>CM050414.1:48185879-48645965 GCA_027564155.1 Gymnocypris eckloni scoliostomus | reverse complement strand
TTCGGTCGGTTTGTGTTTCCACTGCAGTTTAGTACCGACTGCTATAGAGTGGGCAGGATTATTCACGTGTCGTTATAGCTGCACCGCCTCTACTCCCCGTGACATCATCGTAAACGCACCACAAACAAACTCACAACAAAGAAAGGAGACGGAATAGTGTTCTTCACTCTCGGCATGTGGATGTTTTTAACAGCAATGGAGAGGTCTATGAGAATGCTTGGGATTTACCCCCAGCAGCAGAGACTGTGGTGGCAGTGCCACGGGCTGTAGAGGAGGAGGGCAGGTGTGCTGAGTTACTTGATTAGTTAACTATTCATGTAACATGTTCTGTAAAGTGAATTATCAATAAACTTTTATATATTTAAAAATGTACAATGTATCCCTTGTTTTTTATTTATGTGATGGTTTTCATAATCGTGGCATTAATCATGTCTTTTCAAGAGGTTCATTACGTTTCATACAATAATACATTTTTAATATAGTCTGGAGGTACACTTATTCGATCAGATTGTTTTTAATTGAAGCAAAACACAGATGCAAAGGTAAAAATATAAACAGAAGACATAATCTGAAAATATAGCAAGTTCAAAAGTATATACATAAGGCTTTTTCCTTCGTCGTCGCGCCATCAAGCTCTCACTGGATCCGCTCCTCGGCTATCAACGAGAGGAACGTCTGTACTTCCTCAACAGACAACTAAACAGACATTTGTTGATAAAAAAAGGTGAGTTTGTTCAAACAAAAGTTGTGTCCGATCCTTCGCTGGCTGTGCTGATTTAAATCTAGCGGGTATATATTGGGTCTCATGTCGCAAGTTCAGTGACGCAGTAATGACGATTTTCTCCGGCCAATCAGTGATCAGTAGAGTTTACATATCACGTTTTGGTAACGGTACAGATCGCTTGGAACCTCGGCCGAGGTGGTACTAAAAAAGTACCAGGTACCAGGTACAGTACCCAGTGGAAAACCCCCCAAAAGTGAACCGTACCGTGCCGTACCATACAGTGGAAAGGCGCCATAAAGCTATCCTTGTGCTTCACAAAGAAGGAGAGAAGGACACTGTTAAAACAGGGATGTCAATAGACTAAAATGACCAAGACTTGTGGCATGATTTACAACCTCTTTACATAAAACTGAATGAATTTGGTAAATTTGGTAACGATGTAGCAGTATTACAATTTGTTAGTCATACCTCAATGATTGTCATGAATCAGACCTCTGTGACTCTCTCCGAGGGCCACCAGAGGGCACCCTAACCGAGTACTGACTCCTTCACGGACTTCATTCCCCATAACCCCTCTGCTACTGATTACCTGCCCAGGTGTGGCTCATCACCTGGCCTATTTAACCAGCATCCTCAGTCACACTCACTGCGAAGTCTTGTTCTTGCCCCGGCTGACATTTCTGAGCGTTTACCATTCCTTCTGATTGCTACTTCTGTGTTTGACCCCGGACTGCCTTAGCTTGCAACTCTGAACCTGTGCTTGTGACCTCGACCCCTGCCTCGTATTGTTTACGTCTCTGCTCTGCCTCTGATATTCCTGTTTTTGCCCATTGACCATTGCCTGTTTGATTCTGCCTCTGTCTAATAAATATTACTGCAAATGGATCCACTCGCCAGTGGATTACAACGATATACCTTACTGTCATATCTTACTGCTTTAAATATATCTCCTTCCTGACATTCCAGTTCAAAGTCTGAAGAAACATTGAAGTCAAGGAGGGGAATATATATGCAAATGTGTTTCATTATTTTACATACAGCAAAGTAAGTCAATATTGACACCCAATCAAAATGTAATTGTCCACATTCATAATAGTGATGAATGTATATCAGAAAATGCCACAGTTTATTAATTCTACAATTCTAATAAAATAAAAGTGATTAAATACAACACATCCTATAAATCAAATTCAAATCGTTGCCTTGGAAATACAAGGTTCTATCTGCATTCTTAGTGGTTTTGAGATATTGAGCTTCAAAGTTTTTGCATTCCATATAGCAAAAATTATATGGGGAACAAGTCTCTTTCCTACATGAAAATGACCATACATACATATATTCTAAATGTACAATATAAAAATCCTCTCTAATTTTTAAATGGGGATTTTTGGAACAGATCAAATGCAGATTTAACCTTCTAATTCTAAAAAGTAATTTTCTGATTGGAATTATAAGCTTCTATCCTGCAAAACATTAATTGAAGCAACAATTTTCAAGAAATACAAATATATATATGTTTTTATAATTTGTTTTAAAACATAAAATTAGTGTTGTAACAATGTTTCAACATGCATGACAAAGGTAAATGTAATGCTTTATCACATTTATTACATATTTTAGGACAAATATTTTTTTTCTTAATTAAGTTAGGCACAAAGCGCAATAGGCCTACTAAATATTTTGTTCAATGTTAATGCTAATTTTAGCTAGTATTATAGTGGGTAATTACACATTAAACACATTATTGAGGGAACAGTTAAGGCAGCTAGTGTTACTCTAATCCAGTGGTTCTCAAAGTGTGGTACGCGTACCACTAGTGGTACGTGAGCTTCGTCTAGTGGTACGCAGAGGAATCTCAGAATTAAATATAAATCAGGCCGCGTGTCCACCAAAGCGATTTTTTTTTAATTGCTTTAAATGGGAGCGTCTTTTTCATGCTGAGCACTCGGGCGTTTTTTCTTGGCACCGAGAATTTAAGAATGTTAGCACTCATCACTGTCACTTTTTAGTCAGCTAACCAATCACAGTGGAGGAGGGGCGGGACTAATACCGTCACACCCTGCTTGTACTACGACTGAAAAGCAATGGAGAAGTTAATATTGCTTGTCTCTGAGTATTTATGTCTTTACCAGATGGAATTGCCGCAGTACAATAATATTGTTATGAAAAATAATGCTTGGAGAAACATTTCATTCGCGATGCGTCTGCCACATTACTTCAGCGGATATTCCATATCATAGCAACCGCAGCGTCTCGAAAATACGCTGCCCTCTCAAGCGCTCACACCTGGGTGTTTTCAGCTGGCTTTGGTGGAAACGTGGCCTGATTGTTGTTACTTGCAGCTACATATACAGCCTGTGTGTTTTTATCAAGTACTTTTTTATTTAAAAGTGAAATAAAAACTGTACTGTGCTTAAAGATTAAATGAAAATGTATTGTAGCTGCTTAAAGTTAAATAAAAACTAAGTTACTGTACTTAAATGTTAAGTAAGTGTAACAGATGTGTATGCCAGTAAGGGCGGTGTGTAAACCTCACTCTCCTGACCTCAAAAAGAGGGGCTCTAGCGTCAGTATAGCCTTTGGCGTTCCTTGTTAGAGCGCCCGCCTCCCGCGCCGGAATCCCGGTTTCGAGACCCGCTCGGTGTGATGGTGTGGACCCGGGGGGGTTGCATAAGTATGATACATTTTCATTTAATCTTTATTTAAGTACAGTTTTTTAACATTTAAGTACAGTACAGTTTTTATTTCACTTTTAGGTACAATATATTTTAATTTAATAATTACGTTTTTTATTTACGTGGAAGTAAACACGGTGCAGTGTTCATGTTCAAACTGTGTATTTACTATAGTTTAAGAGGCTGACAATAATAAATATCCTTATAAGGATTAAAACTGACTCGTTTTTTAATTTTTTTTTTACTGTGTAAAAACTGTGTAAAAACACAGTAATACACCATTACTGTGTATGGTGCTACTGAAAGTGACGTGACATACTCGGAATTTGTGCTCTGCATTTAACCCATCCAAAGTGCACACACACACACATACACACACACACACACACACACACACACCGTGAACACACACCCGGAGCAGTGGGCAGCCATTTATAATGCATTTTAATGTTGGTCATAATGGTGGTACTTGGAAAGCCACATATTTTCTGAGGTGGTACTTGGTGTAAAAAGTTTGAGAACCACTGCTCTAATCCATCTGACCAGGACTTTATTTCCACAAAAAGCGGGACAGGGCATTCTCTTTAAATCAGTATGGCCGAGATTACATGCTGATGTTTATTGTTTTAATTAAGAGCCTATCATTTAAATAGTACACTATTTGATATTTAATGCTTAATGTTGTAAAATGTAAGACATTCAAAGACTTTAAACTGCATTAATATTTCACCGATCATCACATATGCGGGTCTTTAGCGACCCAGACTTGTATCCAGAACGGATGGATCTCTAATTGCTGCAATAGCAAACTCTCCTGATATTTTAAGAAAAAAATATTAATAAAACAAAAAAGAACAAATTAAGCGTACTTCCTTTCCTTTTGAAACTTAGAAGGGTTCGATTTGAGCAGATGATTTTACCATCACTACCATTATTAGAGCGCATTTCCCCAGTATACATTCAGCATCTGGCTCATATTCACAATCTCAACATATTCTCAAAATTATTTTTTTCAGCATCTTCAAAAAACAACATTTTGATTGCTATTCACCACATCCACCATCAAATGACAGTGACACTTATATTTCATTACAGTAATTGCTCTGCAGTAAAGTCATTCAAGCCAGTTACATTTTTGCAGATGGTTATTTGTTTTATGCATGGGCTAACTATGAGTGAAAAATCACGTCATCATTGTTTTAAAACAGTGCCACTTTGTGGAATAAAGGTGAATTACACTTATTGATTTAGCAGACATGTAATTATTGTTGTTTAATGTTTAATCTTTCCTGCTGTTATGGAGCAGTCCAGTGACATTACAAAGAAATTGATCCTGATTGGTCCTCTTGCATTCATTCGAAGTGCTGATTGGCTGATTCACAGAACCAAGACCCCGGAAAAAATGGTGCAGAAATTGTATTAAATGGAAACGTGACGCATTGAACACCCTGTTCTGATAACGAAAGTGTTGCAACTATGGCATTCTTTGTGTTCTTTTTGAAGAATTTCCTTAACCTGATGAAATCATTATAAATATATTTTTAATACAAGCAAAATACTCTCGACAAACATGTCTTCTAATATCTTCAATTGTTGCGCATACCCCAGCTGTAAATGACACATTTGTAAATGACTCTACTTGGACCCATTGTGCAAGCGGTCTCTTTAATACTGTATGGTTTCTATACATGTTGCTGCTGATTGGGCTGACATATAAGTTATAAGTTAACAAGTTGTCGCAGAATAATGTGATTAACTCAATTTTGACAAAAATGTCAGAAAGAACCTTATAATTCCAAGGCGACGAAATGTCTATAGGTTGCATTTCAAATGACTGATTATACTCTTCGATTTTTTTATTCTACTGGCTTTCATTTTAAATTCTAATTATTCTTCTGCGTTGAGTTTTCAACCTTGATACCCATTTAGAAATTGAAGCAAAATATAAGAGGCATCTCAAAAATAGTGCTCAACCCTTGCATAACCCAGGCCACAATTAACACAATACATCCATTGTTGCTTTCCTGTCCTCATCCAACTATATATAACTCTTTCTCGGATCAATCTTGTTCTCATTGATCTCCGACTGCCGTCTCAGCAGTCTATAGACAATGAACTCCTTCACTAATCATTGGCCACAAGGATCCATAAGGTCTAATTGTTGCTTTCCTGGCGCACTCTCGTTTTAGATAGATACCTAGTTACTTTGCTACATCGTGAATGTTCTTCAGTCCTCATCATAGTCAGTCACATCGAAAATTGGATAGCACAAAGAGATAAAACTCCCCACGTTCAGCTGAGAGCACAGTCAACCTCTCTAAACCGTGCTCTGCAAGAGTTTCAGGGTATAAGGCACCATAGACGAGTGCAATATTCTGCACATACCTCATAATGACAAATGGAGGACAGAGGGAAGGTGGAAATAAAGCGACTGAACCATAAGGAGGTGAAGATAGTAGAAAGAAACGTGACACTTGGGGAGAGATCGAACACAGAACTTTAAATTGGCTCAAGGGGAGAAGAAAGTTGGGATGGATTCACTGTAAATCTTCTTTAAAAAAGAGAGATAGTAGGACTGCCATAGATAAGGGCATCTCGTCACAAGCTTCCATTTGTTCTTCTTTTGGCGAGATCAAAACAGAGTTTATTTAGTGTGTATCTATGTGCGGCGTACAAGATGAGAAAACACGGGCGAGGGATTTACTGGAGCCGTTCTGCTGATGTGCTGATAAGAGTATTGTGTGAAGAACTGCTCAAGCATTCATACAAGCCAAACCCCAAAAGATAAGAGCAGGAAACTGGAGGGGGACACATAAATAAAACAAACAAAACAGGTAAATGCATTTAATACTTGGTACAGAAACACTGTTGTGATGACAGAAAAAAACACACAATGACCCAATACTATTTTATTTCATTTGATGTGACTTTATTACCAAAAGTAATCAGTGCTGCTGCTGCTTGTATGTTTGAAAAAAATATGGCGGGGTTTCTCAAACTGGGGTTGATGAGTTGATTGAAAAAAACATTACATTTATAAAATGCAGCTGCATGGATATCAGTTTATAGCTTTGTGTGATTATCAAATCAATTGCTGTGATTTAATTGCATACCTGTATAGTTTGATTTGCTGGGTGTTTCAGAGTGAAGCATCTGTGTGGCGCTGTGTTCATTTACACAGCTCGGAGCAGTTCGTTATTCTGTGTTTTCAGCATCTCACAGCAGCTCAGTTCACTTTAAATGCTTTAAAATCCATTTCTATGCATGATGTGAGTTGCATTTGGTAATGCAACGTGCCCTTGGTTTAATATATTTACACAGCCGGATGCCTTCCTGCATTTTGTGGGCAGAAAGTTACAGCATCTCCAGTATTCTGCCAAAATAAAAGCTAGATTTTTGTTTGAATGTGAAGGATTTAAGAAATAAATATTAGTATGTTTCTGTCGTCATTGTATAATCAGGGTTAAAACCTACTACTATACTACTACTAATCAGGGGTGCATTTCCCAAAAGTATTGTTAGCTAACTATGGTCGTTAGTTCCATTGAACTCTTTTGGTAACAATGGAACTTGCAACTATAGTTGTTTTTGGGAAACTCACCCCAGTTTGTTTAGGTTCCTAACACCAGTGTGAATTAGGGCAGAATAAGTATGTGTTTTAGTATATTACCACTGAAAAATTATCCAAAATAAAATCAAAACTGCATTTATTTATTTTTGTTTTATTGCTGCATAAGTACAGACAGAGTGGAGAGGAATGACCTTGCAATGTAAAAGCATGAGTAATACAAGACACACACACACACACACACACACACACACACACACACAAACAAACAAACCAGTTTTTGAAGTGCTACATGATGTCTTAAGAGGGATGTGTTTTCTTCTTTGTTGAAGTGGTTGAGGAAATGTGCATACAGTATATAGACTTCCCCTTTAACAGAAGATGTAAGCAGAAATGTTTGCACTGAAAACATGATTAATTGCCTAGTTCACTTTTCTCCTTATAAATATTGAGACAATGGAAAATAATTGCATTGGAATGTTGCAGCTCAAATCTATATAGGTCAAGTGATCGAATGTATTGATCTGTTTTTAACATCCATTTGAACAAAGACAAAACATAGTAATAAGATGTAGGACCATGGCCTACATGGACCATAATATTTACTATAATTATCACACAGCAGTTGCATGAAAATTGTCTAAGACATTCATATTTTTTCTTGTAACACATCATCCTAACTAACTGACTGACTAAGAGTTGTATTTTAATTCATAACTTGTTTTAATTTTGTATGTAATAATGAAAACAAATGCTTAGGTCAGACTTAAATGATGATACTTTGAAGGTCTTTTGTTGTTCTTATGTGATGTATTTTTTTCATAAAAGTGACCTATATTATACTTTGCATATTTCCTTGTGTCAATATGCAGAATTATAGAAAACCATTACGAGGTTGATCCCTCTGTTAAGTATAAACAGTGTGAAATGCTAAGTATTATTTGTACTTGAATAAAACCTATTATGTATATATATATAAACATAATATATACTTGAATAAACTTGAATAAGTTTATTCTTGAATAAACATTGTGCCGCCCATTGATTGAATGCGAGACTCCGGTTCCTTTTACAGATGTTTATTACCACCGTAGAACTAAAAGTTCAGATAGACAAAATAAAAGACAACATAAAATATTGCAAATCGTTACATAAATAACATGGCTTAGCAATGTAGCTAATGCTAATAAAGAATACAGTGTAATACTGACCACTTTAGCCTGCTTCTCAACCAACGGCAGAGTCATTTCCCAGAAGCAATCTTCACAGTCGAAATATATACTTCTTCGGCTTACACACAGATGAAGCAAACACCACTAAGCATGAAATAATAAAGAAACAAAACTAACAGGTAACATCACAGCTACATCACTGCTACAGGTGCGCTTTGGTCTCTCAGTTTCACTTACGGCGCTTACCAGAACTAACAGACGCTACTTCCGGTTTTTTCGTCATGTCAAAATAAAAGTGCGTACGTATTTCAAAATAAATAAACAAAAAACGGCTGCATTTACACTCCCACCATCACACAATGTGTGATTCACAACAAAAAATAGACATTAAAGTAAATACACAAATATACTCTCAAATATAAACAAACCAGTGTCATTGAAGAGCTAACCTACTCATTCAGCCTCAAGCAATAGTACTGTTTTGTGTATTGACCTTTCTAAGTAAACTGGCTTATGTGAGCGTGTGCCTTTACTGTCTAGTGTTGTGTCACTAAGTAACAGTTTGAGTTTTCTGACTCTTCCGTCAGCTCCTTGGAAGACTTCAACTACCTTCGCCAACTTCCACTGATTTCTTGGTATGCAATCATCTTGCAACAGGACAATGTCATTCACTTTAGCATTTCTCCTGTCCTTGTTCCATTTGCTCCTCTGCTGCAGATTCAGCAAATACTCCTTTCTCCACCTGGTCCAAAATTCATTGGACAAGAACTGTACTCTCTTCCATCTTTTCTGAAGATAGAGATCTTCCTTACAAACTCACCAGGTGGTGGTGCGATTATTGATGATTTCATTGTCAATATATGGTTTGGAGTTAGGGGTTCAGGTCCTAACGGATCATTGAGATGTTCTGTGGTCAATGGTCGACTGTTCACTATAGCCATCACTTCGTATAGGAATGTTCTTAATGAAGAGCTGTCTAATCTTCCAGAAGACTGGTCTAGGATGGAAGTGAGGACACTTCTCACGGTCCGAATCTGCCTCTCCCAGACGCCGCCCATGTGACTGGAACTGGGTGGATTCATGACAAAGTTGCATCCCAACTCTTCTACACGTTCTCTCTCAATCCCTTTCATTAATTCTTGGAATTCATTGCGTGCCCCCACGAAGTTTGTGCCTTGATCACTTCGTAGTTGACTTACATTGCCTCTTATGGCAATAAAGCAGCGCAACGCATTTAGGAAAGCATCAGTGGAAAGGTCATCCAATACCTCAATGTGGATGGCACGTGAACACATGCAGGTGAATAGAAGCCCATACCTTTTCATTTCTTTCCTTCCATCTTTAACATAAAATGGGCGAAACAGTCCATACCACTATAGGTAAATGGAGGGTAGCTTCCATCCTCTCTAGAGAGGAGGTCGGCCATTTTTGTTCCTGATTACACTTTCTGAGCTTTCTGCAATTTATGCACTTGAAAATGAGTGATGACACTTCACTACTACACCCCAAAATCCAAATCCCACTAGAGCGTAGTTCGTTGATGGTCATTCCACGACCCTGATGCTTCACCTTCTCATGATAGTGCCTTATCAACAATCGAGACACATGATGCCCTTTGGGGAGGATAGCTGGGTGTTTGACATGAGGGTGGAGTGTTGCTTGTGTCAATCTACCTCCCACCCTCAGGATATCTTGGCTGTCCATGAAAGGGTTCAACTTGTGCAGTTTGATTGACTTGTTCCTTTGCACATCTTTCTTTTGTTTAAGAGCCTTGATTTCATCACTGAACGCTTCTTCTTGAACTGCATGGATTATGAATTGTTCAGCCTGCATTCTTTCTTCAAGTGTTGTAACTTCATTGGATCTTGTTTTAAGACCTTTCACCTCTTTTGCGAGACGCTTAAGTCTTGCTATAGCTTTTACGACTCTTTTCCAATCTGAAAACTTCTGAAGTCGGTCTGATAGGGACCTTTCCTCATTTGCTTTTGTTGTGTGAACTTGTGCTCTTTTGATTTCTGGGTCGTCCTCATTGAGTTCTCTCACCTTAAACTCTTCTTCCTTAGGGAATGGCATTTCGTAATGCCCATTTGGCTTTTGCTTGATTCCTTCTTTCAGCTTCGCCAAGAACTTAATATCTTCTTGTGATATTAGAGCTTCTTCACTGAACTTCTCAGTAAAATCTGCCTCAAAGACCTTGAGTATATCTGCTGGAGTGATCATTTCCTTGACTTGAGTTCTATAAACAAAATGGACCTCAGACTTGAGCTCAGTAAAGGGCTTGGTAACTGGCTGAACTTTCTTTATGATGATACGGTGGCTCACACCAATTTCATCCTCAGGATCATAATCAACTTCAGTGCTGCTGTAGCCGATAATGCTCCAACCCAACACAGACCTTTGCGCATATGGCTGGTTTTCATTGCCCGAGATGACATCTCTGGGAAGTAAGACTTGTGGACAGTTATAGCCGATTAACAATCCCACTTCACAGTCGAGCTCAGGAGACATTTCATCTGCCAAATGTTCTAAGTGAGGCCAGGACTTTGCGGTTGTGCTTGTGGGTATATGGGATCTGTTTGCCGGTATGTAATCTCTGGTATAGGTTGTTGGGAGTTTGATTTTAGTGTCAGAGCTGATGCCTCTTACCTGTAGCCCTTGCACCTTTTGGCTATTCACCACTTTTGTTTTTGATGTTATCGTGGACACTTTAAGTTTTACTGGCTCTTTCTTGGCACCCAATGTTACAGCCGCATCCTTCAGGATGAAGGTTGTGTCGCTCTGACTGTCAAGTAAAGCATACACTAAAACTTCCTTGTCTGGTTCCATTGTCGTGGAGACATAGACTGGAACAATAGATGAAGTGTAAGTGCTGCTCTTCTCTTGAACAACTCGGTTAGAGGTAGCTTGCTTCAATTCAATTGTTTCAGACTGTTGGTTCTTATCTCCTTTGTTTTCATTTGCCCTTTCTTGTTTTATTCTTACTCCTTGTTCTTGGTCTTTCTTCCCACGATCTTGATGTAGGCAAGTAGGGTGGCGTTTTCCACATAAATCACACACACTCCTGGATGTACAATCTCTGGAGTTATGGCCAATCCTAAGGCAGCCAAAACATAATTTCTCCAGTTGTACGAACTTAACTCTTTCTTCAACTGGTTTTTCCCTAATCTTGAGACACCTATGGAGAGTATGGCCTTTCTTCTTGCAAAACATGCATGTGATGCTTGTCTTCTCGCTTGTATTAGTAGTGAAAGTCTTAGCGCTATAGTTTTGATTTCGTTGATACCTAGACTGTTCTCGTTCTGTTGGCTTTGATCTTTCTTGGTCAGTTGACTTTACTGCATAAAATGATGTGATGGGGTTGCATGCACGAGCCTCCATGTTGAGAAATCTCACGAAGTATCTAAAGTCAGGGAACATTTTGTGTCCATCTTGATAAATGGTGGCTTCTCTATTCCAGCGTGAGCTCAACCAATCCGGGAGCTTGAGAGCAATCCTTTGGTTTTCCACACAGTCATTGAGAGTTTGTAGACCTTGAACATATGGCATAGCTGATTCCACACTGCTCAGGAAATCAACAAACTCACGAAGATTTTCGCTGTCCTTGGGGCTAATTTTATGCCATGCATGTATCTTGTCACGGTATGACTTGGCAACTATGAATGGATTACCAAATCTGTCTTCAAGTATGTCCCAGGCAGCACGATAAGCTGTTTCTGTTCCTACAAGGAAATGGCCTTCAATAGCTCTCTTGGCTGAGCCACCAACGCACTTGCGTAAAAAGAAGAGCTTTTCTTGAGCTAGCAGGTTCTTGCGATCAATCAGAGTAAAGAAGGAAAGTTTCCAATCATTGTACTTGAGAGGATCTCCTTTGAAAATTTCGGGTTCTGGGATTGGAACTCGATTAGCTGTGATTGCTTCCAAGAGTTCTCACAAGGTCATTGGAAGCTTCATGAGGAGGTTAAAAAGGCTTGAGTGGCAGGAGCTTGAGTGGTTGAGGCTTGTTGCATGAGTGGAAGTGCAGTTGGGGTGTAGACTTGACTTACAGGGATTTGAGAAAATGTGGCTGGCTGTGGAACAGAACATGAGGTGTACATGGAGGGATTTAAGAGAGGTTTTAGTGGCTTTGACCTCATGTGGGTGACGGACTAGACTGGGCCTGGCTTGTTGCGCAGGAAGAGCTTGAGAGACTGGTACTTGATAGGAGGGAAAAAATGGATCCACTAAAGGGTTAAGTGAAAGTGGTGGATCGACAGTTTCTGAATAAACCTGCAGTCTTGCTTGAGCTGCAACATGCCCTTTAAGTTCTTCTAGCCGTTCTACTTCTCTTTTTTTTTCTTCCAGCTTTAATTTTCTATCAGCACTTTCTGCTATGAACTGAGCTCTTTTTTTAGCACTCTCTGCTTCAATTTCCCTTTCTTTAGCTTCTCTTTCAGCCTTCAGGATTTGATCTTCCACCTCAAGTCTTTGAATTTCTTCCTTCTGCTGATGTTGTGCATTTGTTATCTTTATCACCTCTTGCGTAGCCACAACTTCCGCTGCCGCTTGTTTTGCATTAAGGGACAGGATTGAAGAGTGTCTGGATACTTTGGAAGAAGCTCTTGACTTAGCAGTTTGAGCTGAGGAAACACTAGACACTGTGCTGTCAAACACTGATTTAGCATCAGGCCAACGTATGATTTCTGAATCATCACCACTGCGGAAATGTTGAACATTTGTATTTGCAATCCTAGTGAACGCCTGGCATGTATCATTCATTCTCCGAATGTCAGGTTCAGGACTTGAAATGGCTCTTATTTTGAGGTAAGTATTGTCCATGTCAACTTGGATGGTATTGATTGCATTTACAATCTCATCAATCAGATCATCAGCATCATTATTCTTAATGGACCGTTTTAAGCCATTGATATGATACTTCCATCTTCTGTACATCTTTACAAAACTCACATTTAGATCCTTCAATTTGTCATCTAACAGAGCTTTTCCCTTTTTAGTGAGCCTTTGTATGCGTCCAGATTTCCTAATTCCAAGAGGCATTTGTGTGTCATCCGCACCAACCTGAGATTGGGTGTCCTGCGCTGTGTTTTCAACTTGCTCATCAGCGTCAGCTTGCTGTGATAGGGTAGTCTGTTCTGCGTCACTATCTTCTTGAAGGTCTCCCCGAGTGACCTCTTCAGTTGGAAGAAAAGTGTTTTCTTTTGAGTGTGACATATTAAATGCAGAGTTTTAAATGTGTAGAAATTTGAACAAATTGTATTCTGTTCTCTAATGTGTGCAAATATGAAATAACATGTAAAAATAAATCTCTTTGATTACCTTAGTTTAACCTTTAAATATTGCACATCAAACACTACAGTATCATAATAACACACTTCAATAAATGAGCAATAAAAATAAATAAAAAACTCTTATCACAGCCTAAATATGAAACTCACTTGTATTAACAATGCTTTGATATTAACTTAAAACATCTTAGATCCAACTGGGAGAATGGTTAATTAACTTATTTTCTTACTAGATAATCAATTGCAGGAAAAAAATGTCCACTGCTGCCTTAAGGAAAAAACACAAACGAAATGTCCGTGAGCTATAATGGCAGTACTTGCGCTACTTTCAAGACACTCTCCTCGACGTGCTTGCTTGTGAAGCCTTGTCCACTTGCCCTTTTGGATTCACACGAACAATTCACAATGTGGCCTCTCCTTTACAGAGGTGGCCTGCAGCTAACCCGTCTTCATCCGCTCGGAGTCTTCACCGATGCAGAAGTGTTCTACTGTGCCGCCCATTGATTGAATGCGAGACTCCGGTTCCTTTTACAGATGTTTATTACCACCGTAGAACTAAAAGTTCAGATAGACAAAATAAAAGACAACATAAAATATTGCAAATCGTTACATAAATAACATGGTAGCAATGTAGCTAATGCTAATAAAGAATACAGTGTAATACTGACCACTTTAGCCTGCTTCTCAACCAACGGCAGAGTCATTTCCCAGAAGCAATCTTCACAGTCGAAATATATACTTCTTCGGCTTACACACAGATGAAGCAAACACCACTAAGCATGAAATAATAAAGAAACAAAACTAACAGGTAACATCACAGCTACATCACTGCTACAGGTGCGCTTTGGTCTCTCAGTTTCACTTACGGCGCTTACCAGAACTAACAGACGCTACTTCCGGTTTTTTCGTCATGTCAAAATAAAAGTGCGTACGTATTTCAAAATAAATAAACAAAAAACGGCTGCATTTACAAACATACTTGGATAAAACCTTTCTGACAGAGCATGCTGCACAACATCTTGTCCAGGCCCTTGTCATTTCTAGGCTAGACTACTGCAATGCTCTTCTGGCTGGACTTCCATCAAAAACAATCAAACCTCTACAAATGCTTCAGAATGCAGCGGCGACTGGTCTTCAACGAGCCCAAAAGAGCCCATGTTACACCTTTCTTTGTCTCCTTGCACTGGCTACCAGTTGCAGCTCGCATCCAGTTCAAGACACTGATGCTTGCATGTAGAACAACCACAGTCTCAGCACCCACCTACTTCCACTCACTATTACGAATCTATTACGATGACACAGAGAATGCGGCATCCACAACAGCGACGGTGCATACAAGCACTGACAGACTCCACACAGTTGACTCCAGAAGTCTGAGATCTGCTAGTGAGCGATGCCTCGTGGTACCATCACAGAGAGGCTCAAAATAACTCTCCAGAGCATTCTCGTTCACCATTCCTGGCTGGTGGATCTTTCCACCCCCATCCGGAATGCTGGATCCCTGTCGATCATCAAGCAACAACTGAAAACTCATATCTTTCAACACTACTTGACCTCATCATAAAAAAAAATCTAAAATACTTTCCCTTTTTCTAAATCTTCATCTTTCTCTTTATCGTTATCTCGTTATGGGCACTTCCTCTGTCTGTTTGCCTCTTCAAGATTAATCGCTTTATGTATTCCCCAATTGTAAGTCGCTTTGGATAAAAGCGTCTGCAAAATGACAATGTAAATGTATTATGTCCGATATAATCATCAAAGGCCGTTTGCATCTGTTGTGTTTTGAATGTGATTCAGCACATCTTATTGAGGAACAGGAGAAGAAGAAGGACAAGTCAGTGGCAGGCAGGCGTTCATGTGAAGAAGATTGTTCTTATTAGTCGGGGTCCTGGGGGGTTATTTGGCAGCAACCTCATTAAGGAGTTTAACTGTGTGGAGTCTGTCAGTGCTTGTATGCACCGTCGCTGTTGTGGATGCCGCATTCTCTGTGTCATCTGTAATGGCAGCCTGTAGCAGCTGGCCTTAGTCACCAAAGAGTCCCAGGGCCTGCTCCCCGTCTCTGAATGTCACAGCAGTGGGGCTCTGTTAAAAAAAACAACAACATATTGTTAGCTTTCTTTTCTCTCTGATTTATTCTCTTTTGGTCTTACAGTACACCACTACTGTGCAGCTAGAGTGCCTGCCAGCATGTCAATCCTATACAGATCAGTGAAGGATGCACTGCTAACAATCAGTATTTCAGTATTTTCCAGTTTTCCAGAATATATAGATTTACTTGAGAAGCAAAACTGTGTAGAATGTATCTTGAATGTATGTATTTACTGTGCCATTTTGCAAATAGTTTTGTCTTTTTGAACGATGGATGTCTATGACCGTTGTACTTCATCTAACACTATAGTGCCATGCTTTGTTTTTCATTTTCTTCTTTTTAATAATATGTCCTGTCGAGATCAAAATTGCAACTGCAATACATCAACATTTGTAATATTAAATCAGTCAAAACTGTTATCTTGTGTCTCTATAGATCTTTGAAATTGTATGTATGTATTGATTTATTGTGTGTCTATTTTGTTCTATTTTTCTGGGGATTAGTAGACACATCAATGTTTTCAGATTTGTAGAATAATTGTAATATTGTTATTAATTTGTATTAATTTAAAATTAGACCCTTGGGTTAAGATGGGCCATCAATAATTACACAAAAGGACCCCTGTGTGGGATGTTGTTATCAGTGTTAATTTAATTAATGGGATTAATATGAGTAATAGTTATGTGTGCATTTCAAATAACATATTTTGTAATTAAAACCTAATTGAGTGAAAAAATTAAGTTTGAATTCACAGTTTTGACATTTTCAATTAAATCTGGGAAATTAACTAAATAACATAATATGAATATGCCTGCATTTAAGTAGAATAGATTGCCCCCTCAGATTAATCTATTTTACTGGGATTCTGCGTTGTCTGTCATTGGTTCCCTATCTGTTGGTCACTACAAGTTATGTCGTGATGACATAGGGGATTTACTTGGAAGCCCCAATCATCTCTGACTTTAAGAGAAAACGCCAATGAATATTGGCTAGTGGAATTTGCATACCTGTGCCGCTCCCCGTGCATACGGGTATAAAAGGGCAACAGGTGCATCCACTCATTAGATTTTTACTTAGGAGCCGAGTGGATGAGAAGTGTGCTGATCTCCACAAGCCTTTCATATTTTATTTGTTCTTGGTTGGCGTCACGGGGCATTCAGCGGAGTCCCTCTCAGCAGCGATTCCCCTGGGCACTTCAACTAAAAGTGCAAATTCTAAAAGAGCAAATCACGGACGGTCGCATCTTTTTCAAGATGCCGTTCCGTCAGTGTCCTTCTGGTTGTGGTCGTTTCCTGTCCGCGGATGACGGACACGATCGTTGTCTTCAGTGTATGGGCCTCCAACACACTGAAGATGCGTTCGTGGATGACTCATGCGCCTATTGTGGGCGTATGAGCATGACTTCGCTGCGATCTCGCCTTTCCTTTCTCAAAGGATTGGCACCCTCTGCCACCACCCGTGCCAGTCTCTCTGGCTCGAGCAGAGGACCGCCGGGTGGTGCTCTGGGAGATCTGAGGGTGACAGTAAGAGCTTCTCTGCCGGGTACGTCCCCACGGACCTCTTACTCCTCACACAGCGAATGTCCCGTCGATCGCAGCATCGGGGGATGGGCTTACGTCCTCTGAGGATGAAGATGCAGTGGGGCTGCCCCCCTTGGGTGTTGTCGCCACCGCCGCACCGGACCCAGAGCTGATGGCCATGCTTGTCCAGGCAGCTGTGAGTATTGGGCTGGAGGTCAAAAGACTGCCCAGTCCTAAACCCTCGTGGCTGGATGATTGGTTTCTCTGAGCGGGGCGTGGCTCACAACCGCATTCTGCTCCAGTGACTTTTTTTCCCGGAGGTGCATGAGAAGATGACAAAGTGGCCAGAAGCCACTCGTCCATCTCCTTCATCCTCACTACCCTAGACGGCGGGGATGCCAGAGGGTACGCGGGCATTCCCCAGGTGGAGAGAGTGGTCGCGGTGCACCTGTGCCCACGAAACCCCGCCACTTGGAGGAATTGTCCGCGTCTCCCGTCCAAGGCCTGTAAGCTGACGACCAAAGCTTATAGTGCTGCGGGCCCGGCAGCCTCTGCCCTGCACGCCATGGCTATCCTGCAGTTTCACCAAGCCAAGGCACTCAAACAGGTGCACGAGGGTAGTACCGACCCAGGGTTGATGCAGGAGCTGCCCACGGCGACTGACTTTGCTCTACAAGCGACAAAAGTCACAGCACGGTCCCTCAGGAAGGCGATGTCCACCATGGTGATCCAGGAGGATGAATCACTCTAGATCACCTCTTACACCCGCTTGGAACCTCTCTATCGTCCTGGCTGGACTTCAAAGTGGCCCCTTTGAGCCACTGGACTCAGTCGAGCTGAAATTCCTCTCGGCTAAGACAGTGCTCCTGACCGCGCTCACTTCCATCAAAAGGGTCGGGGGCCTTCTGTGTTCAGGCCGGTGTCATGCTTGCTGTGCCATTCCCCATCATACAGATACGAGCGCCTTTTTCTCCTCCAGTTCAGTTCCCCGGACGGCGAACCCTGGTGGAGTCCTCCAAGCACCCCCGGCAGTCAGACTGGGAGGAGCAGTCTGATGCCAAGCCCAGTACTGGTGCTAGCTCGCCCAGGTCTCCGGTCAGCCCCTGTACTGGGCTAGATGTCCGTATGGCCTGATTCCCCTCCGGGTAATCCCATTCGTGTATTCTTCCAAGGTAAGGTTTCCCTCAAGATAAATCCGTGCCTTCCCTTTGACAGAGCTCTTTGTCAGGCTCTGCAGGCAGCTCTCCTCCCTACTCCTAGGTAGGATCTACCCCAGATTCCAGTCGTATGTAGTACTGCCCCAGGCCTGGGTCAGTCCATATCAGTGTCTCCACATGTTACTTCCCTTCGGGCAGGATGTGGCCTCCGTAGCGCTTTTCTCCGAAAGGCTCGCTTCCCTGTTATTACTGCCAAGCTGTAACAACAAATAGGAAAGACTTGAAGCTATCTTTCACTGAAGGACAAAATCCCTTCTGATTTCTGTGGGGAAAGGAACAGCGGCTTGGCTGTCTCCAGCAGCGATGTACTCAGTGGTCCCTGCCGGCACCAAGGTTAGCGAATTTGCACTGGGGCGATAGGAAGGCTGCAAACCCCTGGCATGACATTTGTCTGTCACGCGCTCGATTGTCAGCATATGCATGCTGCAACGTTGTGACGGGGTTCAGCTTGTGGCGCTTTCCATAGGACCCCTATGTCGTCATTGCATAACTCGTAGTGACCAAGAGATAGAGAACGCCTAGGTTACGTCTAGACTTACCAAAGTAATACAATTATTTTACATTGTGTGCTATGACTAAATTAACTAACATTTTAATTTATTTCCATTAATAACACGCTAGCTGGCTGATGCATAATCATCAGAGCCGATCCTCCCTATACACAGAATATGCAAGCTGCGTAGGGTCCCTGAAACATCAGGGGGCCCCCTTGCTCAAAGATGTTTTAATTTTAGTTTTGTTTTGGTCATTTGGCCAGTGGTTAGGAAAACACAAATTATCATTTATTTTAAATGATCACCCCAATATATATATTTAATATATAGCACATATTTCAGTTTGTAGATATTTAGTTTATTTGCTACTCTGTGCATCAAACAAAACTGAATGTTTTTCAAACATTTGATATCACTGACTAGTATATCCAGTGATTAATTATTTTCTTTGAACGTGTTTTTTGTTTTCTCCACTTGTTTAAGCATTAATCCAATAAACATTAGCGAGGATTATGCTTAAGATAAAATAAAAAAATAAAAATAAATAAACAATTGCTACAAATGCACTAGGTGATAGTTTTTCATATTTAGTTTGCTGAAGCTCTGCAATCATCCAAGGTACAGACTGAATTAATGCATGACCCCTGGGTTTACGAATAGTTTTTGTCAGTGTTCACAGGCTTAATTTGTCATAATTTGCTCCAAACGTCTTTTGAACTCACTATTGATCGGAGGCCATGACAGCAAAGGGTCATGCGTGTAATTCTACGATTCCATAACAATAATGTAATTCTCTTTCTCCTGTCCTTATCAAATATTTCCTCTAGCCCTTTTATGCTTCAAATAAATAACTTTTATGCTCGCCATTAACATAGTTTTATGTGGACGTTAAGAGATAATTGCTACCATCGAAATTCCATTCAAACCGTTTGCGTTGATCGAGAGGGTAGAGCAAACGGGGCAGAGCAAAGCCAACAGTGTTGACTTCCCCATTCCTCAAAGGCTCTCATTAACAGAGACAATATCGATCTGCCAGTGCTAACACCACTGGGAATCTGCATCAGCGACATCTCTGTTCGCCAAAGCAGTTACGCCCTCCCACCTCGACTTGCCAACCAGCACCCTGCTCTAATTAGACGGGGTGAAAGTCATCTGCCGCACCACATCTAACACGAACAAAGTGGAGCGATCCGATGAACTCTGAAAGGAAGAGTTTTTAATCAAGAGTGCAAGGCTATTAGCTGCATGTGCTTGTGTCCTTGTGTAAAGGTCACATGTCATGTCCAAGAGCTCTGAGGGACTAAAGGGCATTTGTCTGTTAAATTGAGATTACAGTACCATTCACTGACAATTAAAGTCATTATCTTGTTTCTTGCACCAAACTGTGTCAATCCTTTGCTATAATTTTGTTCCTAAACAGCAACCTTTACCAGGGTAAAATTTTCCAATCACCCATATCAAACAGGAGTCTTGTTTTGACAGTACATACTTTTCTGAGCCAAACAAGCAGCGGTCACTAACATGCTGCTGTGATAACATGCTGACTCCAACAACACATGACCTTGAGGTTATTTTCCATCGAGTCAGTATCCCTCCAGCTGCACATCTGGGGAATTTCAGGAAGGAAAACAAGATGGCTTTAGATTTCTAGAATCTTTAAAAGGTCACATATCCAAACAAATGCCAGCAATGCCGAGTCTTTTACCCCAAGAAATAGCGATCTGGCAAACAAAGAGTCAGACTGCATGAAGAGAGTCATGTGATGAGGAAAAGGTTTTATTATGAGTTTGGCCTTTAATTAAATACTTTGGATTGATTATTTTGTGAAAGCGAACAGGAAGAAAGCAGAACAGCATTACCTGTAACAGGTTCAGGCTTATAATAACAGCCTTTTTAAATGGCTTTTCCAATCAATTCGGGTCTGACATATTCCTGTTTGATTTTAAATAAATAAATAAATATAAACACACACACATATTTAAGAGTACTTAATATGGCAATAACACAGGCCTATTTAAAAATAAATATTTATGTTGTCTTTGAAATATGGTTGAAATGCTGCTACTGACAAGCATTTATGATAAATTTAAATATACTTTCACAAGTTGTAGTTTAATACATTTAAAACATAATATTATGTTAATATTACAATTTATATGTTCCCCATCTGCGGACCACGTGTCCGGTTGCATTCCAAGGCTCTCTCTCTGTATGAGAGAGGTATGAAAAAGATATTGGATTTAATAAAGACATTAACAAATAAACAATTTTAACAGATTATATGAACATATTACAATGTGCGGTGACCACATGTATAAAATGTAATTAAATAACACTCCTAATAATGAAATGAGGATAAAACAATAAATAAATAAAATCCTCTTACATTTTTGCAAGATAAAACCTTTTTCTCCTTTTGCAAGGACACTCATTCTTCATCGAATCAGAGGTTTACAAAAATATTGTGTTTAGTTTAAGCTGGAAAAGGCCCTCTCTCTCTCTCTCTCTCTCTCTCTCTCTCTCTCTCTCTCTCTATCACAGGCATGCGTGCGCATTCAATAATCCCGAGTTGTAATATCTTCTATTAAATTAAAATAAATAAATAGATTATGCAATTACACACAATATAAAACATTGCAAAACATTTACAGTAGTTTTAGTCATCACAAAAATTACTAAAACATTGTACATTTTACCAGGAACAGGAAAAAAGAGTTTGTCGTGTAAGAAAAAGTTATCAAAAGTGAAAACAATATATATTTGAATAGGCCAAACGATAAGGGAAAAGTGAGAGTGACGTGACACATGACCAAGTATGGTGACCATACTCAGAATTTGCGCTCTGCATTTAACCCATCCAAAGTGCGCACATGAACACGCACACACACACCTGGGCCAGTGGGCAGCCATTTATGCTACGGCGCCGGGGAGCAGTTGTGGTTCAGTGCCTTGCTCAAGGACACCTAAGTCATGGTATTGAGGGTGGAGAGGCGCTGTGCATTCACTCCCCAACTACAATTCCTGCGGACCTAAGACTCGAACTCGCAACCATTGGATTACGAGTCCGATTCTCTAACCATTAGGCCAAGACTTATATTTGTATATAGTAAACTTTCTTAATTTTTATATTTTTATAAACTTTATTTAGTATAATTTAATTAAAAAAATATATAATAATAAAATAAAAAGCTAATTTATTAAAATGTTTTAATTTAATTTAGAAAAGTTATGCTTATGGGTACAATCATTTGGAGTATTACTACACTTCACAGACAAAATATTTTTTTTACTGTACACCTACCAAAATTCAGCATACAACCATTTTTAATAAAACATATTTTTTTTAAGCGATCTGAATTATGAGGACTCAAGAAGTTTAATCATAAACCATGTTGTCATGTCAGTGTAATATCTATATCATTATACAACCATGATAAGTCATATAAACAAACACACACTTAAACATTTCAAGCTAAAGAGACTTATCTCTATTTTAAAGAATATGATAACAAACATGTTACTGAAGCAAATCATTTTTCATACATTTTAAAGTATTCATAAATTAATTAAGTTCACTAAACTTATAAAACACATAATTATCTTCTTTTTAAGAAGGTGGTAAAATTTTTTTAATGTGATTATATATAATATACTGTATAAAAATAATACTTTAGTTTTACATTATTCTGGGAGCGATGATGACCATTGTCCGAATGAGTGGTTGAAGTCGGAAAAGCTCCTCTGTCCCTCTCACCCTCAGTTTCTCTCTCTCTCTTTCTCACACACACACACAAACACACACACACACACACACACACACACGAGCACACTCACGTTGGTCTGTATATTTTCTGGGGATATAGGATCCATAGGCATAATAATTTTGTACTGTACAAACTGTACACACAAAATATTCTGCATATGCTTTACATTTTTTTATTAAATATTGTTTTAAGCAATCTGAATTATGCCACTCAAGAAATGTCATTATAAATCACATCTACATTGTTATATCAGTGTAGCTTCCATGTCACTATACAAACTTGTGTTCTGATCAATCATATGAACAAGCACGCACATACATAAACATTTCAAGCTGAAGAGAGTCTTATCTCTATTTTAAATAATATGATAATAAAATATATAGGACAGCATAGTAACATGTTACTTAAGCATAATTTATTATACATTTAAACATGTATTCAAAATGTATTTATTGACCTTATAAAACACATAATTAACTTATTTTATAAAAGATGGTAGCAAATAAAACCGACTAATTAATATATATATATATATATATATATATATATATATACAGTGCTCAGCGTAAATGAGTACACCTTTGAAAAGTACAATTTTAAACAATATCTCAATGAACACAAAAACCATTTCCAAAATGTTGACAAGACTAAGTTTAATATAAACTTTATTATAACATGAAAGTAAGGTTAATAATATAACTTAGATTACACATTTTTCAGTTTTACTCAAATTAGGGTGATGCAAAATGAGTACACCCCACAACAAAACTACTAAATCTAGTACTTTGTATGGCCTCCATGATTTTTAATGACAGCACCAAGTCTTCTAGGCATGGAATGAACAAGTTGGCGACATTTTGCCAGATCTATCTTTTTCCATTCTTCAATAATTACCTCTTTTAGAGATTGGATGCTGGATGGAGAGTGATGCTCAACTCATCTCTTCAGAATTCCCCATAGGTGTTCGATTGGGTTCAGATCAGGAGACATACTTGGCCACTGAATCACTTTCACCCTGTTCTTCTTCAGAAATCCAACAGTGGCCTTAGATGTGTTTAGGATCATTGTCATGTTGGAAAAGTGCACAACGACCAAGGGCACGGAGTGATGGTAGCATCTTCTCTTTCAGTATAGAGCAGTACATTTTGAATTCATGATGCCATCAATGAAATGCAGCTCCCGACACCAGCAGCACTTATGCAGCCCCACATAAGGACACTGCCACCACCACTGTTTCACTGTAGGCACCATGTATTTGTCTTTGTATTCCTCACCTTTGCGGCGCCATACAGTTTTGAAGCCATCAGTTCCAAAACATTTATCTTGGTCTCATCACTCCAGAGTATAGAGTCCCAGTAGTCTTCATCTTTGTCATCATGGGCCCTGGCAAACTCTAGGTGGGCTTTTTGTGCCTGGGCTTTAGGAGAGGCTTCTTCGTGGGCGTTACCCATGCATGCCATTCCTCTGCAGTGTACGCCGCATTGTGTCACGGGAAATAGTCACCCCAGTTTGGCTTTCTACTTCTTTAGATAATTGCAGTGAACTTGCATGTCGATTTTCTTCAACCCTTCTCATCAGAAGACGCTCCTGTCGAGGTGTTAACTTCCGTGGATGACCTGGACGTCTCTGTGAGATGGATGCAGTTCCATCTTTTTTAAATGTTTGTACCACTTTTGCTACAGTATTCTGACTGATAAGTAAAGCTTTGTTGATCTTCTTGTAGCCTTCACCTTTCTTGTGTAAATAAATTATTTTCTTTCTCAGGTCTTGTGACATTTCTCTTCCATGTGGTGCCAATGCTGACAGCATGAAATGGGAAGGGGTTTTCTTTAAGTAACACCCTTTTATAGTCAACTGTCACCTGTGTAATGAATAATTAGACTCACCTGTGGTTGAATTCTTGTTAAATTAGACATTTGTAGTCTAAAATTTAGCTTTGCTCCAGAGACTTTCTGTGGGGTGTACTCATTTTGCATCACCCTAATTTGAGTAAAACTGAAAATGTTGTTCTCTAAGTTATATTATTAACCTTACTTTAATGTTATAAGTTAAACAGATGTTATATAAAACTTAGTCTTGTCAATATTTTGGAAAATGTTTTTGTGTTCATTGAGATATTGTTTAAAATGTTACTTTTCAAAGGGGGTGTACTCATTTATGCTGAGCACTGTATATATATATATATATATATAACATGCTGTATAAAATAAACATCTACTATAGTTTTAGATGACAATATAAAAACGCTTACATTTTCAGAGTGCTTAGGGTTTCCAACGAAATAGATAAATATAAAAATAATAAATATAAAAATAAAACAAAAATGTTTAAGTTATAAACTTTTTTTTGTATTGTTTTTATTTATTTTCAAAGTAGCATATAGATAATAACAAACAAGAAAATGTAGCAGACAACTACTGCCCCCACCCAAACCTCCCTCCTACCCTCACCCAACCCACTGCACATCAGGAATTTGAATAAAACAAATGATAAAGACATAAATACAATAAAAATAAATAAATAAATAAAATAACTACAAAATAATAGAGATTGTTTAAATGTCCAAGATCTCCTCAACTGAACATATACATTTCTTCCACATAGACAAAATGGCCGGAATAACATGAGTGGTCCGTGCTGATGACGGTTCCAAATATAGTATCTCAAGTAAGGAATGTAACCAATGCTTGATAGAAATGTCATGAGGAGGTTTCCAAGTTATAAACATTATTAAATATAAACAAAACTCACAGAACTTCCCAGGGCTAAAAATTGTAGTGAAATGGATAGAATGCTTCAAGGCCCACTCAGAGACCGGGAGGAGTCTCTACGGTCCATAACAGCTCATGTGTCAAGTTAGTCTGCTGCCCCTTTTCAGAGTGAACGAAAACATCTTAAAAAATATATTATTATTATTATTAAAATATAATCTTAAGGGTGTATTTCTACAAACGCTGAATAAACCTCAAGGGTTTATTTCTACAAACGCTGAATGCTGACTGCTCTTAGAGAGAGAGAGAAGGCCTCACCTACAGTCATTGTGATGACATATACAGTCCAGCAAACAAAATGTGAACGCCGTCATCCATAACACTAACCCTAAGTAAAATGACAGTCACAGTAGATCGAGAGGAGGTTTTCTGTATTCTGTATGTATCATGACCCTTTTCTGAGAAACTAGACCTATAGGAACTGTGCCCCCATAGAACTTGTTTGACTATTATATCTGGGGTCTGTATAGGGGAAAGCATGGAAGATAAGGTTTATTCTATATCTACTCTATATCTCTGCGAGTACACAGTAATAATAATAATAACCCAATAAACAATAATAAACAGTTGAAACAAGCTCTGCTGATAAATCTATTTAATTTCATGTCAGATGGGGAAAAAAATTCACATTCTAGAGAAATATATAAAGTATTCGAAAGACATGAAACTGCGGTACTAGTGCAAAATAATAACAACAATAAATAAATCATAATTAAAATTGAATGAAATAGGATAAATTAATGTGTAATTTGATTTCTTTGTTGGGATAAGAAGGTCTGTTTATCTAATTGACCTTAGAAAATAATAGCAAATCATTTTAAGATCAAATACCTGTAAATGTAGGTTTGTCAACAATAATAATCTTTTATCTGGTTTAGTTGTATTTAAAAAAATAAAACTAAGTACAATTAAAAACTAAGTACAATTTTATTTTAAAATGATATACTAAAATTGGAGTATATCAACTCCTCCCGGTCTCTGAGTGGGCCTTGAAGCATTCTATCATTTCACTAGCATGTTTAGCCCTGGGAGGATCTGTGAGCTTTTGTGTATATTTAATACAGTTTATAACTGAAACATTAGTTTTTTTATACATTTTGTTGGAAACATTTCATTCGTGGAATGGATGTCATTGCATAAAGATCCAGCCTATGAGGCGCCACGTAGGGTTTAAATCAAACTTCGCTTATCAACATATACATAAAACACGTGCATATACACCTATAAATTACTCATACATACATGTATACCATTGGATGTTCAATATATATATATATATATATATATATATATATATAAAATACGTGCACACTAATATGAAATCCATACCAATGCATCTTATGTTAGTAATGAATGCATATACACTTGTGAATAACTTGTATATATGTAACACCCTCCGGGTCCGCACAGTCCAAACTCGTATCTGGTGCCAAGCGGGTCTTGAACCCAGGATTCCCACACAGGAGGAGGGCGCTCTAACAAGTAACGCCAAAGGCTACAGCCTCTAGCGTCAGTTGCTAGAGCGCCTCTATTTGAGTCAGGGAGTGAGGTTTACATTGACACCACGGGCATACACATCCATTACATATACATATAAACTTGGCGCATACACATATAGACACTCGCTTATACATATAAACTCCATCCATGCATATACACCTATAAACACCACATACAAACTCGATTCATGCATACACTTATAAACACCCGCACATACATATAAACTTGATCCATGCATATACACCTATAAACACTCGCTCATACATATTTATTCATTGATTTATATTTAGTCATTTAGCAGACGCTTTTATCCAAAGCGACTTACAAATGAGGATATATAAACCCATATATATATAAACTCGATGCGTGCATACAAACCCATAAATCACTCGTGCAAACCTACAAAATAAAATTCACAAATGTATACAATTCTGATAAGAAAGACGCATGCTTTGGTTGTGTATATACGTATATGCAAGTGATTTCATATGTGGATGTTTGTGAACTTTCCAGTGCAAATAGAAGGCATTAAGTGTAAATGCCTTCTATTTGATGGTCTGCTCCGGACAAGATGGCGCCAGCATGTTGCACGGCAAGCCGTCGCATCCTGAGCATTTTATAAATTATTTATGTTTTTATGATTATAATGCTATTGTCTCCGCTTGCTGCCTCATCCGTGCTGCGATATGATCGATCAACATTGTTGGAAATTAAAGCTTCAGTTAACTTTGAGGATAGCTACTTTATCGATGGTGGCCAAATTAACTTCTCCAAGCATCTGCTGTCCATACTGCCGGAGCTATGTCGTGGACATTGCGGCTCCTACTCTAAAAAGAAGCGCCGCAAAAGACGAGGAAAGCGCGGCGGGTGGTTGGCGAAGAATGCGAGGAATGTACGTGCGGACCGGGCTAATGACGCTTTGCTTCTTCAGATGTGGCTCCTGTCGGTGTATCCTGATCAGCCTGTGCCTGTTCTTCAGCCTCCGTTCTTACAGACTCAGCGGCGGAGCGGACTGACGGCTCATCCTTATTTAAAGGAACTAAAGTATTCAGCATTAGCCCAAACACATTCATTGGACCTCATTGGAGCTAAAGCTGCTCTTCTGAATGTGAGGTCAGTGAGAAATAAAACATTCATACTTTGTGGCATCTAAGGATTTAATTTCCTGTTCCTAACTGAAACTTGGCTTGAGCCTGTGGATACCTGTCTTCTCACCGAGTTGTTGCCTGCGAACTATAATGTTTTAAATACCCCCAGAGTCACTGGTCGAGGTGGGGGTGTGGCCACGCTCTTTAAGGACAGATTTAAATGTAGCCTTGTATCAGTGGAGAAATATTCAACTTTTGAATTACAGTTGATCAAATTAGAACTAACCTACACTGTATATTGTGCACTTATCTATCGTCCTCCTAAATATAATAAGGACTTTATTCAGGACTTTTCTGACTTTATTTATTCTATTGTTCCGATCACCGATAACCTTTTAGTTATTGGGGACATTAATATCCATGTGTGTTGCTCATCAAACCTTTTAGGAAAGCAGTTATCTGATCTTATTGACTCTTTTAATATAACACAGTTTGTTTGTGATGCTACACAGGCATGTGCATACTCTTGATCTGGTTTTATCCATGGGCTTGTCAATTAGTGAAGTGGTCAAAGAGGATAATTATATATCTGACCATAGACCTGTCTTTTTAATTTTGATCTGTCTGCTTCCGTAAAAGCCAATCTGCTGATTGTTATTTTCGTCCTATAAGCAGTCGACAGCAAATTGTTTTGCTGAGGCATATGTTAAAAGCCAGTTTCCTCTATTATAGAGGCTTCTGGGCCCTCATTGGACACACAGAGGAGTTGACTGTTGTTTTTGATTCTGTATGTCTGGATATTATTAATGATGTTGCTCCAATCAGACTAAAAAGCCTAAGTCCCTGTCTCAGCCATGGTTTAATAATGAAACACGTGCTCTCAGACAAGCATGTAGAAAAGCAGAACGTAGATGGAAGAGAGACAAATTACACATTTCCTTTGAAATGTTACAGGAATCTACTTAATAAATATCAATATGCAGTTAAAGCTGCTAGAACAAAATATTTATCTGCCGTTATTCAAACAATGAACAAATTATACAGTGACACATTACTTTATCAAAGAATAATCATTGACTTCAGTGACTAGGCTATGTAAAAATATATTATGTAAAACAGCTGTAGCTGCTCTACTAAATAAAAACAAAATGCTTTTAAATAATCCCTCCTTTTTTAAATCATTAACATTTTGCACATCCTGCAAAGGTGACAAACTGTAGCTATATAATGTTCCTTGGAAATTACTTTTGGTGGAATAAACAATCTTGAATAGATGTCTTGCAAGACACATTAGAGAAAGCAGTAAAATATTTTGTATACATTACATTCAGGATCGCCAACAACATAGCACAATACATTTAATGGTGCCTGTTAGCTGCTCAAAGGGCGAGACGGCGTGGTCTGGCCTTGAATGCCTAAATTATGTTATTATTTCATTTTTTTTTTAAATAATTTAAAATAGTACTTAAATTTTAAAGTAACAAATATTGTAAGCACTGCTTAATCTGTAAATCGTGAGGTCCCGGAACAAATCCGTCCGGCAAGTTTTTTTAATATTATTATTGAACTTTCAAAAATACCAGATTCAACAGCAAGTTCATATATATATATATATATATATATATATATATGCTTTTATTTATGTAGGCTACACAGAGAAACAATACATAGAGAAACAAGATGCGCTTTCTGCCGTCTCGTGCAGTCTCCGTGAAATGGAGCGCGTCACAGCAATGAACCGGCTACTTTATTAAACGAACGAACGAACCAAAAAATAAAAATCTTTAATTACATAGTCGGAATGAAAAGGTGCATTTCTTTATTAAAGTCAGCGTCGCATTCTGCAACTTTATCTTTTCAGCCGACACTGACTGAGAAGAAATTACTAGTTTATTAACGAATAATTAAAATGTTTTATTTTGCCTTTCCCCCAACATTCATAATCATTAGCCTACTTTTGCCGTTGCAAGCTTTAGGCGGTGCTTGGGCGGAATAGGCTATACGCCTGTATATTAAAGGATGGTTAGTAGCCTAACTTATTATATTAATCAATTTATGTGTGACTAGTGAAATCTTTAGTCGGGGACAGGCCTTCTTGGCACAAGGAACCGATCAATTTTTTAAATAAAATGCTGTCAATTCGAAAAGTGCGCCTGCTAATCACGTCACGTTATATTGCAATGCAGAGTTATGAATGCGTAATAATAAGTAAAATGTTTTTAATTTATTTAATTTCTTATGGGTGCAATGGCGGTGCTTTGGTCTTTCTTGGGGGTGCTGAAGCATCTGCTAGCCCCTCCTTTGCGCTGCCCATGTTTATTACGATTAAAAAAACAATAATTCTGCATCTGTTTTTAGGTGTGCCAGCTGCCACTGTGGGTGGCACCGGCACACCCTGGCACACCCGTGGCTACGCCCCTGCCCCAGAGTCACTGGTCGAGGTGGGGGTATGGCCACGCTCTTTAAGGACAGATTTAAATGTAGCCTTGTATCAGTGGAGAAATATTCAACTTTTGAATTACAGTTGATCAAATTAGAACTAACCTACACTGTATATTGTGCACTTATCTATCGTCCTCCTAAATATAATAAGGACTTTATTCAGGACTTTTCTGATTTTATTTATTCTATTGTTCCGATCACCGATAACCTTTTAATTATTGGGGACATTAATATCCATGTGTGTTGCTCATCAAACCTTTTAGGAAAGCAGTTATCTGATCTTATTGACTCTTTTAATATAACACTGTTTGTGATGCTACACACAGGCATGGGCATACTCTTGATCTGGTTTTATCCATGGGCTTGTCAATTAGTGAAGTGGTCAAAGAGGATAATTATATATCTGACCATAGACCTGTCTTTTTTAATTTTGATCTGTCTGCTTCCGTAAAAGCCAATCTGCTGATTGTTATTTTCGTCCTATAAACGAGTTGACAGCAAATTGTTTTGCTGAGGCATATGTTAAAAGCCCAGTTTCCTCTATTATAGAGGCTTCTGGGCCCTCATTGGACACAGAGGAGTTGACTGTTGTTTTTTGATTCTGTATGTCTGGATATTATTAATGATGTTGCTCCAATCAGACTAAAAAAGCCTAAGTCCCTGTCTCAGCCATGGTTTAATAATGAAACACGTGCTCTCAGACAAGCATGTAGAAAAGCAGAACGTAGATGGAAGAGAGACAAATTACACATTTCCTTTGAAATGTTACAGGAATCTACTTAATAAATATCAATATGCAGTTAAAGCTGCTAGAACAAAATATTTATCTGATTTAATCAGTAGAACTGCTCATTGCCCTAAAGTTTTGTTTAGCACAATAAACACTGTGCTAAACCCAGTTACAGTGTCCCCTATTGACTCTATTTCACATACCTGTGAGGATTTTCTGAACTTTTTTATAAGAAAGATTGAGTCAATCAGAGAAGTTATTGTGTCTTCTCATAGTGTTCAAGCAGCCTCTATGTCAAGTTCTTATATATTTGATTGTTTTGACCTTGTCTCTCTTCCAGTTCTGGAGGCATTGTTAAACATATGAAACTGTCACATTCTCCTAGATCCTATTCCTCCTTACTTTTTAAATAATCTGTTTGAATTTATGGGCCCTAGTATATCATCTATTGTGAATAGCTCTTTAATTAATGGTGTTGTCCCACCCTGTCTTAAGCAAGCAGTGGTCTTTCCCTTACTTAAAAATCAGGTCTTGATCCTACAGAGCTGAATAATTTCCGCTCAATCTCTAAATTACCATGTCTATCTAAAGTTTAAGAAAAGGTTGTTCTTTCTCAAATTACCCTTTTTAACTGAAAATGATATTCTGGATAGATTCCAATCTGGATTTAGAGCTGGTCACAGTACAGAAACCGCTTTGGTAAAATTGTGAACGATTTACGGATGGCAGTTGATTCTGGGTTGGGGGTTGTTTTAATTATGCTGGATCTCAGTGCTGCATTCGACACTGTTGATCACTCAATCCTTTTAAAACGCGGGTGTGATGTAGGCATCAAAGGAACAGCTTTACAATGGTTTCATTCATATCTGCATGATAGAACATTCTTTGTTAATTTCGCAAATAACTCATCTTCTGTGGTTCCTTTAAAATATGGTCTTCCTCAAGGTTCTATACTGGGCCCTACATTATTTTCATTGTACATGTGCCCACTTGGATCTATATGTTGTCGCTATGACATTTCCTATCATATATGCGCTGATGACACTCAGATATATTTACCACTTAATGTTGGGAACGAGCACTTGCTACAGTCCCTGTTACTCTGTCTATAAGAGGTCAAAATTTGGTTGTTTAAACATTTTCTGAAATCTGAGATAATTATTTTTTGGTCCACCAAAATTCAAAGAGATGATCTCCAGTAATATTTCTCCTTTAGAAATAATCGTAAAAAACAGTGTAAGAAACCTGGGTGTCACAATCGACTCAACTCTCAGCTTTGACAATCAGATAAAGTCGGTAGTGAAAAGCAGTTTTTACCAACTTAGAATGATCTCCAGGTTAAAACCCATTCTTAGTTTTAAAGACTTAGAAACCGTTATCCATGCATTTATTAACTCGAGATTGGATTATTGCAATTCTCTTTATGTTGGGATTTGTCAGCGACATCTATCTCGTCTGCAAATTGTACAGAACGCTGCAGCCAGGCTTCTGACAGGCATGAAAAAAAGGGATCATGTTGCTCCATTATTATGTTCTCTTCACTGGCTACCAGTTCAGTACAGGATCGATTTTAAGATTTTATTGATTTTAAAGCACTTCATAACATGTCCCCAAGTTATATCACCAATCGTGTATAGTACCATACATCGGCTAGGACACTGAGATCAGCAGATAAACTGTTACTGGCAGTTCCTCATTCCAAAAAAATCTAAAGGTGATAGAGCATTTATGGTCGTGGCTCCCAAATTGTGGAATAGTCTTCCACTTCATATTTGGCAGGCTCCATCCTTAGAAGTTTTAAATCTCAGTTTAAAACTCATCTTTTACATTAGCTTTGGAGGAAAGACTTTCGTAGAGACCTTGTTCAGATTAAGCCCTGACTACACCAGCTGTTTTGCGCTGCTCACCGAGGATTCTCCAAAATCTCCCCATGGCCACTTCAGGCTTGTACACTTAATTTGAATTTACAGCTTTAGTAGTGGTTATTTATTATTATTATTTAGGCCTAAAACTAATAATCAGAAAACATGCCTGTGTCTGCTATTATTTGCATTAAGTTGTATCAATAAACTAATGATTCAGTCTTTAAAGTGCATCTTTAAAATTGTATTTAATTATGAGAGTGAAGTGGGGGCGGCACGGCAGGGGTTTTGCCTAGGCGGCAGTTGAGTTTGTGAATTAATTTTCTCTCAACTGTTCACATTTACTTGCTATATTCAATAAATGATATGCTATATTCATGTTATATTCAATAATTATATTATAATTAAATGATATGCTATATTCAATAAATGTTTGCAGGAATTGTCCTCATTATAAACTTGAAAGCTGCAGGAATGAGTAAAACTATGCAATATGCATACAACCCCCACAAAATTCTGGACAGGATTAATTATAACTCTATTACAGAGAATTGTGAAATAAAATGCCATTATTTTTTCCCAGGCATGGAAGTGCGGTTTCAAAATGTCATGGCTTTTAGGTACTAACGCTAATAAAAGCAACTGATGCACAATGTTAATCACTTAAATTGGCCCACTAATGTGATCACGTGAATGCTCGTTACCTCTCCCTCCTCTAATCACATGCGGATCCATCACCCCGCTTTGTTTCGAGACCTCGAAATTTACAAATTAAGCACTGGGTATTTATTAATCATGTGTAGTCAACACATCAACATAAATATACTTATTTAAAGGATAACAACATATTATTAAAGCACTATGTACTTTAAATAAAAAAAAACATTAAATACAAATTTTACTTAAAAGTGCACTTTTATTTAAAGTTTTCACTGAGCTGAATAATGAATGCTGTATCAGATGCGGGTAATCCCACTCACTCAGTCCATCTCTCTCATATTACTCTATATAATACATTGAGCTTATACAGTAATACAATAAGTTTTCAATAAAGCAACTCAACGTTCCTTCATTCCTACTTCTAAAGTGACGTTTTGGAATTAACCTTACAGAAAATAAGTGTATTCAAGTGTGCTATTAGTATACTTATTTTAAACTAAAAGTAAAGTATAATTTTAGTCTACTTTTTATGTACTTCTCAGAAATGGATTGTATGTACTTCTCAGAAATATACTTAAAATGATATTGAAGTATACTTGACTTATACTTAGAAAAAGTCTAAATATATTTTAGCTAACATTGTCCTCTGAGAATCTGTGTTTGCATTTTTATATGGTAAGGGGCTCTAGTACACATCTTCTGTACAGAATTTCCACACAAAAAAACACAAGGTAAGAAGAAAACAAATCAACAGATGCTTCCACGTGTTGAAACAGAATCAAAACTGTGCAACCTTATGGAATAAAATGTCAACCAATGAAGAGGTAATAACGACTGCCAAGCTTTGGGGTGTTCATTGACTCCATCTACATTTTGATCATCATTCTGAATCCTATTCATAGCCTTTTTTCAGCTTTTTTTCAACATGTTTATTTATTTATTTTTAATCCATGAAACGTCCCACATTCAAGTGTTTAAAAATGAATGCATGAAGCTGGAATAACATGTTTTTGTCTACAAGCAGATATCCTTTTATTTCTTTTGATGTTTCGTATGTTCAGATATTCATACAACAAAATTCATACAATCTAATACCTAAATCGGGACATAATAGTATGCTTAAAGTATGGTGTAAATTTCACTTAAAGAAAACTTAAGAGTGTGCTTGCAGTATAAAACTATTAAACTAATAGTTTACTGAGACTATACTTCAAAGTGTACTAAAAATGCTACTACAAGTATTTAATTAGTAAACTATCAGTACACTATAAGTTCACTTTTAGCAAGTTGTGTACTCAAAGTGTACTACTGTTATACTTAATGTATACTTAAAAGTGCATTTTATATACTAGAAAGTGGGCCAATTTAGTCCCAAGGAGTATTCAAATAGTACACTTACAAGTATACTACTAGTACACTGATATTTTTATACTTACTTACTACATAAAATACACTTGAACTTTACTGAAGTATACTTAATAAAATAAACTTGAAGTATACTACTTTTGGTAAGGGTAGTAATGGAGCTTGGCTGTATATCGGCATGCTGTGATTATCTATGGCGAACCATATCCCACTTTCACACGTTCACAGTGTGCACACAGAATCTGTTAGACTCCATAAGCAGATTAGTACCCATTATTTGTGTACAAGTAAATCAGGCTATTATCACATATGCAGCAGATACTGAAAAGGACTGAAATGTCTGTTCCAGAAAAAGGACCATCATTAGTTTGATATTTTTCCCATTGCAAAAGGACATATTTTTGGTTTGCACTGGCACATTTGAAGCATTCAACCTTTGACTTCTGGTTGACAGAAAATGCTTTATATGTTTTCTAGGCGTGACACTTAATACTGAGGTTAGCACAATGTAAAGGTGGCCCCAACAACTTCAAAGAAAGGTTAACTTCAGCCAAGCGTTACAACCTGCAAACCAGTCCAGTGCCTTCATTTCATACACTGTGCAAGCATGGCCGTCTGTATTTTAAGTCACTCAGCAGTTTTTTTTTTAATGTATTTTAATTTTGTATGTGCGTTGATTCATTTCTGATGCATTGTTCCTGTGTTTTTGATGTGTACTAAGTTTCCTGGAGAATATTTCACTTTATAAATGTTAGTTGGTTGACAGTAGGTTGGTCCTGTTGTTATCTAATCAACCTCTACATGATTGTCCAAACAATCCAGTTTTCAGCTGTAATGAACACCATAAAACACTCCCCCCCCCCACACTTTTCAGACAAATAATGATTACGGAAGGTAGAATAATACTAATCAAGTTCAAGTTCAAGTTCAAGTTGAGCTTTATTGTCATTCCACTACATGTGTGGACATATAGTGGGACGAGATGTCGTGCCTCACAGGACCACGGTGCTACATAAATACAGATATACAACACGAAGTAAAAACAGTATAAACCTATACACAAACTAACCTACTGTCAGCTTTGACTATACATATGCTATATATAAAAGTGGTTACCTATACATAAACTAAAAACAGGAAACAAAAATACAAACTGTACAAAAATACAAACTGTACAACTGTGCAGATGACTTCAAATACTGTACATGTGCAAAGAGAGACATTCAAGCAGCTGGCTGGGGAACAGTGTAAGGTGATTTGTGGTGCATGAGCCAGTAAACATACATACATTACAGTCGTATATTACAGTCAGTCTTTTGTGGGATTTGGACACACAATGGTGTGTGAAAGTGTCTAGTGCATGTGTGTGTTGCTACAGGTGTTGCTACAGGTGGCTTGTGCAGGCCCGCTCACCTGAATTCCACAGAGATAAAAGTTAACAGTTTTTCCTGGGGTGGGAGGGTGGGGGTGTTGTTTGGGGTTTCAGAGAGGGGCGGTGTGATGTGAGTTCAGGGCTCTCACAGCCTGGGGAAAAAGCTGTTTAGCAGTCTGGGCGGAGCGGCTCTGATACTCGGTACCGTCTACCTGAGGGTAGGAGCTGGAAGAGACTGTGGGAGGGTGGGTGGGGTCCTCCACGATACTTTTGCTTTGCTGGAGCATCGTGTAAGGAAAATGTCCAGGATGGAGGAGAGGGGCACCAATGATTTTTGCAGCGGTGTTCACTGTCCGCTGGAGGGTCTTGCGGTCTGCTGCACAGCAGTTTCCGTACCAGACAGTGATGCAGCTGGTCAGCACGCTCTCAATGGTACCCCTGTAGAAGGTGGTGAGGATGGGTGGAGGGAGGCTTGCTCTTTTCAGCCGGCGGAGAAAGTGTAGGCGCTGTTGTGCCTTCTTGGAGATAGACTTGGTGTTGGTAGTCCAGGTGAGGTCCTCTGTGATGTGCACCCCAGGAATTTAGTGCTGCTGACTCTCTCACAGTCGAGGTGTCGATGGTCAGTGGGGGGTGGTCAACAGAGTTTCTCCTGAAGTCCATCACAACCTCCTTTGTCTTCTCCACATTGAGGGACAGGTTGTTAGCGCCACACCATTCAGCCAGCTGTGCCACTTCCTCTCTGTAGTGCGTTTCATCGTTGTTGCTGATGAGACCTACCACTGATGTGTCATCGGCGAACTTGATGATGTGGTTGGAGCTGAACTTGGCAGTGCAGTCGTGGTCAGCAGCAGCGTGAAGAGCAGCGGGCTGAGCACACAGCCCTGTGGGGCCCCTGTGCTCAGTGTGGTAGTGCTCGAGTGTTGTGGCCGACCCGAACTGACTGAGGTCTTCGGTTAAAAGTCCAGGATCAATTGCAGAGGGAGTTGTTGAGGCCCAGCAGGCTTAATTTATTGATGAGCTGTTGTGGGATTATTGTGTTGAATGCTGAGCTGAAGTCGATGAACAGCATTCTAACATATGAGTCTTTATTTTCTAGGTGGGTAAGAGCCAGGTGGAGGGTGGAGGAAATTGCATCATCCGTAGAGCGGTTTGGGCGGTATGCAAACTGGAGCGGATCGAGTGTGTTGGGGAGGCTGGTTTTGATGTTGTGCATGACTAGCCTCTCAAAGCACTTCATTATGATTGGAGTCAGTGCTATGGGACGGTAGTCATTTAGACAGGACACAGGTGATTTTTTTGGTACCGGTATGATTGTCGTGGATTTGAGACATGTGGGGATGACTGCCTGGCTCAGCGAGGTGTTGAAGATATCTGTTAGGACATCCGTCAGCTGTTCAGCACAGTCTTTCAGTACGCGGCCAGGTATATTGTCAGGACCCGCAGCCTTGCGTGGGTTAATCCTAGATAGGGTCTTCCTTACGTCGGCTGGAGACAGACAGAGTGCCTGGTCGCTGGGAGGTGTGGGCAGTTTTTGTGCAGATGTGTTGTTCTGCATTTCAAACCGTGAATAAAAGTGGTTGAGTGCATCTGGGAGGGATGTGTCGTCGTCACAGGCCTGTGGCGGGGGCTTGTAGTCAGTGATGGTCTGAATGCCTTGCCACAGGCTCCGTGTATCTCTGCTGTTTGTGAATTGATTATTGATTTTATTTCCATATAACCGTTCCATATAACCGTTCCATATAACCGTTCCATATAATCCTTGCATAATACTACGTCATGATCTAAAAACACTTTCGCATAGTGCATAATTTAAAGCTTGTTCCCAAGTAACAAATTTAGGTTATGAAAACATTGTTTTGAAATGTATCTAAAATGTTAAATGTCTGGTTTTATCATTGTGATTGTAATGCTATTTAAAGGTACACAACTGTTTCTTACATAATTAAACTAAGAATTAAGAATTAATTAAGAATGATAAAATGTCCAGTTACCTTATCCTGATTAGAACATTATATGATACAACAAGGCTACGAATATCATCATACGGGCGTACGATGATATGAGAATGTTGATCTCAAAATATTTTCTCCCAAATTATGAGAATGCATAATGAAGGTCATTCATTTTGTATGGAAAGATCATTCCATACATATTATTTTAAGAATGATGTCCTAAAATGTATATAACATTCAACAAAACGTTACTAAAAGTTGTGAGAATGTTCCATGCTAGCTGGGTTTCTGCCGTGAGAAGACATTTTAAAAAGTAATTGTGAATTTTTATCTCACAATTTGGACTTTCTGTCTCTCAAATCTTTATTTTTCTGCACAGTGTTGAGAAAATAACCAGAAAACAACAAGAACTACAAGATTCAACCTCAAAATTGTGAGATATAAACTCAGAATTGCAAAATATAAACTCACAATTAAGATAAAAAAAATGTCTGAATAAACTTGAAATTGTGATGGAAAAAAATGGAAAATTAATGTATATAAAAATGTGTGTACACAAAAAGTGTGACATTACTATATAGAGATGTAAATTGAATTTAAAAATCAGTGAAAAATAAAATAAAAATAAATGATTGATACTATTATTTTAAATAGGGCTTACATATATAGGCCCTACATGTAAAATAACACAGAAAGCATATATTTAGTCGACAGGTTAGATAATAGTTGGTCAGGGCTGTGTTTCCCATAAGCATTATAAGCATGAGTTGATTGTAGCTCCATTGGTTTCAATGGGTCTATAATGTACTTAAGCTACGGTGCTTTTGGGAAATGCAGCCAGGTTAGTGTTGATTAGTCTTTGATGCATACTACAAAAAATGCTTACTTTATGTCATCATAAATATTTGAATGTAATGACTGACAAAATTTTGCCAGTATTTCATTATGGATCTCTTGTTAAGGTATAATAAAAGACCATCCTTATTTATTCCTAACTGGTTTGTTTGTCTTCAACAGTGACCTGCACTAGCCTCAAAGATGTGTGAGCTTGTGAGATAGAACATAATTTCCACTTCCCGGTTCTTTTATGGCCCGTGTTTTGCAGAAGGTAAATGAGGCCTGCAATGCAACATTTCTAAAGTCATAATTCTAGCTCTGGTTGAAGCCTGAATTAATTCAGGCAAAAGTCCCATTGCCTCCAACTTCATGTTAGTAATGGCTATTTTGTCAACATAATGCAGCAGCAAATGGAGTGCGGTAATGACTGCATTTGCTGATTGAAATGGAAAATGAAAGGTGGATATAGGTTCTTGCCCAGACCCATTTGAGGTAAGGCCTCCCAGCAAATGGTCTGTGCACACATTTTTCAACATGGTTCAAAAGGACTGGACAGAGGGGCAAAAACCATTGCACTAGGTTTCAGCATTGTTTTTCCTGTCTCATCATCATATTTCAATGTTGAACTCGTCAGGGTTTTATCAACAGGAGAATTGTCTAACTACTCTTATGGAAGAGTAAATGTCTAACTCACGAGGACAAAATAAGAACCATATATATAGAACAAAAGTAGTCAAAGGCCCAAAGTTCCAAAAAAAAGTATTGTGCTATTTTACTTACAAGCTAAGGAGTGGAAATATGTGGAAATACTAAATTTAATGTCTAAGAACTTAAGAACTCAAGAGCTTTTTTCCACAAAACTTGTAATTTTCTCTGGCTGTTTGATGTGATAAAACACCCACAGATAGCAGAAAACATGCGGCTCATATTTGCCCTTTTTTTCTGTCACTGGCAGTAATTGTTACCATGAAATCAGGATTGGGGATAAAATAATGTCTTCAGAATCATTGACACGTGTTAAAACGGCCTGAAAATTGAACAAACCATTGTAGTCTGCTAAGAGTAAGACAGGAATAATGTGTTTGTGGCAGTTTTTCTGAAGATTAAGGAAGAATCCCTCACAATATGAATCAAAAATGCTACAAAATGCACATACTATTAACACTAGATAAGGAAAGCATATTTATAATTTACTAAGGTATTTCAGTCAGTAAACTGATTTGCAGCTTATTAATAGTTTGTAAGGTAGAGGTTTAGGTATGCAGGTTTCTAAAATATGCAGGGAGATTTAAAATATGCAGATTTCTAAAAGTACTAATATAGCCTTACAGTCAATATTCTAGTAACAACATGCTAGCATACAACCACTTAATAGTGTATAGTGTTCCATATTCTAAAGGGTAACCTATTTTTGGAGAAAGTGTGACATGTTTGAGTAAAACAGATATATATATACATATTTTTTTTGTAATCAGCAGCCCAAAATGAGTAAGAAACACATTTTATATTTAATTCAGAAAAAATGTGATGGAGGGTGGTGTATATTATCAATTTAATGTGCTGTGCAATGTCTTTTGAGAATCTGTCTTTTTTTTAAGTCAGTTATTTCAATGGTAAATTCCTCAGGCAAATTGGCATTCATTTTGCACCAGATGAAAATACAGTACATGCTGTAAACTGCAATCAAACTTTTGAGGTTCATGCAATGTTATTTACATGATATTCATTGCTTATTTTCAGAGGATACAAATTAATGACAGAGCAGTGAAATCTGGCCAGGACAATAAATAATGAACTACATTAATTTATTAATGCATTCTTTGAATCAATAATGCTTCCACTAACATTGACTATCATGTTTCCTCTCCATTATGTATCCATCATATCCATTATGTCAGGAAAAAATAATAATAAAGTCATTATCTAGTCTGTTCTAGTATCTAGTATGTCTGTTCTTTTATCTTAATTTATAAATATTTAGCAGAATATTGTTCCAACAGACCAAACAAATCATATCAAATCTGTCAAACACATCTCTTTTCCTCAAAGATATGATAATATTATCTTCTCTATGATCTGATCTAAACAGGATCAAGAGAATAAAAAACATGACATAAGAGCTAACATTTCTCATAGGGCTGACATAAATAAGTGTGTCTGGCTCGACTTCTTTAAAGCAGTTGAACAGGTGTTGATTGATGGCAGGGCTGAGACATCATGCCTCACAAAGCTTCTAGTCAAGAATTTAAGCTGAAAATTGCCTTTTCCAAACAACTCTGGAGTTGAGAGGCAGTTTGCTGAGTCCTCTTGGTGAATGCAATGTTGCTATATATGATATATAAAACTATTAAATTGAAATTGATTGCTGTGATGCGCTGCTGGGATTTGATAATTTCTAACACAAGGAAATTATTAGCGTGTGTCTGTTTGCTTAAATTGATGAATTCAGTCATTGAACCCATCCATATTATCTACACCTCACAGTGCAAGAGATGTTGACTTATGAATATGAATACATTTAGCAACTGTTAATGTATGCAAAAATTCTAAAAATATGTGCAGTACAGAATAATTAATACTTTGAGTTCAAATCATGCTTGTTATCACTCATCGCATTCTCACCAGACTTATCCTCCAACATGGCTTTTTTTATCAAGAACATCACCATTTCCTGCAAGTTTGCATTTAGTTTCTTGAATAAGTGTGGCCAAGTATGGTGACTCAAAGAAACTAATCTGTGCTCTGCATTTAACCCATCCAAGTGCGGAACACACAGTAGTGAACAAACATACCCAGAGCAGTGCCTCAGCGCTGCGCGCGCGCCTGTGGAGCAGTTGGAGGTTGGAACCCTTCTCAAGGGTCTCATTTCATGACTTGCAAATTGCATCCACAAAGAGAGAATGCTGGATATTCACTCCCACCTACAATCCCTGTTGGACCTGAGACTTGAAAGACCGTTGGGTTACAAGTCCGACTCTCTATCAATTAGGTGCTTTAACCTGGTGTGATTTTAGCTTTGCTAAAATCCTCATTTAATTAAACTCATGTAATAATGAAAAAGAACGTGTCATATATTTTTTACATCTCTTTACAGTTGAGAATTTTAATACAAATACAAATGAATGCATTTCTATTGAAATCTGTGTATAAAATAACATAATCTGGAAAAAATATATATATATATTTATATATATTATTTATATGATTCTTTGAATAATAATTAGTTCAAACATTGTTGTATTAGTTTCTTTCTTTCTCTTTTATTTACAGTATTTATTTATTTTCATTATTTATATTACGTTTTACATTTTTTATCTTCTTTAGCCCAAAGACTCTTCAATGGAAGTGTATCATTGTTCCCACAACAGACAAACAAACTAACAAATAAATAAACACATCTGTTTTCAAGATTGATAATAATCAGATTTTTTCTCGAGCAGCAAATCAGCATATTAGAATGATTTATGATGGATCATGTGACATAAATGCAAAATGCAGCCTTGGTGAGCCTGCTTTAAACCAAAAAAAAAACAAACTACATTATCAAATCTCCAAACGTTTGAACTGTAAGTTCTAAAATTTTGTGTCTGTGTTTTCTGGTAGGAGAAGAAATCTTCCGCACATGGAGTTTTAGCTGAGTCCTCTTGGTGAATGCCTTTGCTACTGTAGATCATTATGGAAATTACAAATGACCTCCATGTGGGTTTGCACATTTGCAGAAAGCTTTATTTGATTTCAACTTTATTAGTCCATTTATGTTAGAATAGCAATATCATTCTGCCAACAGTAGCAAACCAAATGCGTATTAGGGGTTGACGTTGTATCATGTTTAAAGTGCATTTAGCAATGAAATAAACCAGTATAATGCCAGTCGGCAGGAAGTCAACTTTCACTACAGGTCACAAGGTGCCAGCTAAAGAAGCGGCGCCTCTATAAAGAATGTACTCTTCCAGCGCAAAGCGGACAAGCATCAGAGAACAAAGGAACCTAAAGTGGATTTCAAAAGAGGAAACTTGAATATTGGAACCGTGTACTCAAAGAAACATATATATATATATATATATATATATATATATATATATATATATATATAACTATATATTAATGTTGTACTCTGCCTTTCATATGCTTAGTCTGAATGTGAATTATGAAATGTTTTAATCTGTGCCTTAAACTGTAGTATATGTACCATTAATCCAAGAGGTGTTTAGTCTCTAAAATAAGCTATCGTCATCCATAAATAAATGGCATAGATGACTGTTAAACTTTAGCATCATAACGTTTAATTACAGCATGTATAAAGGTCTGTAAGGATATCTTTCATGGAATAAATAAATATCAGATGATGTAAGCATGGCCACAGAAACCGTGCGGGGCGGGGCTCCCCCCAACACAGACACTCTGATTCGAACAGCCGCCTGTAGGCAGGTCCAAATCGGACAGTTTAAAAACAAGGCGCCAGTGCTTGGTTCGCTCTCTTGCTTCTCCCCTTCATCGCGCTCCAACTCGCGCACGGACGATCTGGAAGCCGGTCCGCTGGACTCTCGCCTTAACATCGGCTGAGACAAACTATCTAGGCGAATCCAAGACTTCGTAAAAGCCGTAACATCGCAGAACCAGCAGCGTAATGACGCTTTCCATCTCAACGCAGAACCAGGCAACTGCTGATGAGAAAAGGGCTTCCCCCGTGACGTCACGCAACAGCAACGTGCAGCAGAGATTTCAAAGGAACCACGTGCTCACAAACAAAGCCACCAAACTAACACGAAGAGAACACGTGGCATCCGAGACAAAGGATTGGACATTTCCGTGAAGTAACACGTGGAACGAATAAGATATCCAACCTGCTTAATCAATGTAAAGCAAGTATTTCAATCAAAATCTCTATTACTGAACTGTGAATTGATCTGTACGCAGTAGCATTTTAATGCTCGTGATCTTCCTTTTGGTTTAAGTTTTGAAATAGCTAAGAGGGCTATTTTAACTTTCTGAGGCTACTCGCAAAACTCTTGTATGTATGTGTGTGTGTATGTCTGTGTTTTATTAGTTAGATCATGTATGTTAGAATATTAGTATTGTAAATAAACCTTGGTTCCATTTAAATATTGTCCCTTTCTGGATGTGATTTTCTAGTTCAAACTTATTGCCATACGATAACGTTACCTAGCTCAGAGCTGAGAAAGATTATTAATCTCATTGTATTGCTATCGTTGGCCACCAGGCAAGAGAAACGAAATTGATAAAGATATACTGCTGTTAATGGTCGCTGGACGAGTCGTTAACACGGTATAATCATAAGTTAAAGATTAATATTACTTTAATCAAAGCAATATTTTATCTGTAAGCTTAATAATTCCCCGGAGCTGAAACAATAGCTTTGTTTAATTATGCTACACCAGACTGTACTGAGGAATTTGTCATCATTTTTATTGAATGTTCTTCTATGTCTATATCTATATAATATATAATAAAGTACTTGATCATGAATTTGCATTATGTGTTACTGTATTAGCATCAGCCACAGATTAATCAATATTTAATGTTGTACCCCACATACAGTTTAAATCATTTTGGGGGGATTATGGCACATAGTACAATTTTTTTTTAAAGGTGTAAATAAAGAAAATAGTACTGGTATATGTTTTCAGTCTTTCTACTTACACATTTCACATTTAATTAAATGTTTAATCATTTGTGAAATTTACTACTAGTACATTTTTTTTCATCACCAAATTGTTCTCAAATTGTGTACCATGATGTATTTCTTTTGAACTTTAATACAGTAAATTGCTATTTTTGTCATTCCTATTTAAAACCCAATTTGCAAAAAAATTTAATTAAAATTCACACTAATTGACTGAATGAGAGATATTCCCAGACCTGAAGTTTGTACCACAACAAGCTCCATATGTCAAATAGTTACATTACATTTCTGAAAAATACCTGCAATAAAATAGTGCTTCATCTTTAATAGTCCTCTCATATGAAATATATTTATCTGTCCATACACTAGCCTTTCGCTCACTGTGACACCAGGGCCAGATTAAAAAACAAGTCTGGTCTGGAACCTGCTGTCAAAACAAACGCTGACCCGCTCTTCTCTTTGCCGGGCCAATTTATTCAGCGTTACATGCAGACATAAGTGGAATGGCGACCCCTGACCCGCTCTTCTCCCTAGAGGAACATTGAGCTCCCCGTCATCTGCAGACGAACACAAGCCTGGAAAAGCAAGGTGATGAACTGCTGCTTATTTGATAAAATATCTATTTCCTCAATTATGCTGATGTTGATTTTAGACTCAGTAGGGGTGATAAATAATGGATCTGGTCCATCATTGTTTACAGTTTGAGAGCAGTGCCTGACTTTAAACAGATTTCTAATTTTATTATTTTATTTATTTCATTTCATTTCTTGAACACTGTTGCTGAGTAGAAAATACAAATTCAAAGTCATGTGTTTTAAACCGTGAATTGCTTGTTTTTGATAAATATATATAATAAATAGTGCTTTTTTGCCCTATTACATATTTTTGTAATTATCCTAATTTATATATAATTCAAAGGCTTAAACACTCAAAATGCATCATGTGGAAACAGTTTTTTAAATCAGTACTGCGGAAATTGTAATTTAAAACATTTTATCAGCACCCCCTCCCACCCTAGTGGTAAAGAGACAAATAATTAATTCAAAGTAATCACAAATAGTTGATAAGTATACTAATACACACAGAGTGTACAGTGTTATACTCACCTATACAACACATCATCATGGTAACACACAATTACAAACAAACAAACATTAAATAAATAAATATGTTTATTTTAAGCACCAATTTCCACGTGTTACTGACTATGTTGTATTGCATTGGGCATTATGCCCTAATTACATTCATCATTACATTATTAAGATCCTAGTCTCAAATTATTTGGCATCTGTTTTAGGCAGCAAAAATTGTATTTGATCATTTAGATTTTATAATATTCAAGATTTGTCTTTTTGATTTAAATTAGTTCGTACTTTTGTTCCTGTAATATGCCTATATTTCAAAGGCTTCTTAAACTGTAATCATTTTAGTTGGTGCGCCATTTATTGTGTTTGTGTTAAAATATTAACAGGTTAGTCAACGTTTTTTAGGCTGGTAAGAGAGACTATCAAGATCTGACCTTGCTGTGCTGATTGGAATTTCTACAGGGTGTCTGCTGGCAAAAAATAAATAAATAAGTTGCTGATAGGGTCATGTTTTTCATATAAATCCTCAGATTTAATTTATAATGCAATGTTCAGTCACAAAATTTTGTTGTAAATGTTCTTTTACCTTCTTCAACTTTTCCTCATGACCTTCCTTCAAATGCAATTGAAGGTAACCAGATCTAAATCACATTCAAGTTTCAGAAAGTTTCAAGGTACTGCACAGCTGAATTATATATTAATTTATTTTCTAAGATATATAACAATGATTAATTAGAGCTACTTAAATAATATGCATAATTATGATATCTTAAAATAGCTGTTACAGTTTGTGTATTTGGTATTTGCTGTATTGTGTCATGTGTTTTGTTATCTCTTCCCTCTTTATTTTCTGGTCTTTGATAGGTTGTCCAATGATGTGGTGCAGGTTCGTCATTGGTGGTTCGGACGCGGACCTTTATAAGGACACTGCCGGCATTCCATGTGGAGCTCATTGTTGGTTCGGTTGTGTCTGGGTTGAGAGCTCCTGGATCCCTCCTCCGGCCGATGATCAAACTTAATTAATTTACTTAAGTTAATTGTGAAGACTGTTGATTATTACCATCTGTTCTAAAAACATTGTGTAGGGGTGTCCTGCTTGTTTATTTTGATTGACTTGTTTGGGCTTTGTTTTTCGTTAGGTAGTTAGGGAAGTGTACTTTTCTTTACATCAATTAGGGTATTTAATATTTCCTCTCTTTTCTTTCTAGATTGGTTTTGTTTGTTATTTTGGCCTTTGGACACCCTGAAGAGACGCTCTCTGTTTTTACTTAAGTGTTTATCTTTAAATAAACATTATCACAACCCAGTTTGGTTATGCCCTATTTAGAGTTTTTTATTATTTCCGAGCCTGCGGCGTAACAATAGCATACTCAACCGCATGGATAATGTGACTCACATAAATACACACATCTTCGATCTTCCGAGGCAGATTTATAAGTATCACCTTTCAGTGTGGCCTGATGGTCTAGAGTCTAGACATCAAAGAAAGCGCTCCAGTTTTATCCATGTTTAAACACATTCCAGTGCATAAAAGGAATACTTTTGTCCTTTGTCTGCCATTGTTAGTATGGTCTGTTCTGTTCTGCTCTGTTTTGCAAGTTCCAATCATAGCAGAACTGATGAGCATCTCTGAACATAACACTGCTGTGATTTGTTACTGTATGAATCCAAAATTTGAACGAATTGATGATTCAGTGACACATTCATAAAGACAGTCACTACTTGCTTTGTTTCTCAATGAATCAGCTATTTGAGAGAATCTGGTGAGTTGACGATTCAACGGCTCATTCATAAAGACGGTCTCTACTTGCTTTGTTTCTGAAGGGCTCAGCTGTTTGTATGACTTACACATTAAGACAGTGACTTTCCAGTTTCAGTTTGATATCAAGATAATTGTTTGATTAAATAAATAAATACATAACAATTTATTATCATGATTTTTGCCATGATGAATCAAAATAGTCAGTCACACTTTATTTTAAGGTCCAATTATGGCTATTAACAAACCATTAACCATGACGCTTGCCTCAATAAACTAAGAATACTAGAAATAATCTATTTAATAGTGTTCCTAATACTAAAAGGTTACCAAATAGTCTTGTCTAAAGCTACTTTTTGTATTCTAATGCTTGTCTTGTGATGTCTAACAAAATAATGACTTTTAATCATCTTTTTTGGGGTAATTTATCCAAGAATTGATGGTTAATTTGATTAATTAATTGACACATCATGCAATTATTTAGATTTCATTTTTTTATTGCTTGATGGACCTAATTAGAACAATACACCTTAAACAACCCCAACAACAACATCAACAAAATAATAATAATAATAATAAATAAATAAATAATGATAATTAATGGTGGTCTGTTAACTTGGTAGGAAAATCGGTTGTATGGGAACTGTTTGATAATTTTAAGTCTAAAATGGTCATTGATATAACATTCACTCAGTTATATGACTAGTTAGTATTACTATGCATACACTGCGTTATAATGTTTAACAGTTATATACAATGAAATTATTAATTGAAACCTTTCTCATTCCATTCTTTATGTGCATGAAGCTGAAATTTTGCTCATATTCAGAACTAAAACTTTTTTTTAATAAGTTTCACTGGCTAATTAATGCACTTCTATCCCATACAATCTGGTTTGGATTAGCAGGATTGTTTTTCCCCTTTTTACTCTAAATTAAAAGCAATTTATTTTAATAATACCTTTGAATTAGTTGGCGCCTGTGCCTCAGGTGGTTTCTCTCTTTCATTTTCCAGGAGTGTAAATGTGTATTGAGCACCTTTCATAACATGCTCTGTGTGCCTTGGACCAATTAAAGACTTAGTAAAATGGTTTCAGACCATTATCTCTGTTTTGTCTTTTGCTCTTTGCTGCTGAGAGGCATTTCTTAATATTAAGGAAAACATGTTACTGCAATTTAATTTTGAAACTTACAATTTAGCATTTATTCGTCGAAGAAACAGATGCACCACACAACAAAGCAAAATAGACTGTACGTGAGAGAGGAAACAATCTTAAGTGTTTTGGGTCGTTTGGTTCGTTACTGTTGTCATGACAATCACCAGAGCAGGACATAATAATAGTAATGATAAAACCACAGAAATCATTTTGTCTAAATGTTTGGGTGAGAAAAACTTCATGCAATTGGTATGTGTACCAATGTGTAAAAGCACTTAAATGTACTGCATTGAAAGGTCTGTAAAAGCATGTTCCCTTTCAATATTTCACTCGTACTGCGTCGAGATATCGACGTAAGTATGGGAAAATCCGTTTTATATTCTTCACTGAAGCTTTTTTCAATCACGCAGTTATAACTGCACGTGATTGGTTCGTGATCAAGGTAAATCAAGGTAAAAAATAAAGGTAAGGTCAAGGTAAAAAATTAAATAAAATAAAGAGTAAAATGTGCTATAAAATAAAATATGCAATACAGTATACTGTACACTTAATAAATAATATTATAAACAGGGATGTGCAAGAGGAATGTGCAAACAGGTTGTAGCGGGTATATATACATAGCAGCAACAATGCGGATGATGGAGAATAGTGAATATTTTACAGTTTATTACATTGAGTCCTGTAAATGTTATTTGACCGAGATTGAGTTTAGGAGCCTAATGGCCTGAGGGAAGAAACTCCTCCTAAGTCTCTCAGTTTTGCCATCATGCTCCTGGAAGCGCTTGCCAGATGGCAGTAAAATGAAAAGACGGTTACCAGGGTGATTTGAGTCCTTGATGATTTTAGCAGCTCTGCTTTTGCAGCGTTTGAGGTAGATGTCCTGCAGAGAGGGAAGAGCAGACCCTGAGATGCACTCAGCTAAGCGCACAACTCTCTGCAGAGCTTTGCAGTCCTGATTTGAGGAGTTTCCATACCACACTGAGATGCACTGAGTCAGTACACTTTCTATGGCCCCTGCATAGAAAGTTTTCAGGATTGCTGACGAGACCCTGAATTTCCTCAGCTGTCGCAGATGGTAGAGTCTGTGCCTGGCTTTCTTAACCTTTGTTTGAATGTGTGCAGTTCAAGTCAGGTCCTCTGAGATGTTTACACCGATGTACTTGAAGCTGCTCACCCTCTTCACAGGGGTCCCACTGATCATAAGAGGAGTGTAGGGCTGCTGCTGTCTCTTCCTGAAGTCCACAATCAGCTCTTTAGTTTTGCTCACGTTCAGAGAGAGACAGTTGTCCTGGCACCATGATGTAAGTCTCTCTACCTCATCCATGCTCATAGGATGAAAGCCGAGGGCGAGCCGTCCGTCCAAGCCGTGCAGAGCCACATCTGCACTCGCCTACTTGGCGGCTGGACAAGCGGCTTTAGTGCTTCACTCGATGGCTGGGCTCCAGGTCTTTCAGGCCAAGATGCTCGACAATGAGTAAGCCGGTCTGGATATCAGCCTCCCTCAGGGACCTGAGGAGCACGACAGACCTGGCTCTACGCTCCACCAAAGCCACCACCCAAGCCATCGGGCGTTTGATGTTCAGCCTTATAGTGTTGGAGCGCCACCTCTGTCTCACGATGATGGAGATGAAAGAGGCGGACAAAGTTCCTTTCCTCCACGATCCGGTTTCATCAGGCAGCCTGTTTGGACCAGCTGTGAAGTCATCTCAGTGCGACACTTCCTCCCTAAGCGCACCAGCTCTTCCTCTGCATCCAGTCACCCCAGATCTGCGCCGACTCAGCAGACAGCTAAACCAACGCCAACCGCCCCAGAGCACTGACCTCCTGAGGGTCAGCTCACGCTCGCATTACGCTACCCCTTCCCGGCCCAAGAATGCCTTGGATCTGGCACCTCAGAAATCCTCCTGAACAGCCAGGCAGAAAGAAGAGAGGCCCGAGTCTCGCTACTGCTGGACCACCCCGCAAGCAGCCTCTATTGTGTCTCTTGCTGCCCCGCTTAGTGCTGTGCGCAGAGGAAAGCGTGTTCATGGATCCTCATGGGCCCACTATAGCGCCCAGGTGTCCGACTGCAGCCAGTCTGCACAGCCGTTTCAACCCCTTGCCACGCGCCCGAGGCCTGGCAGGCCATCCCGTTGTGTCAACGTGGGTAATGACTAGATAAGATGAGGCTATACACTCCACCCGTCAAGACCACCACCTTTTTTACAAGGTGCACGGATAACCTGGCCCAGCCCAACCCAGCCTTCCGCTCTAGGCTTTCCCCCCAGATGCTCTGCTACCGCAGGTACTCAGGCGAGTCATGGAACAACAGCACAAGCTGATTCTAATAACCTCCCTCTGGAGGAACCAACCGTGGGTGTCGGAGTTATAACAGCTGCTGAAAGCAGCCCCATGGCCAATCCCCTTGAGACGGGACCTCCTTTCTCAAGCGAATGGCACGATATGGCATTCACAGTCCGAGTTATGGGTCCTGCATGTGTGTCCGCTCGACGGGAGCCTTTTGTCCTCCCAGAGCGTGTCCTAAACACTATGGCAGAAGCCAGAGCCCCGTCCACCAGATGCCTCTATGCTCTGAAATGGGCCATTTTCTCGATTTGGTGTCAAGACCGCGACTTAGACCCGGTCACCTCCGATGTGTCAGTGGTTCTTTCATTTTTGCATGAGATGCTGGATAAACAGTGTTCCTCATCCACCATCAAAGTTTACGCGGCAGCCATAGCGGCTTTCCAGGCCCCTATTGCTTGCCGATCGGTGGGCAGAGATAGTGCGGTAACTCAATTTTTCTGAGGCGCCAGGAGAATGAATCCCTGCGTCCTCGTGCAGCTCCACCTTGGGACTTACCAACAGTACTAAGGGCCCTAGAAGTGCCCCTGTTTGAACCATTGAAATCCTCGAGCCTCAGAATACTCGTTGAAAACCACCCTGCTGTTAGCACTGGCGCCGGTCAAGCGAGTAGGAGACCTGCAGGCCCTTTCCACAACCTTGTTTTCCTGAATTGGACCTAACGACTCCAAGGTCGTCCTGTTACCAAGGCTGGGTTATGTACCTAAGATGCTGTCCACTCCGCTCAGAGCCCAGTTCATAACGCTCGCATTTTCCCCGACGAGCAGCCAGGAGTCCCTGCTTTGCCCCGTCAGGGCCCTGAGAATATACATTGAGCGTTCTGCTACATACAGAAAGTCAGAACAGCTTTTTGTTGGAACGAGTACTGCGTTCCTGGCCGTGCTATGAGCTGCACGCTCGGTTGCTTCTTTCGAAGAAATCTGAGATGCGGTGGCAAGCAGCGGATTATATAGCCAGACGCCCCTCGCATTTTGGCGGGCTATGGCGGGCTGCATAGCCATTGGCTCGCTCGCCACCGCTGTGAATTGGTTCATTTCTTTCACCTTACACGAACCAATCAAGCGCAGTTATAACTGCGTGATTGAAAAAGGCTTCAGTGAAGAGGAAAAAAGGGATTTTACCATACTTACGTTGATATCGTGATGCAGTACTCATTCCCATATGTCAGGGAACTGAGGTTACGATAGTAACTGAGTAAATTTGTGTTATATATGTGGAGAAAAGCACAGGCAGAGGGGTTAGTGAGGCTGTCTATGCAGCAAATTATATTGTGTGGTAACACTTTAGTAGAGGGACCAATTCTAACTATTAACTACAGTAGCTGCTTATTGGCGTGACAGTTATTAATATATTATCCTACCAATACCTAAACTTAACAACTATCTTACTAACTTTAATAAGCAGCACATTTTTAGTTTACTGAGCCAAAAATCATAGTTAATGTTTTGTTAATGGCGAGAATTGGACCTTAAAATAAAGTGTGACCTAAAGAGTAAAATTGACTTCACCTAACAGGGGAACACTTTCTTGACATCTGTCATTCTGCATTAGTTTATTTGACTACAATAGCGATAAAAACATGTAATAACAAAATACGTACATGAAAAAAAAAATAGGACCGTTATATATTATTTATTTATGTATTTAATAATTTTTGCAGAATTATATTATTTTCATGATAATTAAGCTGAATTTTCAGTTACACTTTATTACAGGACCACTTCAGGACCACTTCTCGCTAATAATTAGTTGCCTATTAGCATGCATATTACTAGTACATTGTATGTGTATTAGTACTTATAAAGCACATATTAATACCTCATTCTGAATAACCATATTTCAAATCTCTTAAAAACCCATGTCTAAACTTAACAACTACCTTACTATTAATAAACAGCAAATTGAGAGTTTGTTCAGGGAAAACTCTTAGTTAATAGTGAATATGTGTTTCCTATTGTCATGTCTGGTGGCCCTGTAAGTGTGACATTTCCTAATCAGTTTCCACTAGGCAATCCGGAAAATGTACCTGGAAAATTAGAGATTCATTTTGATGATCTTCTTGTAGAAAGCATCCAAAGAAAGTCATTCCGAGAAATCCAAAAAAGAAGGAAGGCGGAGCGACGCAGACGGGCGAAGAAGGGAGATGGACCATCAAAAGATGATCAACCAAATGAAGAAAATGGTTTCATTAATCCGTAAACAAGAATCTAATCATAAGAAGGTGATGAAGTTGTTAAAGGGAATGATTAACATGCATAATCATGCTTTGGGATTGCAAGGTGTAGACCAGTGGTTCTCAAACTTTTTACACCAAGTACCACCTCAGAAAATATTTGGCTTTCCAAGTACCACCATTATGACCAACATTAAAATGCAGTATAAATGGCTGCCCACTGCTCCGGGTGTGTGTTCACGGTGTGTGTGTGTGTGTGTGTGTGTGTGCACTTTGGATGGGTTAAATGCAGATCACAAATTCTGAGTATGTCACGTTACTTTCACTTTCAGTAGCACTATACACAGTAAAAAATTTTTTTTTTTTAAACCAGTCAGTTTTAATCCTTATAAGAATATTTATTATTGTCAGCCTCTTAAAATATAGTAAATACACAGTTTGAACATAAACACTGCACCGTGCTTACTTCCATGTAATTATTACATTCAAATATATTGTACCTAAAAGTGAAATAAAAACTGTACTGTACTTAAATGTAAAAAAACTGTACTTAAATAAAGATTAAATGAAAATGTATCATACTTACTTAACATTTAAGTACAGTAACTTAGTTTTTATTTAACTTTAAGTAGCTACAATACATTTTCATTTAATATTTAAGCACAGTACAGTTTTTATTTCACTTTTAAATAAAAAGTACTTGATTAAAACACAGGCTGTATATGTAGCTGCAAGTAACAACAATCAGGCCACGTGTCCACCAAAGCCAGCTGAAAACACCCAGGTGTGAGCGCTTGAGAGGGCAGCGTATTTTCAGACGCCAGGTTGCTATGATATGGAATATCCGCTGAAGTAATATGGCAGACGATCGCGAATTAAATGTTTCTCCAAGCATTATTTTTCATAACAATATTATTGTACTAATTCCATCTGGTAAAGACATAAATACTCAGAGACAAGCAATATTAACTTCTCGATTGCTGTTAAGTCGTAGTACAAGCAGGGTGTGACGGTATTAGTCCCGCCCCTCCTCCACTGTGATTGGCTAGCTGACTTTGCAAAGTTATAAAAGCTTTGTCTAGAAATGTAGACGTGGCCGTTTCTCATGGTGAAGACATTCGCTGTTGTGTTTTGTATTTGCTTATGAGTTAGTATTATTTTTTATAAAACGAAACCATTGCTATGGTGATTCGGAATCCTTTTATTAAAGTAAGCCTCTGAGTAATTACTTTACATCAACCTGTTATCTGAACCTGAATATCATTCTGATCGAGCCTCGAAGCACGAACCTGACTGAGCGGGTACGGACACCGGGCCAGGGGTCCTGAACCATCAAATCACCGCCATCCGGACAAAAGGTAATATAGCGGTTTTATGGCTGTTTTATTGCTAGGGGATGGCTGAAATGTGATTTGAGGATTTTAGGGTTTCTGATCGGTATAAAAATACAACACTATTCTAAAGTGTTACCAATACAGAATTACATTTTTTTTCACCATTTTATTTTGAATAAATGCATTTGAATAAATTTATATCATGCTAACTATGGATACATTCACATATGTATGTTGTTAATAGAAAAAAAATGGAATTGTACTTCTGGTAATGTCTGCTAAATGGGAACAACTAATTTTGTGCATAATGTCATTTAATTATGCGGAAGTATTTCTGAAGTCCAAACTATACTGAAGTGTACTGGAGTATTTGACTGTGCTAAAGTAGAACTATTCCAAGTATACTTTAGGTAAAGTTTAAGTACATTGCATTAAAATACCAATATTCAAAGACTAAATCAAAGTGGTGTTAGTCAAAGAAAATACAGTCCTCAGCAATAGTGACATTAAAACACATTTTAGGCTTAATATTATGAAATGTGCATTGTGCATACATAATACTCCAAATAAAGTTGAGTGTTATGGCCGTAAACATGTTAATATATTTGAACTAAATATAGTATGAAATAAATGTTGGCTATTTTAAATATATTACTACTGTATGCAAAGCATGCTTGGAACTACAAATCCACTGTTTCAATTAATTCATCAAAAAAAAAAGAAATCAGGTAGCATTAAATTAACTTACATTTTACAACTTTAGATGGAGTGAACATAATGAAACTAAATGCAAATGACAATGAGTTTATTTCATGATTACTGGAGACATAATCCGACACTCCTGGGGTCCGTTCTTTGTACCTCGCTTAATACATCTGAGATGATTTGAGAGATGCCAGATCTTCTAATCGTGATAACTGACCTCTGGCTAATTTGGTTCTTCAAATGTATTTTTGTATTAGATTAAAATATCTGGATTAAGTTGTCTAAGATTACTTTGCGTTCTAGTGTTCCCCCAAAAAGTGCAGATGTATCAATACTCGAAACCACGATCAGCAGTGCAGCGATTTGCTGGCAGCAAGACAGCAACGTAATGACATCATATCATTAAAAAGGGCACCTGACGAAAAGCTTGACACATTTCTGGACCTTTATATAGAAACAGCCAAGCGAACAAAACTACATAAATGTATAAAGATATAAATAGATAAATGAGATGTAAATAGATTAATGAAATGTGCACTGTTTTTAATTTATTTGTAATGTTTGACAAAATTCCCAATTATTGATTAAATTATGATTTCTAGTATTTGTACAGGCTTTACATTTTTACTTCAGTGTTGTAAATAGCAATTCATAAAATTTTATCTTTGAACAGTTTTGTTACGTGACAGCATTAATTACAGTTTCTTAAAGATAATTGTATCTGCATCTCCTAGCCACCCATCAAGCCCCTCCCATAATTTCTGTCATCACTCAAATGAATGCACGGTTCAGATTAACTGTATAGCATGTGTTTAAGACTCTAATACAATCGAAAAGTAATTATTGAATAACTTCTTGTTTGGCACTCAACAGAGGTAGTCGCTTATATTTCACTCCCCGCCCTACCCTTTTTTTTCCTCCCTGCTTGCTTCTGCTGTCTCGTCTCATCCATCTATTGAAGAGACTCTTTCTGCACGGCGCTCCAAACTAGAAAATTATGGATTTGATCAACTGGTCTCTCAGCGCGATTGATACCATCTTCTCAACGAGAAGTCTGGGTTCTGGGGAACCTGTTTGTCCTGACGGGACGTTCGCGGCCGGATATACGAGGGATGCATGGGAGAGGTGGCAAATCGTGTGTCTGGCGGCTCTTTCCGTTGAGGACGCTGAGGATATCTACCTTTTCGGCACCATGATAACAGGTATTCTGCTGATTGGATTAGGCTTTACCCTGGGTTATCGTAAAATTCGGAAGACGGGAACAGCTGTCCAAAGTCTCACAAGGCTGCCCGTTTTGATTGAAGCTGTGGGAAGAGCGGTCAGCAATGAGACTGAGACTATAAACCGGAATATGGATGCCATCATGATGAATTTAACAGCTTTGCAAGTGAAACTTGGTGATTTCAGAGATCAGAATGGACAAAGAGAATGAGCTGTGGAAGTTTGCAGCTGTTCGCCACAAAAGTCACAACAATTCAATCTTATCTTTCTGGCTCCCCGCATCGCGCCTTGGCCAAGGCCGTCTGGATAACTACCTTGAGAGAGAGCGATGCAGTGTAGACTCTCTTGCTCCCATCCCGACTACAGACATTACTCCCTCCCCATTCAACTGCCTCTGTAACGCTTTGTACCGCCACTAGGCGGCAGGTCTGCGACCGCGCCGTAATAAATGGCACTGGACCGGACGGCTGCTTGCCAGAGCTGGATATGTTTCTGTTGCAAGTCATGTGTTTATGGTATATGTGCTTTTGTGCTGAGGTGTTTTCTGTTCTCAGACTCTACTCCAAATGGAGCATAGTCTGGGGGTTAAATTTTTATTTTTTTTTCTCCTCTCTCTCCTCATGTAAAAGCTGTATTTTTCTTAATACCCTGTCTTCCTGTTCTGTCTACCCCGTTGTCATATGTATGTTGTGTATGTATGGACAGGTTGATGGCTAATTTCGCTGCTACTTGTACTAGTGACAATAAAGGGCTACTACTACTACTACTACTAATACATATTTCAACTAGTAAAACTGGCTGTGTCTATATGTATAATAGACTACACAACATTGTTATCTAATTTTCTAATTAATTTGTAAATTATTATTATTATAAATAATTGTCCCTGGACAAGCAGGGTACTCTTATAATGAAGTAGCGTGAATCCTGTTCACATGAAATAAGCCTACTCCCGAGCAGGTTTAAGCTTACGGACCTGTTGCTATGACAGCAACTCCAGGATGAGTTTAGAAGAACCAAATTATGTTTCACATCTTGGCCTCCTTATTAGTTCATTTGCCCCACCTGTTCTCCCTCGTCACCCTCCTTACCCCACTGGTTTGTTTGCTTATTCTTGCTTAAACATTTTTGTTCTTGGGTTTTGTTCACAAGCCTAGACACTTGTTAACTGCATTTACAATATATTTCGCCCATTTCTCCAAATATGATGAACAAATCTCATCTACATCTTGGATTGCCTGAGAGTAAGGAGATTTTCAGCATTGTTTTCATTTTTGGGTGAACTATAAATGTTTTAATTAGGACAGTAATCTTAATGATGAAAGATTTAACATAACAGCTCTACATGTCCTGTCTATGAAATACCAATGTCTCACTGACCGTAACATTTCGTCAGCAACTCATTTCCTCACCAGGAGCACTGTCAGGACAATTGCACCATACACAGCACTGTCAGTTGTTTAAAAGTGTGAAAGGAAGACTGTTAAGTTGCAACATCTTTGAGCCGAGAGCCAGGACAGCCAGATAACATCATCACAGGCCACTGTCACCCATCGGCCCGAGGATAGCATCACTCTGGAGAAACACAGCAGGAACACAGGGCTGACTATACAGGTTCAAGGATACTGTGGGTAAATTAATTCATTTTGACTACAGGTGTTTTTATTTTATTTTTGTGTGTATTTTTGAGCGTTAACGTGAAGTTTACGACTTGATTATCATTATTTAATTTGTATTTACTTATTATTATTATTATTATTATTATTATTATTATTATTATGTAGTGCTGTCAAACGATTAATCAAGAATTAATTGCATCCAAAATAAAAGTTTTTGTTTACATAATATATATGTGTGTATACTGTGTATATTTATTATGTACATATAAATACAAAGACATGCATGTATATATATATATATTTTTTAATGTTATGTTTAATATGTTACATTTTTATATATATATAATATAAAATATAAGAATACAAATATATACATGTAATGAAACTATGAAGCTATTATTTCAACTTTGGGGAATCATTAGTTACATATACAATATTTCTTTGATTAAAGTGATATTAATTTTTAACTTATGATTTATACTTTATTAACGACTCGTCCAGCGACCATTAACATCATTATATCTTTAACAATTTAGTTTATTTTGCTTTCGTGGCCAACGATAAACAAAATAAAGGGTTTCATACCTTTTAAGCTAGGTAACGTGATCTTGGAAATTAGTTTGAACTAGAAAATCACACATCCCAAGACATAATTCTTTATAAATGAAACAAGGTTTATTTGCTAACTGTTATTCTACAATGCATGGACTAACGTAACCCTTTAGGCGCCAGGTTTAAAAAAAAAAAAAAAATGGATTTTGACATCAAAATACACACATATATATATATATACAGTATACATACATATATATACATTTATACATTATACATTTATATATATATATACATTTGTCTTGACCTATAACGGAGTACGGTTCGTGTATATATATATACATTGTTTCTTGAGTACACTATTCTAATAGCCATGGAATAAATTAATGTATTTTTCCATAAAGGAACACAAGTTTGGGGGTGGGTTCCTTGCACTGGGCAGATACACAGAAAAGTTATTTCCTTTGACCTGCAGAGGGGGCGAAAGCAGAGCAAAAGATGGGCTGTCCTTGGGTCATGATTGGGTCACGTCCTGGGATCTGGAAAACATCAGTCCGAAAGTTTCACCATAAAACAGTCCTGCCTTATTGGAATATACGTTAAATGGCCATCCCGGGCCATGTCCAGATAAAGAGTTCCTTTGTCCTGTTTTGGAAAACATCCAGATGTTTTCCTTAAATATCCCTAGTTTTAGGGGGTCTCCTGATATAATGAGACTTAGGGCAGGAACTCGGCCAGCCAGTTAGATGCGGATGGCTCATGTATTAACCTTTTACGACCCTTTAGGAATGTGCTGGTTCTCAAATCTCTTTTGGCAACTAGACTCTACACATCCCCCTTTAGCTCTGTGATGTTCCCGATGGAACATCAGCAGGCACTGGAATAAGAGGCAGAGAGAGCAGGCACACACAAGACAAAAACAACATCTCCATCACTGACTGAATCCTGGTGCAGGGTAATTTGGGAAGGAACAGGTTAGAAACTTGATAAAAACGTAGGGATGCATTGTTGGAGCTTGGCCTGTATACCCAGGAGTTTCCACACTTCCTGCATGATTTCGGTGAAGTGGGTTCCAAGGTCAGAGTTGACCCTTAAAGGCAGTCCAAATCTTGAGAAGATGTGGTTCATTAACAGGCATGCTGTTGTTTCTGCTGTATCATTGGGAGCTGGGAGGCGCTCTATCCACTTTGTGAATTTGCAGACCACGGTGAGGAAGTATTTGTTACCCGTGTTGACCCTGGCAGGGTCCTACCCAGTCTATTTGGAGGTCCAACCATGGGAAGGTCATTCCTTTCCTTTGCAGTGGTGCTCGGTGGTTTGGATTTTCCGGTTGGAACTGGCAACATACCAGGCATCCTTTGTGTCAGCATTATCCCCCGATGCAGCATGTGCTTGATAGAGTGGGACGAATCCACAGTTTGGAGGGTGAGGAGATCGTCAGCAGCAAACTGAGGTGGAACTGCAAGCCCGGTGCCAGTAATCAACAGAAACTACCTCTTACATATGTAACAGCCAGGACGCAGCACACTGGGGGGTTCACACCCCGTGCTGACGGTCCGCACGATGGACCTGGTGCAGTCACCATTCCCCCCTCCCCTCATCACCTAAAATTCACTGAAAAATCCATGCAATGTAATATGTACAAAAAGTAACCATACATGTTTGATATCTTTTGAAATGTCTCAGTGCGTCTGATAAAATGGTCTCATTCTCCCAATCATAATGAAAAGCTAAAGGAAGTTCTAAAATATGAGAAGTATAGTGTACAGCGTAAGGGTGTGCCCTCCCCCCTGATCTTCTATTCAAAACACCTCCTGTATGTAAATAAGCATTCCCTGCCACAGGATATCAGGAGCCATTTGGTTGCAAATTCTGAAGTCTAAATTATAATAACAAGACCACCATTTGGTGAGTTTATTGAATTATCTGGGTATATAAGGAAAGGGACACAAAGTTCTGGGCGTCAGTAAGCCGATTGCCACACAGATCACTGTGTGTAGTTTCATTTCAGGTATGGTTAGGCGTCTGTAAGCTGATTGCCCACAGATCACTTGTGTGTAGTTTCATTTCAGGTATGGTTAGGCGTCTAGCTGATTGCCCACACAGATCACTTGTGTGTAGTTTCATTTCAGGTATGGTTAGGCGTCTGGTGTAGTTTTCATTGCCAGGTAGTATTGTTAACTGATGATTCTATTCTTGTAACATTGGAGTTTTGAATTATTGCTTGATTACCTGGTTAATAAATTGTAACGTTTGATTCTATTCTGACTGCCTCTAAAGATTGCTTTCTCCCTATTAGAGTAGCGGATCCGTATATTTCCGCAAGCCTCGTCAGTTTTAGCGACGGCTAATATCCGGCGTCTTTTAAGTGTACTATGGATGCAGGGGCGGGTTAATTCCGTTTAGGGACGGTGACGCCGTCTGGTCAGACTAAATTCGGGTACGCCCATACCTCTGACTTTTGATTTAATGTTACTTTAAACAAGTAATTTTGTAATAACAAAGTTATTACGAGTGTTGTACATTGACCTACTAACATATCTGATAATGGCCAAAAACCTTTACTGAAGTAAACGATTGAACTCAAGTTCTGAGGGGGCTCCAAGGGGTTATCCATGTCTCTGATTGTGTACGTGTGAATTAACGGCAAATCTTAGATATATAACCATAATTTACCTCTGACTGATGACCGGGCCTGACGAGATTGTGTCCGTGAGACCTGTGAAAAACAGGGCCTCTGAGCGATATAGTTTCCCTACATCTGAGCGGGTAAAGTATTAAACAGAGCTGAAAAGAATAATCAATCATTCGTTTTCATATTTTAATGATGCACAGATATCATTAAAACCTTTTCATTTATGGAGTCAGATGAAATAACGAGATAAAATATATAAGAAGAAGTGTTCCATTTTAATGTTCTTGTTGTGTCGTGAAAAGGAAAGACTGTGTCATAAAGCCCTTCACTCGCTGAACGACTGCCGTCATTGGGTCGATACAGCCGGGCCTCTTACAGTGGTGTCCCCGACGTGATTCTCGCAAAAGGCGAACGTGATTCTCGCAGAGACGAGTACGTCATTCCAGCCGCGACATTCAACTTGAATTCTCCTTGGACGTGAGGTTTGATATCCTTCTCATCAATATCCAGCTGCTGTGGTAAGTATATTTTTGTTGCCTTTTAGAAGTTGAGGAAATATTGTTTACACCATATAGACACATTTGTAGTACGGGTCGGAATACCCACTTTTGAGACCGGAACCGAAAAACCCGGTGGTGATAAGAATTAGGCGAGAAACATGTCTTTTCAGGAAAGCACAGCAGCACTGGATGAAACCGAGTTAGAGACTCAAACTAAAAGCGAAGAATCAAAATCTACGTTAGAAGTGTAACATCAGGCCACACAGAGAAACTCGTAACGAACTCTTGTGAGTCTGTGACCAGAAAAGCCGAGCCTGCAAAGCCCGATAAAGACCGAACAAAATCAAGCGACTCGCTAAAGAAAGCAGTTAAAATCGCAGTATTAAAAACCATGAAAAATGCGGATGATGAAATCACAACAATCAGCCGCCCGTTAACATGCGAAGAATGCTCTAGACACAAATTTCACAGGTCGGTTGAATTAACATTTGATTAAAGTCTTTAAAATTTTGTGGGTACCAGCTTAATAACTGGTGGGTTATTAGAAGATAATTTAGTATTATCTCATCATCTTGATAATAGGGTGATTTTGATTCCATTCAGTTATAACCGCTTTTCTGATTTTAAACACTTCAGTGGATGAGTTGCTATTGTTAGGAATTTTTAATTGTTAATTAAATGTCATAATTGATTACAAATTAATTTTAAATTAATTTCATTGATAAAATGATTTCAACATAACCATTGATTAATCAGAAGCGATCTTATAATTTGACAATCACAGTAAAACCTTTATTATTATCAAGAGGGCCAGAAATTTTTTATTTCGTTTACAAGTAATTAAGATAACAGATTATTATTATTTTGTTTGATGATGATGTTAATGACACAATGAGGAATGATTAAGTTTGGAAATTATTTTAATTACTATTATGGGAATCCAAAACTAGTGATTTAGAAGCCGTAAATTAATGTAATAATTAATTATGAATTCAAAAATTCTAATTACATTTAATAATTAATTACACTTCCTGTTTACATTTTGCAACAATATGGGTTTATCAACTCAATTGCAGATTACACGTGTAAATTCTAATCCTAAGTGACCCTATTAATTTTAACTATAACATCATAAATTTTAATTAGAAACCACAAAGTCTAATTTCATACTTAACACAAGTTTGGCACTACCTGTAGGCCATACTTCATTTCCCTAGGTGATCTGGTTAACTCAAAAAAGAAAAAAAAAAATATAATAATTAATTAAAATAATTTTATTAAGTTAAAATTAAATAAATGCATAAATGTAAAGTCCTCTTTACTTAGGCCTGAGAGTAGATAGTGCTCCCCCTAGTGTTGTGTTGGAGAAGTGACAGTGACACCATACAATCAATGTCACTTCTCATTGCAACAGGTCCAACTAGTCAAGGTCACTGAAGGCATGATTTTAAGAGACGATAAATACATTGTTCCAGAAGCCCTACAGAAACCAGTGATAAAGTTTTACCACGATTATGCACATGTATCAGCTCCCAAAAACACAACAGCTGATCCAAAAGAACTTCTGGTGGCCACAAATGGCATCAGACATTCAAAGATGGTGTGACACATGCATCGTATGTGCCTCCATTAACCAAGGCAAGCCTGGCCATACAAAACTGTGTAGACCAGAGCCACCCAAGGGACCTTGGGAGTTACTCCAATTGGATTTCATAGACCCACTACCTAGTGCCAAAGAGGGGTATCGTTATTGCCTTGTGATAATTGACAAATTTTCCAATTTAACAGTGCAAACACAGTGGCATGAGATAATTGACAAATTTTCCAATTTAACAGGGCAGACACAGTGGCACGAGTAGTAGCGAATCAAATCCTCCCACTCTGGGGAGCACCAATCACTCACACACAACCTGAAATGTGAGAGGTGGGTGTTGCTTAACACTCCAAGGGGCCGTCCACACAAAAAATACATGGCCTCCCGGATTAGTACCGGATCCAAATTGCACACCACAAATTTGTTGTAGTTCAGGTAACACCCACCCACCTACAAAGAAACATTTCAGGACACACTCGAGCACCAAATTCATGCACAACCTCACTGCCTGGTATCAACTTAAAATAGATCCAGGTGACACAATAGGTAACATGCATACACTACACGAAAAAACTAAAACAATGGCATACACCCAAAATTCTGCTACTATGTTAAAAATTTGGAACCTGCAACATATAGGTGCACACATACAGAAACACATAATGACACACATATGAGATTCACGAGCTAATGTACGAAAACCAAAAACTTTTGTCTGGACCAACCGAAAGGAAGGAATGTATTGTGTCGGGGAATGTTCTCATAGCATAGACAATTTCACCAATCCACACAACTGTTCATGGACTGTTAAGTACTGTTTTAATTTGACCACCTGTGGATACACTAAACCCAAAAAGTGTCCAGAATTGCACTCAATTCCTCCTGGTGGACTGATTAGAGGAAACATCAACAAGACTTTATTACATGATGTAAATTTGGTAATGACACATGTAACTTATAACATTTCAATATACTCTCTGCCTGTACAAAACATTGTAATACTAATGATGAGTCATGGCTACAGTCACGAATCGATGATTTAATTTCTGATTACAAAGACAGACTTGCCATCCAAATTCCACCTGCTCGCTAAAAACGAGACCTGCTCAGCAGTATAGCCGCCTGTTCGGATCAATTAATTCAGCAGCCAACACTTATAAAATAACCAAACAATCTCAATTCTCCACATGGTTGACAGATCAGATGGCCACTGGTTTCCAACACATCACCCATAGCAATGATAATATTATCAAAGCGGTTCATTCCGAGGCGCAGGCGCTTCTAACGATCAGCCACACATTGTTCAATCAGACCCATTACCATCGAAGCGTGACTTAGCCTGCAGATCATATGCACAAGATTTATTCACTGCAACAAGACAGGAAATTTTAGATCTTCGTCTTCACAAGACCCCGAGACATGTTTTGAACGATTTAATTGAGGTTTTAGATTTACATAGATGGTTCTCTTCGAAAAAATGAAAATGTAAAGTATTCAGAATTATTATCCACAATTATGATGTATACTGGAAACGAATGTACTGGTTGCATTGGATTTTTTGTCACTTTTCCTTTAATCCACCCAGATCAAGTTTACCCAAATTCCACTAATATCCGATCCATTGGCATGGTAGTTAAAGATCAGGTAATTAAATGGGATCACCTCACTGGAAATATGACGTTGAAGGGTACTGAGACCTTATTTACCAGTCGCACTTGTTGTCATGAAACTCACAATTATGTTGTCTGTAAATGTAACACATTACAACCTTTCTCTCCCAATGATAGCAAACTCAAAAATGTTGAATCTTTGTATGGCCATTCAAATGCTATTCAGGTGTCCCATACACAGTGGTGTGTCATCAGTGAGATGAATTCGTTCACATATGGAGGACTGACCTGTCCTGCTGATCACTCATTTTGCTTGGAAGTGACAGAGGACTTTTCTATGGGCCAGATCGACATCCTCGGAAGGATGCCAAAGGACGCAGAGGTCTCCCCATGGTGGGACGACACCTTTTATGAACACGGAACACAAGCCTTGATCGACATGATGGACCTGGTACAGAACGTCATCCTCCAAACAGAGTACCACCTTTCTCAAGCACAAGTGGAGACAAACTTGGCGCGACTGCACAGATTCTGTCTAGCTCATCTACCCGATCGGCACAGACTGCATATACCTGGTGGGACTGGGTACTTGAGGTTGCGCAGTTGGAAGCGCACTCATCTTCTCACCTTCATATTTCAATGCTGCTATTTCCGACACCTCATCAGATCAGTAAGCATCCACCAACACTATCCTAACCCTCAGCCCCTTAAAGCTGCCCACCTTACATACAACAGTGCCAAAGGGAGGAACTGTAAGCCCGGTGCCAGGATGTCTGCCTCCCACAGTTTGGAGGCAGTGAGGTGATAATCGTAGCAGGCAGGGAGTGCGCTAGGAGGTTGGCGGCGGGTTAGGGTTGGGTGGAGGCATGAAATGTAATCAACAGAAACTACCTCTTACATATGTAACAGCCAGGACGCAGCACACTGGGGTTCACACCCGTGCTGACGGTCCGCACGATGGACCTGGTGCAGTCACCATTCCCCTCCCTCATCACCTAAAATTCACTGAAAATCCATGCAATGTAATATGTACAAAAAGTAACCATACATGTTTGATATCTTTTGAAATGTCTCAGTGCGTCTGATAAAATGGTCTCATTCTCCCAATCATAATGAAAAGCTAAAGGAAGTTCTAAAATATGAGAAGTATAGTGTACAGCGTAAGGGTGTGCCCTCCCCCCTGATCTTCTATTCAAAACACCTCCTGTATGTAAATAAGCATTCCCTGCCACAGGATATCAGGAGCCATTTGGTTGCAAATTCTGAAGTCTAAATTATAATAACAAGACCACCATTTGGTGAGTTTATTGAATTATCTGGGTATATAAGGAAAGGGGACACAAAGTTCTGGGCGTCAGTAAGCCGATTGCCCACACAGATCACTTGTGTGTAGTTTCATTTCCAGGTATGGTTAGGCGTCTGTAAGCTGATTGCCCACACAGATCACTTGTGTGTAGTTTCATTTCCAGGTATGGTTAGGCGTCTGTAAGCTGATTGCCCACACAGATCATTGTGTGTAGTTTCATTTCCAGGTATGGTTAGGCGTCTGTAAGCTGACTGCTCGCACAAATCACTGTGTGTAGTTTTCATTGCCAGGTAGTATTGCTAACTGATGATTCTATTCTTGTAACATTGGAGTTTTGAATTGCTCGATTACCTGGTTAATAAATTGTAACGTTTGATTCTATTCTGACTGCCTCTAAAGATTGCTTTCTCCCTATTAGAGTAGCGGATTCCGTATATTTCCGCAAGCCTGCGTCAGTTTTAGCGACGGCTAATATCCGCGTCTTTTGAAGTGTACTTGGATGCAGGGCGGGTTAATTCCGTTTAGGGACGGCGACGCCGTCTGGTCAGACTAAATTCGGGTACGCCCATACCTCTGACTTTTGATTTAATGTTACTTTAAACAAGGATTTGACCAATCCAAAGTTATTACGAGTGTTGTACATTGACCTACTAACATATCTGATAATGGCCAAAAACCTTTACTGAAGTAAACAATTGAACTCAAGTTCTGAGGGGGCTCCAAGGGGTTATCCATGTCTCTGATTGTGTACGTGTGAATTAACGGCAAATCTTAGATATATAACCATAATTTACCTCTGACTGATGACCGGGCCTGACGAGATTGTGTCCGTGAGACCTGTGAAAAAGGGCCTCTGAGCGATATAGTTTCCTACATCTGAGCGGGTAAAGTATTAAACAGAGCTGAAAAGAATAATCAATCATTCGTTTTCATATTTTAATGATGCACAGATATCATTAAAACCTTTTCATTTATGGAGTCAGATGAAATAACGAGATAAAATATATAAGAAGAAGTGTTCCATTTTAATGTTCTTGTTGTGTCGTGAAAAGGAAAGACTGTAATACGCAAAGCCCTTCACTCGCTGAACGACTGCCGTCATTGGGTCGATACAGCCGGGCCTCTTACAACCTGCTTTGGCGATGGCATCGGTTTGGTCATTTAAGTCTTTGTCTTGTCCTGGTTGACGTGAATGACCTCTGACTTTTTCCAATAAACGATCATGTCATGTTTAGTGACGATGGCGTTGCTTGCTTGGAAGAGTTCCTGGTGCTTGACAGGCTTGTTCTTAGCTGTCTTGAATCCATTCCATTTCCATCCAGTTAAATGGCATGTGAAGCTTAGACGGGCATAGTTCAAATCAGTACAGATGAGGAGTTATTTTGATGTTGTGGGATGCAGCCAGTTGTAGGGTGATGAGGATGGCTGCTATTTCTGCATATTGCGATGAATGAGGGCCTAATTTGAGTTGTTGCGGTGGGCACGGGTCGTTGTTGAGCCAGACCACACGATTGTAGGAGCAGCCATCGACATATGCTGTGGGCATTCCTTCAGACACATTCTCCTCGAAGTGCCTGTGATTTGTAATTTGTGGTTGTGGTGGTTCTTTCGGTTCTGCTGAGGTGTACAGCGTATGTCCGTTAGGTAGGTATTGTGGCTTCTTGCTCCGTGATCATAGCGCATGCGTTTGGCATGGTTTGACCGGATCGGGTAGAGTATGTGCTGTTACAGGGCCGGATGACCCCCTTTTCCAGCATGGAGTCAATGATTTCTTGCACTGGCTCATTTGACGCTATTGGAATCTTGAACTGTCGCAAAAATGTGGGTGGCGCATTTGGGTTTGTTGGGATGCTGTGTGGATGTTGGTCAGTCCACAATCCAGGAATCCTTTGCGAAGGAGTCCTTGTACTTGTGCAGAACCTCTTTGAGTCCTTGACGATCCACTTCATTGTGGAGGGCATCTGCCTCACTCAAGATATGTTGAATTTGTGCATTGAACCCAGCGTAGGGTTCTTCTGCGGTTAAGAGTTATTTGAGTGGCTTGGGGCCCCAATGGTCACCTGTGTAGGTGATTCTGTCGCAGGCTGTGTTGAGACAGCGTAGACTGTGAGGTGAGTGTCATCTGTTAGTTCTGAGCGGCAGATGCTTTCTCTGGACACTGGCAGAATTGAGGTGGTGGCAATGATTTCATGAGGTTTTGTGAATGTTATGGTGTCATTGCATTCGTCTGACATTAGTTGGGCTGGTATGGGGCCTATGACAGGTACCGTTAGTTCAAAGTAATGGAACGCCTGGTTGATGAGTCATCCCAGGTGACTGGCTTTGGAAACGTGGATGTCTTGGGCCATACAGTTGTTGAACAACACATACACAGCACGAGATGACACTTCAATGAGAGGCATGTCTTCCAGGGTCAGTCCGAGTTTTAGGCAGGTCCTGGAAGGTTGAAAGAGGCTTAGCTTACTGTTGAGAGTTTGGCTAGGTCGCATGTTGAGGCGGACGCTGACACTCTTGCTGTAGGTAGGTATTGTGGCTTCTTGATCCGTGATTATAGCGCATGCGTTTGGCATGGTTTGACCGGATTGGAGGTTCTTGAGGTTGACTGACATTGTCAGTTGGTGTGACATGGGAGCCCATATGATGTTGTTTACAGTGTCAATGCAAGCATTGAGCCGGACCATGATATCCGCTCCAATGTACAGTATATGTCCCGAGGCAGGTCTGGGACGACGAGGAAGTAGTGACTCAGATGTCTGTTGTTCCATCGTACTAACCCACGAGTCATGTCTTTGCTTCATTGTTCTGAATAGGTTCAAATGTGTGATTATTTATAACATTAAATTAACAATTACAAATTCCTAACAATAGCAACTTATCCACTGATGTGTTTAAAATCAGGAGAGCTGTTATAATTGAATTAATCACAGTATTATCCAGGTAATCCAGAATTATTTTCTAATAAACCACAAGCTATTAAACTGATACCCACTAAAAATAAAGACCTTAAACAAATGTTTGTTAAAACCACCTGTGAGATTGCTAGCCACTGATGATTATAATCATACAGCCAGTTTATTAGCATTGCATTTGTTACAGTCCTTTTAAATGGGAGAAGAGATAGAGAGAGAAGACTCCTGAAAAGGGGGAAAGGAAATAAATGTGTTAGCAAATCTCAGTGTGAGTCACAGTTTAAGAGTAACTGGTTCAGACACTTACATTTCACACACACACTGCATTCAGCCCACATTTAAAACTCTCTAAATGCTATGTGCTAATCGCTAGCCGTCAATGCTAATAGCCTTGCATTTGCTTCAATGCAAGCTCTTTAGCTTCAGTTAGCTCAGCGCTAATGCTATTTGTTTACAACAGCTCAAAATGGCGCAGGGACTGAGCCTACACACTAGCAAATGGTTTCCGAAGACTTCCTGGTTTAGCTTGTCATCTATGGTGACACGCACACCAGGATGTGATTTATGTTTCAGTACACAAACGTGTGTTTCACAGTTCAAAATCAGCAAGCACTATGTAGATTACTATCTTTTATAGCACTGACACTCTCGCTCGTTTAGGGTGAGATAAATTCATCTACGGATTAATTATTATACATTCTTGAGGCCTCAGCGGACCTTATGCTGATATTTGCCTGTTTAGGCAACCAGCACACATGAGAAAACAATTTGATCGATCACATACTCCCCACAGACTGCGTTTGACCACTCCTTTCTCTGAGCGCCGCGGGTCTTTATTTCACTCACGTGAATCAAAAGTGGCCGAGAATCATTAGTTAGCTAATCTAATATTCTCAAGCCGGGAGATTTTAATATAGATGAGTTTGTAAGTGGGACACGCACGAAACAAATCAACTATTTGAAGGCCTTTCAAAGAGAGAAATTAGGTTATCCGCTCATTGTCTCTCCTGCGCTTTTTAGAGCGACTTCTTGTCTTAATGGACAAATATTAATTTACTGCAGTTCATTTCTTCTCAACAATAACTCACATTGCACTGTCCTCCATTCAACGCACCGTAAACAAGAATACAGTATCACAAACAAACGCTGTTCTCTGTATGTAATCTATTTTTCCGAATAAAATAGTTAATACACAAATTGTCTCTTATTAATGTGTTTATGGATTTTCAAGTTAATAATTATGCCTGCATCCTCCACCATTTTGTAATGAAACTATGAAGCTATTATTTCAGCTTTGGGGAATTACGTATGTAACCCTCGTTCCCTGAAGGAGGGAACGGAGACGTCACGTCGGATGACCGACGAAATTGGGATCTCGCCAGAGAGACCTATCCACTTCGAGTGTAACTAAATGAGCCAATGGACATTGGCATGCAATCATTGCATCCAGCTACCGCTGATCACAGCGTGAGTATAAGAGGCAGCAGGTGCACTGCATTAATCATGCTTTCGCTGAGGAGCCGAGCCGGCCGCTCAGTGATGGTACAGCAACTATGGCGATGGGACGTGACATCTCCGTTCCCTCCTTCAGGGAACGAGGGTTACATACGTAACCGAGACGTTCCCTTTCAGTCGGTTACTCCAAGTCACGTCGGATGGCCGATGAAATTGGGATCCCTACCAAAGCGCCACAGGAGCTGCCCCTCCCAGCACCCTGTGTAGGCCTCCTGATCCTTCCTATAAGGCAGACGATAGGACCGGGCTACACAGAGAAGGTCAACTACTGCTGTCCCTAGAGCAACCCAAACAGTAGGACTTGAATAACACTGCGGAGTCACCTCCTCCCAGAGGGGGTTAAGGGACAGCGTGGAATACCGTGGAAAACACATATGGGATCCCGACAGGGTCACTCATATGTGCACTAGCCTCACACCAGATTTCAAGAATTCATTGGCTGAAGGCCTGGCGCCGGATGCTCCGCCACATCTGGAGGCCGGAGTGCTGGAGGACTCGACAGGGTTTGCCCGATTAAGGAACTCTCTAGAGAATAAGGCGTTAAGGACGCCGCAAGCCGACTCTGAACAGGGCCTCTCAGTGCCACTACCCGTTTGAAGTGAGAACACAGGAGGAAACCGGTTCGACACGTAGGCTATAGAACCCAATGAACATGTTGGGAGTCGCCCAACCCGCAGCTCTACAGATGTCTGCTAGCGAGGCACCACGAGCCAGCGCCCAGAACGATGCGACACCCTTAGTGGAGTGAGCACGCAACCTGAGTGGGCAGGGCGCACTTAGTGCTTCATAGGCCAAGGTGATAGGATCCACTGTCCAGTGGGCCATCCTCTTCTTGGAGACAGCCTTCCCCTTCTGCTGTCCTCCGTAACAGACAAAGAGCTGTTCTGAGGTCCTAAAGCTCTGAGTTCTATCCATGTACTGTCGCAGTGCGCGTACCGGACAGAGCAAAGCTAGGGCTGGGGCTGCCTCCTCCAGGGGCAGCGCTTGCAGGTTCACTACCTGGTCCCAGAAGGGATTGGAAGGAACCTTGGGCATATAGCTGGGTCGGGGCCTCAGTGTTGCACTGGAGTCAGCCGGCCCAAACTCAAGGCACAAATCGTTGACCGAAAATGCCTGCAGGTCCCCCACCCTCTTGATCGAGGCAGAAACTTCAACTCAACTGAATGCAAAGGCTCAAAGGGGGCAGTTAGTAGGGCTCTTAGAACCAATTCCAAATCCCAACGGGGTATTGAGGGGGGCCTAGGAGGATTCAACGTCCTGGCCCCCTTAAGAAACCTGACAACCAGATAGTGCTTCCCTACTGACTTCCCCTCTATGGGGTCGTGGTGAGTGGAAATAGAGGCCACATAAACCTTAAGGGTGGAAGGGGACAGCCTACGCTCCAACCCTTGTTGCAAAAAGGAAAGCACAGCTCTGATGACGAACATCTCCGGGGGTCCTCCTGGTGGGAGGAACACAATTTGAAGAACAGGTTCCACTTCAGAGCATAGGCCCGTCTTGTGGATGGTGCACGAGCTGAAGCGATAGTTAGTGCTACCTCCTGGGGTAGGTCACCTAGAACCTCTGCGTCCCATCCAGGGACCATACGTGGAGTTTCCACAGGTCCGGACGCGGGTGCCAGAGGGTGCCTCTGAGAAAGCAGATCCTTCCTCAGGGGAATCGGCCAGGGAGGGGCTGTCGCGAGGAGCATGAGTTCCAGGAACCAGGCATGGAGGCAATATGGAGCCAATAACAAGATCTGCTCCTCGTTCTCCCTGATCTTGCACAGTGTCTGTGCTAGTAGGCTCACTGGGGGGAACCCAGCCAGTGGCCGAGGCATCCGTGAATACCACAGCATGTCTGGATACCTGCTCCAGGGGCACTCCTGCCCGAAGGAATGAGGGATCTGACCACGGGCTGAAGGTTTTGCGGCAGGCCGGTGTAATCTGAACCCGGTGAGTACCGCGTGTCCACGCCCACCTCGGGATTCGGCCATGGAGCCAGTGCTGAAGCGGTCTCATATGGAGCAGACAGAGTGTAACTGTCACCGCAGCTGCAGCCATATGCCCCAGGAGCCTCTGAAAGAGTTTCAGTGGAACCGCCGTCCTGCCTGATAAAGTCATGAAGCAGTTCAGCACCGACTGAGCACGTTCCTGGGTGAGGCATGCTGTTTGGTTGACCGAATCCAACTCCATGCCGAGAAAAGAGATCCTCTGCATTGGCACGAGTTTGCTCTTTTCCCAGTTGACCCGAAGGCCCAGTAGGCTGAGGTGCTTGAGCACCAGGTCCCTGTGTGCACACAACTTCCTGCAAGACTGTGCAAGTATGAGCCAGTCATCGAGGTAGTTGAGAATGCGCACACCCCTGCTCTTCAGGGGACAAGGGCCGCCTTTACGACTTTGGCGAAGACGCGAGGCGATAGGGACAACCCGAAGGGCAGGACCTTGTACTGATATGCCCAACCCTCGAATGCGAATCGCATTGAAACATGAAATCGCATTGTACATGAAAGTATGCGTGCTTCAGGTTGATCGCTGCAAACCAATCTTTCAAAATGTATTGCTTTTTCAGCCGTTTGTTGCCCCTGTGCCAACTTTTTTGAGACCTGTAGCAGGCATCAAATTTGAAATGAGCTCATTTAGTGGATAAAAGTGTAAAATGTATCAGTTTAAACATTTGTTATTTTGTTCTATTTTGAATAGAATATTGGCTCATTTTATTCAACAAAAAAAAAAACGTCCCAACATTTCCGGAATTCGGGTTGCATTATTAGACTCTCTGTCTGTTTGATATTCTACTGACTGTAAGTAACTTAGTACATCTAACTTAGTACATCGTATTTCAACTAACCCTAACCCTCTACTAATACCAGTTGACACATAGTTTCAAATTAATTAGAATTAGTTGTGCATCAACTAGTTGCAAAAAATAAGTTACTTATAGTTAGTTGAATGTCTAAAAAGGAATCAGTGTTACCAAATTTTAAGTAAAATTAAGTAGAATTCTTATTATGTTTTAGTGATGACGTATTTTTAATTTCTTGTTTTATTGCAGGGTGATAATTATTTTCTTGCAAAAATCCTGTGTTCAGTCTTATACAGAAATCAAACCAGCCATACAGTGGTATATCCATCTGTTCATCTCATCAACGCACTGGCATAGAAAGTCTATTAAATCAGTCCTATCTGCTATCAGTGACGTCACCGATGAAGGAAGACATAGGTGAAGGGTTTGTACCAGTTCAACTGTTGCATTGACTCAAAAACAACAATTTGTTTACAATTTGGACATGGCTGTTGACAGTGCCTTCATCATCAGAGAAGATTTCATGCATATCTGTTCAATGCATTGCTATTCTAGTAGAAATAAAGAGGGATTCTGGACAGAATTTAAAATACGTGACATATGACAGTTTTTCTCTCGGATCCTTCTGGGAGCTGGGCGGCAGAGGACTGACCTGCTCCGGTGTTGGGTTTCTCTGTCCTATAAAAGCATTATCATCCAAACACGAGCAGCAGCCGCTGTGGCCAATTCAGCCCACTGATAAAGCGAGCAGTGGACTGAAGATAATCTCTTTGCAGAGCTGTCGGTTTGTGCATCAGCAGCAATGCCAAGAGACTTCCAAAGCTCTGATAACAGGGACTCAGTGAAAGAGGAAAGGACTGAAAACACAGAGTGGCCCAGTCGAAGTGTCTTTCGGCACAGACAAACACTACAGAATGACTTATTGATTAATGCATGAACTGCAACAAAATCTCATTGTAAATGTTGTATTATAAAATACAATAAAAGGCATACATTTTTTTCCTGCAATAAAAAAGCATCAGCTAGACAATGTGAGAATTTATCTCCTAAATGACCATTCTGTGTATGTATAGAATACAGGAGTCACTTTCAAATTTGCATTGAGTGAGAGTGATACACAGAGCCCTGTTTTGGTCGGGAGGCTGTGATAAACACAAATGGCATTATTGTCATCAACTAAAACCAGTTGAAACAAAGCTAACCAACTAAATACTAAATCCAGTCCATGGACTTCCATCCGCTTGGCCCAGAGGTTGCTCTTCCGTTACATTGACTCTCACACTACACAGATTGTTACATGTTTTGCCATAAGTTAATATATTAAGTTTCTGCAATATATAAATCTATTGAAACTTAATTTCCTCTGTAAGCTGCTTAGCAATTGTGTCATGAAAAGCGCTAATTATCTTGAATTGAACTTAATTGTTACGTCACGCTGGACAGTTCCCATCATCCATTCCACTGATTACACACTCACATTTGCTACCAATCAGACAAGCTTTATAAGACCTAGACTTCCTCATTCAGATCGCAGAGTATCGCTTCTGCATTTACCACTCACCTAGTGATAACTTCTATACTGAGCCATTCCGTGTTTCAGTTTAGTTTGTGTTAAAGTTTAGCTTAGTCTTGTTCCTTCCCAAAGTTTATAGCCTGCCTTGTATTTTTATTTTACCTTGTCATTTGGACTTTTGCTTTTGTCGCTTGGATGTTTGCCCCTGCCTGGACTATTATCCTGCATTTGGATTATCTCTCTTTGTTTGCCACTGGATTATGTTGCCGATCGACTCCATCTGATCACTGGACTGCGCTTGTGTTTTGCCCTTGCCATACCTGTGTGCTGTTTTTTTTACCCTGCCTGTGTTTTTGACCACGTCTCTGTTTAATAAAGCTTGCAAATGGATCCGCACATCTCGTTCGCACTGTTACACATACATACATAAGCATATTTTAATTCATCAAATAATGATATATCATTTTCATTGTGTTTATCTTTAAATAGCCAACCAAGATAAACTGAATAAACTAAAACTTAAATAACAATAAGATTATATATAAAAATATACAATTACATTTACTAAATTGCTAAAGCTGTAACTAACAACTAAACAACATAATTTATGATATGCATAAGCAATACATTTTCTTCTGATCTAAGAAGTAGACTCTAAAAGTAAAGCATCACACACAGAAAACATGATGTGCTCTCATGAGGAAATTATATAAAAAACAGACCATCACTCTATGACAGATATCCATAGCATCAATACATTTTGTATTGAGTCCAAAAATGGTTAGAGATTCCATTACACAAAGTTAATATTTACCTGCATGACCAGTGTTTGCTCTGTCACAAACATGGATGTTTTCTTTGCAAGCAATACATTTTTAAAGGGGTCATTAACTGCTTTTTTTACGTATGTTTGTTAGATTTTTACATCAAAAACTGTCTAATAATAATACTGTCTAAAAAATGCACTGATGCACTGATCTTGATTTCTGCACTCTCATGAACACTTTCATCACAACTAACATTGCAAACACAATTCAAATGAGAGATTCGTTGTGTCGATGACTATAATGGATGTTTGACAAAAAAAAGTAGAATTCAAATCACTGATAGACACTTGATTCTGATCTTGAACTGACTGATCTGGTGATTATAAAGACATATTTGATTGCTATCTGGCAAAAATATAATATCACTCGTTCATTCTTTCTTGCTTTCTTTCAGGAAAATAACAATACCAAATTTTATCATGATTCATGTCGGTTTGACTATTTTGCAAGTTACAGTACAGCCAAATTGATTTCCATATTTAAAAAATAATGCCTTGCAAGGTAATAAAATGTGAAAAAAATGGCAGAACCAATGTGGGGGAAGATAACATCTTTGTCATTATTTTATCTGTGTTATAAAAAAATATATAAAAAACAAAGATACACATTACAATACACATATCATAAAAACAAAACAAATAGGCCAAGTGTTTTATTTTAGGCTTTAGCAGTAACATTCAAGAAACTGAATCAACAAATATAAAAATAAAAAAACTTCACTATGTAATTCACTATGTAAATTATATATGGATTATTTTTAAAATAACTGTATAAAAAGTTATTCAGTCAAGAGCATTGAGTGATTTTGTTCTTTGTGATTTGGTGCTTGTCTTTAACATTAAATAGATGGTTCACCCAAAATGAAATTTACAGGCACACATCCGTTTTCTCTCAACTGTTTACTTTCACTTTAGGCATAACAAACAGTGTTTACTTGTAAATCTTGTGTGTTTTTGGCAGTATTAATAGTTTAACTTTTTAGTGTTAACGCACTTCAGGTATATGCGCTAAGAAAAAAAATGCATGTCAAAACAGCACGCAAATGTTTAAAGGGCAAGGTTAAAGCACATACAAATACTGTACTTTTGTGATTGCAAATAAGTGCAGGGTCTTACTGCCGAGAAGTGAATGTATGTCACATTGTACAGTATATTGAGACAGAATGTGCACATTAGCATGTTATTTATTCTATAGCAGATTGTCGAGACAATTTAATCGCCCAAGATAAAATACTATAGTAATTTATAATATGTGTTTATGAACTATACTATAGTAAAGTTTAATTATATTGTATATATCATAGTAATTTACAGCACTTTGTTAATGAATGCTACAGCATACTCTAGTATTATCTATAGTGAACTGATAAACTATAATAAATACTGTAGTATACTTTAGTTTTACTGCAGTAAACTGTAGTGTATTGCAGTATAATATAACCTATAGTTGTAGAAAATGTAGTACAGTATTGGTTAAAGCAGGGGTCTGCAACCTTCAACGCCAAAAGAGCCATTTTCGCCCCTTTCCTACCGAATAAAATTCATGTGGAACCACAAAATATTTGATGCCCAAATAAAGATAACATGGCATATAGCTAAAGTTTTATATTCAGTTATGTTACAGGGCAGAGGAATATCAATCATTTCAGAAGTCAAATGTAGTAATAATAATACATAAGTATTCTAATATTTATGTATGTATAATTGACAAAACAAAATGTGTTGGCTCAGAAATAAAATATACTGCTGGACAATAACCAATCATTTGTCTTCCTATTTTTGATAAATATTTTACTTATGACAATTTTATGGTTATGAGTGTACAATCAGTATATACTGCAAACACTTTTTCCATTTTTAATCACAGAATAAGGAAGAAAATATATGTGACCCTGGACCACAAAATAATCGATTTACCTTTTATGCCAAAAATCATTAGGATATTAAGCAAAGATCATGTTCCATTAAGATATTTTGTACTGTAAATATATCAAAACGTAATTTTTGATTAGTAATATACATTGCTAAGAACTTTATTTGGGCAACTTTAAAAGCAATTTAGATTTTTGTGCACCCTCAGATTCCAGATTTTCAAATAGTTGTATATCCCAACAAACCACACATCAATGGAAAGCTTATTTATTCAGCTTTCAGACGAAGTATAAATCAAAATTTCAAAAAATTGACACTGGTTTTGTGGTCCAGGGTCACATATTGTATAGCTTCTGTAACGTTACTGTTCATTAATGCTGTGAATTACCACTGTATCATTCATATTTATTACCTGGAGAAGACTTGAAAAACACAAAGCATATCGTCTTCAGGTTTCATCAGTTAAGTTTTATGCTTGTTATTCAGCTTAGCTACAGTGATAGCGGAATGCCTGTAAAAATGGACTATTACTTCTTTATGAGTCCGTATTGGACTTTCTGCGCGAGAGCGCCCTCTGGCTTCGAGAATGAACAAAACCATACAGTGAGTGTATTACAGAGAAAAATACAGTGAGAGTATTCAGCGCTCCATGATGTTCACATCGTTTTGGATACGAATAAAATGTATAAAATGCGATGTGATCTATTTATAGATCTGTTCCTTGACTTGTATCGAATTCTTTGTGGAAGATAACGTTGATGCCCGTATTGGAGTTTCAGTCTTACTACGGGAACAGCTGTCCAAAGCCTCACAAGGCTGCCCGCCATGACTGAAGCAGTGGGAAGAGCGGTCAGCATTGAGACTGAGACTATTAACCGTAATATGGATTCTATCATGGAGAAGCTCACAGCTCTGCAAAAGAAAATTGATGATCGATATCAGAATGGACAGAGAGAGTAGCTGTGGAATTGGAATGCGGCTACTCGCCTAAACAATTGCAATCTTATCTTTTTTGGCTCCCCCGTACCAACACTGGCCCGGTAAGGACGCTGTTGGAAATTTATCCCTGGGAAAGAACACTGCAGTGAGACGCTCTTGCCTCCTCCCCCATTCTACAAACATTGATTATAGACTTCTACACACACAAACACACACTATAGACTTCTACACACACACACACACACATATGCACTCACTTCCCCTCCCCTCATCCCTCGCCTCCGCCGCTTTGAACCCGCCAGCCTGACAGGCGGGCCTGTGGCCAGCGCCGAGAATGGCCGCTGGGTCCGGACGGCTGCCTGCTGGAGCTGGATCACTTCCCCTGTTGCAAAGTGTGTCTATGGTTTATGTGCTTTTGCTGAGGTGTTTTTTCCTGTTCTCACACTGTACTCCCCAAGGAGCATAGTCTGGGGGTTATTTTTTTCTCTCCTCACTTTCCTCGTGTTATGCTGTAATTTTCTTCAATTCCCTGTCTTCTTGTCCTGTCTACCCCCTTGTCATATATGCATGTTATGTATGGGCAGGTTGATGGCTTATTTCACTGGTACTTGTGACTAAGTGACAATAAAGGGCTACTACACTACACTATGTCAAGTTCAAAGTTAAGAATGCATGTTGGTGCATCGGGTTAGTTTATACTTTGTTAGATTAGGTTTGAGTGTGACGCCGCCCTTGTACTTTTGTTTGTTGATTATATGAGTTTAGTTAGGCGTCATATACGCCGAAGATACGCCGAAGATACGCCGCTGACTTCCCGCGAACGGCGGGCTGGGCGAGCCGCGGGCGGCATCGAAGGACCCCCGCGAATGGCAGACCAAGATCAGCTGCGGGCGGCGGCGGCGCTCCTCCATCTTTCTTTTGGGTCCGTCAATCTGTCACAGTCGTGTTGCGGGAAGGACACGGGAGACGAGAGGTAAAAGGAATAATGGGATTTTAATGACGGAACACAGGATACACAACTACATAGACGAGTTGACGGACAAAGACTCAGGGCTTATGAACACATAACATAATCAAGGGAAACAGCATCAGGTGAGGAGCAAATCAAACACAGATGGGGATGAATTAACTAATGACAGGAAACAGGAAGGACCATAGGAAAAATCCAGGCCAGACTTTCGTAGAATTCGCTAGAGAAAAATGTGTTTTGTTCGACAAGTGGTGCACATCGAATAAGATGTCAGATTTTCAGGCATTGCGTGAATTAATCCTCTTGGAGGAATTTAAGAGTTGTATCCCTGATCGCATTGTGGTTTACCTTAATGAGCAAAAGGTAACTTCTTTGTCTCAGGCTTCGGTTTGTGCTGATGAGTTTACGTTGACTCATAAAAACGTTTTTACTCCGGCTCGTACTGAGAGAGTTTTGCCTGTTTCGTCTACTTCGAAAGATCAGTCCCGCTTGAAAAGTAACGCTACAAAAATTTGAGAGGATAGGGAATGTTTTTATTGTCATAAATCTGGATATGTTTTTGCTGATTGTCTTGCCTTAAAACGCAAGCAACAAGGCACCGGTACTAAGAATGTTGCCTTTGTGAAAACTGTTGATATCATTGATGCGGAGAGCTGTGAAAAACTTGACGCCAGTTATCAACCTTTTCTGACAGAAGGGTTGGTATCTGTTGATGATAAGCTTACAAATCAGGTAAAAGTGACCATGCTTCGTGACACTGGCGCCCAGCAGTCCTTCATAATGACTGATGCGTTGCCTGGACCTGAGAAAACCTTCTGTGGTAGTCATGTGTTGGTCCGAGGTATCGAAATGGGTACAGTAAAAGTTCCTCTGCATCAGTTTTATCTAAAATCAGACTTGTTTACTGGAGCTGTGAAGGTTGGAGTGCGTGATAATTTACCTGTGCGAGGCGTGAACTTCATTCTGGGTAATGACATAGCTGGTGGGAGGGTTATGCCTTTGTTAGAGGTTTGTGATAAACCTGATTTGTCGGCATCCGATGAACTGTCAGAAGAGTTCCCTGAAGTTTTCTCTGTCTGCGCTATCACACGCGCCCAAGCTCGCAAATTTGCTGATGCAGATGACTTGCGTTCAACTTTCATGGCCCCTACGTTTGCGAATGATGTGTTGATGGTTGATGATCATCCTGAATGAAAATCCGTTCTTTCAAGTTTAAACAACTTGAAATTGCAAGTAACCCGTGAAAACCTTATCGCTGCTCAACAAGATTATTTCACTTTGCATAGATGTATTTCTTCTGTTGTTTCTACAGAGGTTGCACAGGGGCGAAAGACTGCTTTTTGCATGGAGGATGGAGTTTTAATGCGTAGATGGTGTCCTGACGATTCGACTGACTCCGAATGGAATGTGTTAAACCAGATTGTCGTTCCCGCATGTTACAGACAAACACTACTCTCTTTGGCTCACGACTATGATTTATGCGGGCATATGGGTATTAAGAAAACATACCACCGAATACTGAAACATTTCTTCTGGCCTCGATTAAAAACTGATGTGGCGAAGTACTGCAGAACATGTCAGACCTGTCAAATTTCGGGTAAGCCAAACCAGACTATTCCGCACGCTCACTTGGTTCCTATACCGGTTCTGGGGGAACCTTTCGAGCGTGTTGTTGTTGATTGTGTGGGTCCCTTGCCCAAAACAAAAGCTGGTAATCAATATTTATTGACAATGATGTGCGCAGCGACGCGTTTTCCCAAAGCAATTCCACTGAGGAAAATCACGGCGCCGGTAATAATTAAAGCGCTGGTGAAATTCTTCTCACTGTTTGGACTGCCCACTGTTATACAGACTGACCGAGGTACGAATTTTATGTCAAATCTTTTCGCTCAAGTATTAAAAGCCTTGAAAATTTCACACAGGATTCCAAGTGCGTATCATCCAGAAACCAAGGAGCTTTAGAAAGGTTCCATCAAACATTAAAGGCTATGCTTCGTAAATATTGTATGGACACGGGTAAGGATTGGGATGAGGGTACACCTTTAGTCTTGTTTGCTGTTAGGGAAGCAGTACAGGATAGTCTAGGATTTAGCCCTGCTGATCTGGTCTTTGGTCATTCTGTGAGAGGTCCACTTAAGATGCTCAAGGAGGACATGTTATCTGTGGAGACAAGTGTCAAAACGAACGTACTGGATTATGTCAGCAAATTTCGCGAACGACTGCACCAGGCTTGTTCAGCGGCAAAAGAGGCATTGATGAATGCACAGTTCACAATGAAGTGTCACTTTGATCGTAAATCTGTTCTGCGTGATTTTAAAGAAGGTGCTCAAGTGCTGGTTTTATTGCCAGTTGTTGGAGCTGCTCTTTCGGCACGTTTTTGGGACCATATGAAGTGTTGAAAAAATTGAGTAATACCGATTATGTAATTCGCACTCCTGATTGTCGAAAGAAATCTTGTGTGTGTCATGTGAATATGCTGAAGGCGTTTCATTCTCGAGAGCCATCATTGAAGGATGTTGCAAAGGTTAAGCAACCTGGAGTCACTAATGAACCGGATTCTGCACTGGTTTGTGATATTACTCCTGAGAATGAAGATGACGGAGTACTCATTAGACAAGCGTACCAACAGTGTGCTAGGTTTAAGAACTCTGAGATTTTAGCAGACTTAAATTCTCACTTATCTCATTTGACTGATCCCCAGAGACGTGATATTAAAGAGTTGATTTGTTATTTCCATTCACTTTTTCACGATGTTCCTTCTTGTACCACTATACTTAAACACGACATCGATGTCGGTACCGCTATCCCAGTGAAACAGCCTGCTTATCGAGTTAACGCTCTGAAACGCGCTGTGATGAAAACTGAGGTGGAGTATTTGCTTGAAAATGGGTTGGCAAAGCCTAGTTGTAGTCCGTGGAGTTCTCCATGTTTGCTTGTAACTAAGGGTGATGGATCCGCTAGATTCTGTACAGACTATCGAAAAATAAATGCACTGACCGTACCCGACTGTTTTCCGTTACCGTGCATGGAGGATTGCGTGGACACACTTGGACCAGCAAGATTTGTCAGTAAACTGGACTTGTTAAAAGGCTACTGGCAAGTGCCTTTAACAAGCCGCGCCTCAGATATTTCTGCATTTGTAACCCCAGACGACTTCATTCAGTATTGCGTAATGGCATTTGGTATGCGCAACGCGCCGGCTACATTTCAAAGACTGATTAATCTCGTACTTACAGGAGTTCCTAACTGTAACGCTTATCTAGATGACCTAGTAATTTATTCCACTGATTGGTCAGAACACGTTTTAACACTTCATGAAGTGTTTAAGCGCCTCGAGAATGCTTCTTTAACGTTAAATCTTGCCAAATGTGACTTCGGCCAAGCCACAATCACGTATTTGGGCAGAGAAGTGGGTCAAGGGTAAGTGAGACCTATAGAGGCTAAAGTAAGCGTTATTGCAGAGTTTCCGGTCCCTACTTCACGGAAAGAACTGCGCAGATTCTTAGGGATGGCTGGTTATTACCGGAATTTTTGTAAGAACTTCTCTACCATTGTTAGTCCGTTGACGTCACTCATCAGTCCTTTACGTGCGTTTTTGTGGTCTGATGAATGTCAGAATGCTTTCGAGAATGTTAAGGCTTTATTATGTAGTGTTCCTGTTCTTGCCGCACCAGCATATGACAAAGCCTTCAAGTTAGAGATTGATGCAAGCTTTGTTGGTGCGGGTGCAGTACTTATTCAAGAAGACATCTACGGGATTGATCATCCTGTATGTTACTTCTCACGTAAGTTCAACAAAAGTCAGTTGAATTACTCTACTACTGAGAAGGAAACTTTAGCCTTACTGTTGGCATTGCAGTATTTTGATGTATATTTGAGTTCAAGCAATTTGCCAATAATGGTATTTACTGATCACAACACTTTAGTATTTCTGTCTCGTATGTATAACCAGAATCAGCGGCTGATGCGCTGGTCTCTGGTTGTCCAAGGTTACCATATGATGATCGAACACAAGAAAGGTTCAGAAAACGTAATGGCTGATGCTCTGTCAAGAGCTTAGAAAAAGAAGATTGGAGTAAGAATTGTTAAAACTATGTTTCTTTGATCCATATAGTTTTGTCTTAAGGGGGAGAGTGTTACGTTCCACGTGTGTTATGTGTATATTGTTTTGTTTCTCGCTCTCCTGTCTTTCGGTGTTCCTTTTTGCTCCACTTCTAGGTCTGTGTTTATTGGCTGACTCGACTGCCAATCATCATTCTGACGTCATGATGTCTGCCAATCTGCTGGCGTGCCAGCTGTATTTGAGGATCGCGAGTTGATTGTGTGTGTGTGCGCCTTGCCAGCGTACCCTGTGCTCCAATGCGGTCAGCAGTTTGTGTTCGCATGTGGCTCGCGAGCCGTGGGTTGCCGACCCCTGGGTTAAAGTAATTAGTTTATATTACTATAGTTGTTATGTTACCACAGTAACTCCAGAATTACCACAAAAATTAATTCAAGTACTTTACAATAGTATTTACTATAAACTACTCTAGTATTTGTTCATGTGGGTCACCATTCTTATTGCCACATACAGCACATTACTTTAAAGGAGAGCTTTAATGGGTGTTTTTGCACTATTAGGCTTTAATGATGGTTCTTCATCCCGTCTCAGACAGATCACACATGGCACCAAATGACAAAACGAAGCACGTTGGGTGACAGACAGCTTTAGTCTGGGGTTTCACAAAAAAGAGGAATTAAAGATTATGATCTAATCCTCCTGCAGTGGGGTGCACGAAGCCCCAATCCCAGTATACACATTTAATTGAATCAGTGCTTGAGAAAGCGGAGAGAGCAGCTTGTTAATGAAGAGTAATGGGGTAGATCAGAGCGCCGAGCAGGTACTCCGCCGAGAGATTACTGCACCCAACAGAGAACACCGCACAGATTGTGCCCGGCTATTACACTATACCCAAAAGGAAATACAGCAGAATAAAATAATATGACAAGGTTGGTGTGGCGGATTTCAAAACAGTGCTTTTTGCATGTCGCTTCAATTTTTTTAAATACATTGCACTCGCAGGGATGGCTGCACTATGACATATGATCTTGATTAAATTGAATCGCATGCATAAATTATTAAAGAAAGAAAGAACACAACATGGGCCAGAGGCCAATGACAAATTCTCATCTCAGGAAATGAGGGCTGCCATTGCCAGACTGAATAATTTGTTTAATGACCTTACGCCTGTTCGAGGTAATGTGATGGGAAAACAAAAACAATAAAAGTAGGGTGAACATTTGAAATAATTATCAGCAAGAAAAATAGTTGCCTACACTTATGGCTTGTGTTCCTCACATCTGGCTTTAGAGATCTAATCAAACATGCAGAACATTTGATGTGATGCTGCTAATGGTGATTTTCTTTTGTCTCTTGAATCTCTGCTGTTCGTTCTCTAGCGGGAGTGGACAACCCATGACGATTAGTCAAACAACAAACAGATGGTCAATAAACTTCCATTCGTTAACTTAATTGCATGAAATAAACTGCTTCAAACCCTTCAGTGTGTGTGCTGTTACTTGGTGAGTCAATCTTTAAACTTCAAAGGTAAAGCACATTATTTTTTGCATGAATTTACAAAAACAATGACTGTTTTCATACAGGTTTACATCATTTAACATTTAAGTCAGTTTTGATTTTAAGCTTAATTTGGCTTGGTTATTGATTGTGTTTATCTTGCATTTAGTAAACACCATCTCAATTCCTACAAATGCAACGGAGGGATCTTACTTCTCATCTAAACATAAAACAAATTAAAAATGTCTTCCTAATTTATTTAGAATCGTTGAAAGAATCATTGTCATTAGATGCATTTCTTCAGAATCAATGAGTAAATAATCGTCATGCATTTTACAATTATTTTTACTCGCATTATGAAATACTTCACAATAAAATCAGAATCATGGAGGGGAAAATCATGGTGGATTGAGAATAAGTATATATTTTTTTTATCCCAAAATTATTCAGAATCATTGAGAAAAGAATTGTCATGTATTGGAGAATCTTCTTCACTCACATTATGAAATTCTTCAAAATTAAATCAGAATCACGGAAGAAAGAATTGTCATGCATTGGAGAACCATTTTTACTCATTTTGAAATTCTTCATATTTTAATCAGAATCATCGAGGAAAGGATCGTGGTGCATGGGAGAACCAATTTTTTTCTTCCGTTTTACTTTTACCTTTTACTCACATTCTGAAATTCTTTACAATTATGTTAGAAGGAAAGAAATGTGATTATATTAGAGTCATTTTTACTCCCATTCAAAAATTCTTCAGAATCAAATTAGAATTACTGGGAAAGAATTGTGATGAATTAGAGAATACATTTTACCTGCATCCTAAAAATCTTCAGAATATAATCAGAATCAGTGTTACATCATTACAGGTTTTACACCAATTGTATTTGTTTCTTTATATGTTTAAAGGTAACCAGCCATCATCAGAAGCAAAGAAGAGTCAGGGAGAAGTAAAAATGACCATGAGTAAAGAAACTTAGTGTTGTAGTGCCAAAAGCAATTGCAGTGTCTCCATATCAAATGTGCTATAATTAGCTTCAGGCCAATTAAATCTTTTTGAGAAATGGGATACTGGGCGGTCTACCCCATCTGGGTCTACATGAAGCAAAACCACACTAACTCTCACAGAAATGACTTCAACTGTAGTTTGTAGTAACAAGTCGTGCAGAGAAGAGGCTAGTGCTAAATTCAAAGCAGTCTGTCTTTCACATAAAACATCATCACTAAACAGATCAGTAGGAGGAGCTACTGCATGGGCCAAATGAGCGGCATCTGTAGCTTATTGTTTGCCACCAAACCCTTTCTTTTCTACAGTTTGCCAAATTCACATTTGTCTGTTCTGAAGGTAGAGACAACAGCAATAACAATCTCCTCCAAAAACAGTCAAACAAACTTTCTGAGATTTATAGGATCAGTAAAAAAAAAACTTGCCATTAAGTTATTTTCCACAGCATAAACAGCAGACAATTTGTGATAAACAGAACAACTCAGCAAAATAATGTAGACAGCAGTCTTCAGAAAAACAGATGTGAGACTGAGTCAAAACTTTACACTTGTAGATTTCAACACAATAAACACAACTACTGATCGATGAAAGATCAATGCAGAGAGTGCATGACCTTGTCTTTAGACATTCTCTTTGGCCACACACACACACACACACACACACACACAAACACACAAAATCGACATCAGTAGCAAAACTACATTCAGTCTCCCGGCATCCCATGAGTGACTATGAAAGGCTTGTAACATGGTTAAAGGGATCTCAGATGTTAGCACCTGAATCTGTGTGGATTCTGTCGTGCATTTCAAAGTGTTGTTCTGGTTTTGTTCAGCAGCTGTTTGATCCAGAACAGGCGGTCTGTGTCTTCAGGGTGGAAGGTGTTGTATGCGTGTTACTGAGTTTAGTTTTCTCTTCGTTAGAGAGAACAGATTCACAAAACATTATTAGGGAGCACTCTTCTAAACATGTTGTAGTTTAAGCATATACAGTTGAAAATATATTGTATTTACAAAAACTTTTCAAAAGATTGTAATAAAGAAAAATAAATAAGATATTGAGTTCTTTTCTTTTCTACGTTTATTTTCTTTTCTATTCTATTGGTTTGTTTTTAATATTAAGGATTTTAACATAACATTACCTACATGCAGCATAATACAGTATATATTATTGTTAGGGATGTGCACAAGGAATGTAAGCTGACACCGATAATGCAAACAGTGATTGTGCATCATGATATGTGACTTGAGTTTTTGGTGAATTCAAAATTCAACCACTGTATGTAAATAACTAGAAGACAAACAAAATGTAGTAAATAACAAAATAATAATATGAATTAAAATAAATTAAAATAATATTATTACAAATGTCAGTTTGTAATATAAAGCCGAATACTGTTTTATATATACAGTTTATATATACAGCTGAAATATCTAGACATGAATGACACCAGAAGCCTTCCACATGCAGAATATGGCATTCATATAAGCTTTTATCGTAAGTACTAATAAACAGCTAAAACGCTTTCAATAGGCATGCAACTAATTAACAAGCAACTAATTCATAGCAGGAACTGATCCTTAAAGTGTTACTGTATATTTCATTAGTATTATGAGCTCCATTTTAATTGAATCATACTTGTTCTCCTCATAAATGTTACATCTAAAACAATTGGATTCAGAGGCCTCCAGTACAGTTTGGAATAGGTGGAATTGAACAGACTCGGGTTGACTATGACTCTGACATTTTGGATGCATTTCCAGCATATAGATAATTATACATCATATGTAACATAATAAAGAAGAAAAAAGATAATAATATATTAATAAACGTCTCCCATTCCCAAAACCACGGACGGCTCGAGTGCAAAATAAAAATCCAAAAGACATGGAAATTCTAAATAAAAGTCTTTACTTAGAAACATGCAGAGACACAAATCAGGAGAGCGTAATACATACAATAACCAACATCAAAGTGAACCAAACAGGTTTTCATGAAGATTAATTGTTTTTTACCAGTGTTTTTCATAACAGTACCTAACATACAAGGCTAATTGCTGGAGCAGGTTTTGTTCACGAATATACATAAATAACCATTGGGTTGCAGGCAACAGAGAGATCAACAGTATCTTATGCACTAAAAATACTATCCCCTCTATCTCTGTCCAAAGTAAAGCACACTTCACTGGGAATTTTATAGATAACCAACTTATTGGATAGATAATAGACTTTAAATGATGGTTGTTTGTTGTTTTTAGGGGCCAAAACTGAAGCCCTATTGTATTTGTACCGATTTATTTTTATTTGTTTCTGAATCTTTGAGTCATGTTCTACAAAGTGTGTACACATACCATTAAATAATATTTAACCATTGACTATGATAGCCATTCAACTTTACATTTTAATTAAGAGCTATCAATTTTAACATGTATTATACTTTAAAAATAACTACGGTAACGCTTTAGATTACAACCTGCAAAGTACTGCGTAAGTAAACAGAATTTACAGTGTAACTTTTTTGTAATTATAGTGTACCTATTCAGTACCTCCGTGTAAGTATAAGGGAATAGTAAAGCTCGGGGAATAATCTGTAAAATTACAAATCATTTTTACTATAAGTATTTTGAAACTAAGTGGTACTAATATTACATGGTGTGTAGGCTATACAACAATCTCATATTGGCAAGCAATTTAGCAAAAACGTACACTGTATAGGCCTACTTTTTAATCAGGCTAGGTTATTTTTTCACAATCCATACGCTCGGTTGAGACTGTTGCGTTAGGTAGCTGACTTGGTTTGACCCAATTTGGGTTGATATCAGTAATAAAAGTAACTCTACTGTCCTGGGTTAGGAACAGTGTTGCCAAGTCTGCGGTTTTCCCAGGGAACCCCCCTCGAGACCAATTGGGCTAGTTTTGAGTAGCAATTGGTTGGGTTTGGCTGTGAAAATCTGGCAATCCTGGTTAGAAATGTGGAGGATCAAACTTGAATGGTTCCGTGTGCAATGAAATCCATGTATGCAGGGCTGAAGATGAAAACATGTGGAACATAGGAAAGAAAAATATTGAAGCGTAGACGAGGGACACATTTTAACTGTGTTTAAAACTTGCGCAGTGAATGTGCTGATCGGGAACTGGAAACAGCTTGAATGGCACTTGAGACGAGTCTATCCGTGTTTGTGGTGCTCATGACAGGAATATGTGTCGAAAATACAAGAAAACTAATCGGAGCGAAGGGGAGAGAGATTTTTGAAACTGATTGGAATGTGTTCTTTTAAAACTGGAGAGTTTTGTCCGAGTATGTTCTCACAACATTGAGCAGTAAAGCCGGTAACTGAAGTAAGTCAAAATGGTGTGTGAGGACGTGGATCACAACTATAAAATAAAAGATGGTAAAACCCTGTCAGTTTGCAATAATACATAGTTTAAAATTAACTTTCAGTGTTTATTACTGTGTATTTATTGACTTGATGGTTTGGCCATGAAGTTTAACTTCGACAGTGGGTGAAAAACATGAACAAATTGAACACTTTACAGCACACACATGTTTTATTTACCCTGTAACTACATGGAATAAGGGGGGAACAAGCACCACTTTAATTTACAGCCTGCACATGTTATATTTACCCTGTAACTACATGGAACAATGAGGTAACAGAGTACCACTTTAATTTACATCCCACAAATGTTGTATTTACACTGTAACTACATGGAATAAGGGAGGAATGAGTTGGGCTTAAACACAGAACAAGTGTATATTTGCACAGTGATTACTAAGAAAAATATTGCACTAGTTTTAAAATTAATTGTTTGATGGCTAAACTAAATCCTTTTTTTTTGCATAAAACATTACATTATACATTGACTGAAATACAAATGTTGTATCATGTATTTTTTCTGCGAACAGCTTAAAAGAGGTAAGCTTGTTTTAAGCTGCATTGAACCTTGATGGTATATCATGCAAAGTTATGTGGTGATAGTGATGTTGGGACAAAGATCGACAAATACGTTTCCATAAGGTAAGCTGACTTGTGAATTATATACATCATAGCAGAAACTCATTAAATCATTTCACTAGATGTCCAGTTTTGTTGTTCAGTAATAATCATATTTTATTTAATAATAGAATGGTTAAAAAAACCTAGGTCCATAATTAAATACCAGTGTAAAATTATACAAAGAATATTGTCTTTCTAAATCACTCCTAAACATAAGATTAGGCCATACCACTTAATATTAGAATAGGTACCCCTTAGTTTCAAAATACTTACAGTATAACTGATTTGTAATTGTACAGGTTGTTATCCCTTCATTCCCCAAACGTTGCATATTATTCCCCTATACCTACACTATAATTACAAAAACGAAATATGCAGCAACTTCAGTTTACTTACACAGTTATTTCCAGGTTGCATATCTCTTTGTTACCCCCTTATTACCCAAACGTAATATATTTGTTACTTATACCTACTCGTACGTTCTTTATAGGTACACTATAATTACAGAAACGTACACTGAAAATACAGTATACTTGCATAGTTTTTTTACGGTTTGTAATCTAAAGCGTTACCATAACTTCTAATTTAAGTGAACTTAAAAAAAATATTCACTTAAACCCATTATAATGTCATATTTAGCTACATGTGCCCCTCAGTAGAAATATAGATATTTAATAAAGTTATCAAACACTAAATTCTAAACTAAATACAGATGAATCCTTAAATCTATAATATATATATATATATATATATATATATATATATATATATATATGTATATATATATGTATATATATATATATATATATATATATGTGTGCATATATATATGTGTATATATAATTATGATTTTCTTTTTTTTCTTGATGAGCAGACATCACAACAGCTGGTTATTAGGTTTCTTTTTTCTGCAGATCTGACACACATCGTATTTTCTCTAAACTTGCTTTACCTTTTCTGGCCCACTTCCGCCTGCTGCTGAAGTGAAGTTGGAGTGCACATCTGAAACGAGTCCGATTTGATGTGATCATAAAGACAATCTGTGATAGAATAAATGCACCTCTTGTCAAGAAAAAAAGACGTAGCTGTTGGGGAGGCCAACCCTAGTTCTGCCCCTGCGTTAACGGCATTAAATAATTGTATGCATTAAACTGAACATTTTTTTTAATTTTGCCTGAGATACCACGTTAATTTTGACAGCACTACTCATAATATACACAGTTCAAAGCAGCTTAACATAAGATTTTACTGTTATGTCTATAATGTATTTGTACTTGCTTTACAATAGAGCAAGTTTTAGGACTGGGTGATATTACAATATATCCCCTGGATTTTAACCTAAATATATTATATTCGTAGTGTTGTCTAGCACATATATCAGTGCTTCAGGGACTCAAGCATAATGATCTTTCTCCATGGTCGTTCCTGCATTATGCCGGTAATATTAGATCTGGTATCCAAATCCAAACAGTGAACCAGTCCAAAACAACAGATGCTCGCTTCCACTGCCCAGGCCTGGATACAAAGGGCAAAGCATGCCATTGACCATCACTTATGTCATCATTGATACTTATTCGCTCAATATGCACTGTAGTTGTGCACAGCTTACACAGACAACACCACACACGTTTTTGCAATACTAGGAGACTGAGAGGTAAACTTATTGATAGTTTGCACTCATTTATTAAAATGGAGGTGTTGAAACTGAAATGCCATCTGTAGTCAATCCACGGGGTCTTAACCAGGAGCATTTATTGCACATATGATTACGGGGTGGCGTGCTGTTTTCTTAACAAACCATCTGGCCATTAGAGCATACAGGAGGCCTGACAAGAGAAAAAAAAACAACAACACAAAACCTCTGATTGGATGAGGTCTTGGAAAACTTGAAACACACATTAACTACAAAGATCTCATTAACTTTGCTTTAAGGCAACAGACTCGTTGGACAGAATCTAGATTTTTTTTTGCCACATAATGCATAGCAGCTTGATCCAATAACATCATATAGAGCGCAGCAGCCCACCTGCCCTCCTGGACACTCTCCAGTTTTCACTGCCATTTCTGTTTCATTAAAGGAATGGTTTGCTCATAAATGAAAATTCTTCTTCAAACAGTAGCGGTTCATGAGTCTGTGTCTGTCAGGCTCCAGAAAAGGGACAATAAATACCAGAAATACAGTGACGCATATGACTTTATATTCCTTGTCCACTGAGTTGATACTGGATGATGGCTGGAAGATTATTTATCATATGACTTGTAAAATGTAAAGTAGCAAATGTAAAGTGTTTTTTATTATTTATTTGTTCTCCTTAACAGTGGATTACAGTAATCCACTACAGTAATTATAATTTATGAGTGAGTTATTATTTCAACACTTTTGACTTTTACTTTATTTTAAGGTATCATTGTTACAATGTAATTATAGTATAATTAAGTACTGAGTAATATTAATTAGCAATATGTACTTTTTATGGTTAGTTGCTTGTAATTATACATAACTTACTGTTATTACTGTTGTAAGTAAGCCCTTGTGAAAAATGAATGTGCTTAACATGTAGTGTATTGTAATGTATCACTTGTAGTGTATTTCAAATCTTTAAAAAAATATAATTGAAATAAGACCGCCTAAGTATACTTTTAACTTTGTTAGTGTACTTTGTAATAAATAAAATATAATGAAAAGTCTTACTTTAAAATACATTTAAAATCACTGTTTAATAATATTGTGTCATGTTTTAAAGAAGTACACCTGTTTTGACTAACATACTGAAGTATACACAAGGTACCTATTGATTTCGTCAGGATTCTTTTTTTTTTTGACTATCCGGGCTTTTTTGGGGTTTTTAACATGGTCAAAAATTATTGAAAACTTGCACACACATTGGAACCTGCAGCCATTAGGACGCCACAGAGGCTGGGACCCGGGCGTGGCACAGAGGCTTTACGGCACCCCCTGGAACACCATCAGAAAACTTGATATGTAGCTCACACATACTTGCACGTATTCATATGTAACTCAGTACACATATAGATCTCATTGAGCCGAACAACTTTTGAGCTGCATGTCATGGGCTTTGCCCAACAGGAAGTCGGCTATTCAGGGCTGTTTAAAAAGCACATGCTCTGGAATTTGAAATACTCCTCCCAGGATGTTTAACAGACGAGCACCAAACTCGGTGAACGTGATCTCAAGACATTGGTGATGCTAAATTGCGGAGGGATTTTTGATATCTCGAATTTGATTTGATATTTGCTCATGGCGAGGCGAGGAAGTGTCTAATAAAATCCACATACATTGTCTGATTTTGATCACACTTCGGTGGTTTGTTCGGTGTATGAAGCCGATCGCATCGATGTGACAATTATGAGTCAAAGTTATAGCGCCACCAACTGGCAGTAGGAAGTGTGTCATTTTCAAAATGCTTTGAATTCAGCATCTTACTTTTACCCAATTTGCTTCAAACTTCATCAGTATAATGTCAAAACACGACCGATATGAAATTATGAAGGGAATATTGATATCTAAAATACTGTTGCCATGGCAACATGTCAAACCACAATATGAAGAGCTCTTTTCCAAAACGCTATAAATCCATTTTAATAGTTCCCTATCAGTCAGTCACGTTCGACGTAACGTCAGAGTGACTGACTAATGGATCTCGCCGGAGAGCCCAATCACCTTCGATGTTAACAAAACAAGCCAATGACAGTTGGCGTGCGTGTTTCGCCACGCGCACTCCGCCCAGCGGTGCGGGTATAAAGGAGAGCGTGCAAACGCACATCAGCTTTTCGCTCGGAGCCGAGCCTTGCAAATCTCTGAGTGTCTGCAAAGCAAGACTACAGCGTTGGTGTTACGGCGTCAGCGGAGGTTGCTGTCCAGTGCTGCATTCTTCAGCGATCACGCTGCTACCTCCCTCGGCGCTTCAGCGCTGCTAAAAGAGAGTTTCAAAAACTAAAGAGCAAATCTAAAAGAGCTCCACGAGCGATGGCGTCTTTAAAGATGGCTTCCGCTCGTGCGTTTCTGGATGTGGTCGGTTCCTGACTTCATCTGATGGTCACGATCGCTGCCCTCGTGCTTGGGCTTTAGGCACGCTGAGGCAGCGCCGTGGATGAGTCATGTTCTCACTGTGGGAACATGACCATGGCGATGTTGCGCTCCAGATACCTCCTCGCTAGACGTGGGGTATCCCCTTGCTCTGCCCGTTCTAGTTCCTCCGGACGGAGGACTACTTGACTCAGGGCCAGGGTGATTTGAGGATCTCGCAGTGAGAGCTTCCACGTCGAGTGCGTCTCCAGCGGGCCTCTCACTCCTCGAGCACAGGGGTTCCCAGATGAGTATCACGGGGTCCTCGGACAGGCGGGCCCAGCATCTCATTCGGTGCCCCAGCAGATGACAGGTTTCGATCACTGCATCGGGGATGAGCTAGGTTCTGGAGAGGACGATTCGGCTGCGCTGCCTCCGTCAGGAAGAGTAGCGTTGCCGAGTCAGATCCAGAACTGACCGCTATGCTTTCCGGGCCGCTGAGAGCATCGGGCTGCACTATAGGCGTCCGCCTTCTCGGCGCCGAGGCTGGATGATTGGTTCCTGGGGGCGCAGGCCGAACGCCGGCAACCGCCCCGGTTCCGTTCTTCCGGAAGTGCATGAGGAGGTGACTAGGTCGTGGAAGGCACCTTTTTCTGCCCGAAACAGGCCTAGTGCCTCCTCCGTCCTCCTCACCACCCTCGGACGGCGGAGCGGCCCAAGGGTATGTGGAGGTCCCCAGTCGGCGCGCCATTGCCATGCAGCTTTGCCCGCAGGCGCTGCCGCCTGGAGGGTAATCCACGCCTTCCGTCCAGGGCCTGTAAGTTCTCGTCCGCCCTAACGGCCAAGGCTTACGGTGCTGCTGGACAGGCCGCTCGCCCTGCACGCCATGGCCCTCCTGCAGGTCCACCAGGCCAAGGCGTTGAAACAGCTGCGAGGGTGATGCTGACCCAGGTGTGTTGCAGGAACTGCGCTGGCGACGGACCTCGCACTAAGGGCGGCGAAAGTCACGGCGTGGGCCCTGGGTCAGGCGATGTCCACATTAGTGGTCCAGGGCGCCACCTGTGGCTGACCTTGGCGGATATGAGGGAGTCCGACAAGCACCTTCCTGGACTCCCGATCTCCCAGGCCGGCCTATTCGGCGAAGCGGTGGAGGACTTTGCCCAACAGTTCTCCGCCGCACAGAAGCAGAGAGGCGTTTCACATCCTGCCCGGCGGTCGCTGCTGTCTCCACCCCACCGCCGGCTGCAGCCCCTCCGCCTGCTCGTCGCCGGCGCCCTCCTGCTGCCTCCACCTCCGCTCCAGCTCGGCCACAACAGCAGCCTGCACTCGGCGCAGCGTGGAGCTGGCGCAGGAGACCGGCGCGCTCCGCCTCCGCCCCTGCCAAGCCCGTGAAGCGCCAGAGCAGGCGGCGTCCTGAGACGGGCGACCGGGCCTTGGATCCTGCTCTTCAGGAGATGGTGACCGCACCACTCCTTCCCCGGAGGAGGGCCGGGTGGAGAATCTTTGTTTTTGTTCTGTTCCGCCTTGGGTCAGTGGTACCCAAAACTTCAATAAAGAGCAGTTTCCTTTTCCTCCGGGTCCCAAGAGGGCGAGGATGGCAGTGTACGAGACCTCGTCTCCACACTCCCTCCCCTCTCTCTTCGCCAGTGGGCAGGGTCCGGTCCGAGGGGCCACGCCTTCTCGCATCCCCTGCCCAACTATGGAGCCAGGTCAGTGTCACACCACACACTCAGACCCCACTTGAGACGCACTGCCTTTCGAGTCGGGCCCTGTGCTCCATTTCGCTGCCCCACCGTAGTGCGTCAGTGACTCCCCTGGTCCCGCTTGTACGGTCCCTGGGGGCCTGGCTAGAAACTCCCAGGCCGTCTCGCTGGCTCCTGAGGACTATCAGACTCGGCTCACGCGATTCAGTTCGCCCGGCATCCCCCAAGTTCAGGGGCATTCGGTTCACCTCAGTGTTGAGCAAGGATGCCCCTGTCTTGCGTGCAGAAGTCGCGGTCCTACTGGCGAAGGGCGCGATAGAGCCGGTCCTCCAGCCGAGATGAAGTCGGGGTTCTACAGCCCCTACTTCATCGTACCCAAGAAAGGCGGTGGGTTACGACCAATCCTGGACCTGCGTTCTGAACCGGGCCCTTCACAAGCTCCCGTTCAGGATGTTGGACGCAGACGCATCTTTCAATGCGTCCGTCCCTTCGATTGGTATGCAGCAATCGACCTGAAGGACGCCTACTTCCATGTCTCGATCCTCCTCGACACAGACCGTTTCTCCGCTTTGCTCGAGGGCGAGCATACCAGTACAAGGCCCTTCCTTCGGCTATCCCTGTCGCCTCGTGTCTTCACCAAGGTCGTAGAAGCAGCCCTTGTACCATTAAGGAAGCAGGCATTCGTATCCTCAACTACCTCGACGACTGGCTCATTCTGGCCCAGTCTCGAGCACTGTTGTCGAACACAGGGATATGGTGCTCAGTCACCAGCTCCGGTTGGGACTTCAGGTCAACCGGGAAAAGAGCAAACTCTCCCCTATGCAGAGGATCTCTTTTCGGCATGGAGTTGGACTCGGTCAACCTCACAGCACGTCTCTCAGAGGAGCGTGCTCAGTCAATCTGAGATGCCTGGAGTCTCTCCAGTGCAAGAGGGCGGTTCCACTGAAACATTTTCAGAGGCTCCTGGGGCATATGGCATCCTCAGCCGCTATCACGCGCTCGGATTGCTTCATATGAGACCGCTTCAGCGTTGGCTTCTGACCGGGTCCCGAGATGGGCATGGCGCCACGGCACATACCGGGTCTCACTCACCCCGTCCTGCCGTCGCACCTTCAGCCCTTGGTCGGACCTTGCATTTCTTCGGGCAGGAGTGCCCCTAGAGCAAGTATCCAGGCATGTTGTTGTTTCAACAGACGCCTCTGCCATGGGCTGGGGGGCCATGTGCAACGGGCACGCAGCCGCGGGGCTCTGGACAGGGCCCCAGCTGCAGTGGCATATCAATTGCCTCGAGTTGCTGGCAGTATGGCTTGCTCTGCGCCGCTTCAGAACGCTGCTACACGAGAAGCATGTACTGGTCCGCTCGGACAACACTGCGACCGTTGTGTACATCAACCACCAGGGCGGTCTACGCTCCCGTCGCAACCAACGCCCGCCATCTCCTCCTTTGGAGTCAGAAGCATCTGAGGTCGCCGCGCCGTTCATGTCCCAGGCGAGCTCAATCGTGCAGCCGACGAGCTCTCACGTCGTCACGCCCTTCCGGGAGAATGGCGACTCCACCCAGTACTCCAGCTGATTTGGAGGCGCTTGGGGCGCTCAGGTAGACCTGTTTGCCTCCCGGACACGTCTCACTGCCAGTTGTTTTCTCCCTGTCCGAGGGGACCTCGGTACAGATGCGCTGGCATGCAGCTGGCCTCGGGGCTTACGCAAATATGCGTTTCCCCAGTGAGCCTTCTCGCACAGACCCTGTGCAAGGTCAGGAGGACGAGGAGCAAATCCTCTTGGTGGCGCCTTACTGGCCCAACCGGACGTGGTTTCAGAACTGATGCTCCTCGCGACAGCCCTCCTTGGCAAATTCCTCTGAGGAGGGATCTACTTTCTAGAGGGGCACCCTCTGGCACCCGCCCAGACTTGTGGAATCTCCACGTATGGTCCTTGGACGGGACGGAGGTTCTGTGGGCTACCTCCAGCGGTAGTAAACACTATCGCTTCTGCCAGGGCTCTGTCTGAGACAAGCTTACAGGCTGAAGTGGAACCTGTTCGTCGATTGGTGTTCTCTACCGGGAGGACCCCGTAGATGCCCGATCGCAGTCGTGCTTTCTTTCCTGCAGGATGGGTTGGAGCGAAGGCTGTCTCCCTCCACCCTCAAAGTGTATGTCGCCGCTATGCCGCACACCACGATGCAGTAGACGGTAAGTCTCTGGGGAAACACGACCTGGTCATCAGGTTCCTCAGAGGGGCAAGGAGGCTAAATCCTCCGCGCCCTCACCTGGTACCCTCTTGGGATCTCCCCTCGGTCCTGTCGGCCTTGAGGGGGGCCCCTTTGAGCCTCTGCAGTCAGTAGAGCTTAAGTTTCTGTCTCTAAAGACAGTGCTCCTCTCGGCATTGGCCACAGTCAAGAGGGTAGGGGACCTGCAAGCATTTTCGGTCGACGATTCGTGCCTAGAATTCGGGCGGCTGACTCTCACGTTGTCCTGAGACCCGGCCTGGATATGTGCCCAAAGTTCCCACCATGCCCTTCAGGGACCAGGTGGTGAACTTGCAAGCGCTGCCCGGGAGGAGGCAGACCCAGCCATTGCTCTGCTCTGTCCCGTTTGTGCCTTGCGCATCTATGTGGACCGCCGCAGAGCTTCAGGACCTCAGACCAGCTCTTTGTCTGCTTGGAGGACAGCAGAAGGGAAGAGCTGTCTCCAAACAAAGACTCGCCCACTGGATAGTGGAGGCTATAGTCTTGGCCTATCAGGCCAGCGCTTACCGTGCCCCCTTGGTGAGAGCACACTCTGAGGCGTTGCTTCCTCTTGGGCTTTGGCGAGGCGCCTCAATAGCAGACATTTGTAAAGCTGCCGGCTGGGCGACACCTAATACGTTTGTGAGGTTTTATAATCTCCGTATAGAGCCAGTGTCCTCCCGTGTACTGTCTCGGATGGCCAGTAACACTGGAACCCACTCGGTGTCAATCACGCTTGCTGCGCCATTCCCCACGGACCGGATACGCGGCGCCCTGTTGCTTCTCAGTTCAGTTCCCACGGCGAACCCTGTTGAAGTTCCTCCCGCACCCTCGGCAGTCAGGTGTGGCGGAGCACCAGACGCCAGGTCCAGTACTCGTCGTTGCCCAAGGTCAACCCTTGTGCTAGGTGCCCATGTGTAGTGATTCCCCTTGATGATCCCACATGTGTATTCTTCACTGCACGGCTCCCCTTGGTGAGCCCGTGTCTTCCCTGGCAGAACCCTCTGCCTTCTCTGCTGTGTAGCTATCTCACCCCAGGCGGGCTGGGTCTACCTCAGAGACTCCCGTATGTGGTACTGCCCTTGGCCAGTCCATACGTGTAATCTCCACATGATACCTCCTTATGCGGGATGTGGCTCCGTGGCGTTTCCCCTACTTGGGGTACGCTTTCCCAGTGTTATTCTACCCACTGAGCGGAACAGCAGTGCGGTTATCTCTGCCTAAACCCTGTCCTATCTTCCATCCCAACTGGTGTGGGGACTTGCCGGCTTCTGCAGAGCACTGGAGGGTCAGCAATAGTGGCGTTTTCAAGGGATCTCATTAGTCAGTCACTCTGACGCGTTCGTCGAACGTGACTGACTGATAGGAACGTCTCGGTTACTGCGTAACCCCGCTCCTGAAGGAGGAACGGAGACGTAATGTCCCGCCGCCATAGTTGCTGTACCACCGCTGTACGGCCGGGCACACAGTCTCGCTCCTCAGCGAAAAACTGATGCGCGCTTGCACGCGCCTTTATACCCGCACCGGGCGGAGTGCGCGTGGCGAACACGCACGCCAACCGTCATTGGCTTGTTTTGTTAACACTCGAAGGTGATTGGGCTCTCCGGCGAGATCCCATTAGTCAGTCACTCTGGACGTTACGTCTCCGTTCCTCCTTCAGGGAACGGGAGTTACGCAAGTAACCGAGACGTTTTCATGAAAATGACATTTTTTTACCTAGACCCATAAATTTTTTTATATTCAATTTATCATGTTAAAATGGTCTGTTGGCTCAGTCTGAACATGTTAAACAATGATTGTTAAATGAAACAACAATATTGTCGATTATAAATGCAAAGTTTTCTTTTTTTTTTTTTAAACGCTACAAATCCATCATTTTTTTTATGTTGTTTTATGTCTTAAAAAAAAAAGAGAACATGCAACATATGATATCAGGGACTCATACTATAAACTGGTCGCACCAGTCTTGTGTTGATGTAACCCCCCGGGTCCGCACCATCACACTGAGCGGGTCTCGAACCTGGGTTTCCGGCGCGGGATGCGGGCGCTCTAACAAGGAACGCCAAACGCTACAGCCTCGAGCGCCATTCGTTAAACACCACCTTTACTGGCATACACATCTGTTACATTGACATCCCACAGTGGGTATTAACGCCACCTGAGAACCTTCTTTTTGTTGTTTTTGTGATTTTCTTTGTCCAGTCTGCTTTTTCTACCCCAGGTGTAGGTCTCACTGGCTCATCCAGGCCATCAAAAGTGTTATTAGAGTTTAAAGCACTCATTTTGAAGACTGAGCACAAACAAACGCTAAAGCGTCGCTATGTTGGATTGCATCGAACGAATTCTGATTGATCGAGAGGACATATCGCATTTAGGCTAAAACAGGTTCAGCGCTTATAGCGGTTTGGAAAAGAACTGCATCTTGCAGTACATTTTAAACAAGGAAATATAGCGATTTGGCATGAAACATTGATGGAGCAGTGAATAGGTTCAGTACACAGCAAAATGGCATGACGAACTCATTTTCTTTTATTTGGCGTTTATCGCGTTTTGGAAAAGAGCTCTTCATATTCTTTTCTGGTGATTTTGAGGCACTTAAGATGTTTAGAATTTCATGAAACTCAATACACACATCAGTATTAATTATAGATAGACACTGGAAAAAGCTCATACACGGGCGTGGAGGAGGCACTCTATAGCGCCATCTTTTGTTAAAATTTGGGGGGTTAGTTTTAGCTACAGTCACCAAACTCAGTACATATATTGCACTAATCAAGCCGGACAACTTTCTAATTTACACTCATTAGCTATGACCAACAGGAACCCGGCTATTTTTGTTTTTGTGTGGAAAAATTATGTGAATTAATGCATCCTCAGAGGAGAATTATACTATGCACCTAACTTTGTTTGCGTGATACCAAAACATAAAGGAACTTAAATTGCAAAACGCTTTTGGATAGCTTGAACGGTGTGGCAATGGTGATTTATTAAGGTAACATTAAAAAGATAGCAGTAATTTTCTTGTATCTTTAAAGTGTAGTTTCCAAACACTTCAAAATTTTTACATGCAGGGAAAAAGTCATTCCGAGGAATTATGGTTAGTTTCATGACTTTACAAAACTAATAGAAAATTAAAAACTATCAGGCATTTGATCACACTGTGTGGGACTCTCTGTTGAGTGTGAGGGTGAGTGAGGGGGAGGGAGACAGAGAGAGAGAGAGAGTCTCTCTCTCTATCTGATGTGCCACAGCCTGAGAGACAGCAGGGCAATGTATGTGTGTGTGTGTGTGTGTGTGTGTGTGTGTGTGTGTGTGTGCCTGTGTGTGTGAGAGAAACAGCAGGTGAAGGTGGATTGTGTCTGACCTGACCTGCATGTGTGTTACCCTATTGTCCAACACATTGATCCTTAGTATGTATATATGTATGTTTCTATGTAAGTTAAAGACTGTGGTATCAAACGTTCACATGTTCTAATTTGTTACAGTTTAATAATTCTAAGATGTTATAATATTCCTTTCTATTAATGCGATGTTCATGTAATTATTTTATAATTATTATTTTATATTTTTGTACATGTATACTAAGCTTTGGGAATATTGTATAATTTACATTCATGCCAATAAAGACATTTTGAATTGAGAGAGAGAGAGAGAGAGAGAGAGAGAGAGAGAGAGTCTTTTAAACATATCTTTAATCACCAGAAAAAAATTTCAGTCATTTTTGATTGTTGTTGGTGTTTTTTGCATTACAGCTTAAGCAATGTCTTAGGCCTTATCAGTTTTAGGGACAAAAAAAGTAAAAGAACCAGTTAATTTATAGGGCACTGACAACATAATTTGGTATAACTGCACACTATTGGCACTTTTCCACTGCATGGTACGGCACGGTACGGTTCACTTTTGGGGGTTTTTCCACTGGGTACTGTACCTGGTACCTGGTACTTTTTTAGCACCACCTCAGCCGAGGTTCCAAGCGAGCCGTACCGTTACCAAAATGTGACGTGTACACTCTGCTGATCACTGATTGGCCGGAGAGAATCGTCATTACTGCGTTACTGAACTTGCGACACGAGACCCTCCTCTACAGCCCTACCCGCTAGATTTAAATCAGCACAGCCAGTGAAGGATCGGACGCAACTTCTGTTTAAACAAACGCACATTTTTGCATCAACCACAAAATAGCAGTGTCGTTGTCTGTTGAGGAAGTACAGATGTTCATCTCGTTGATAGCCGAGGAGCGGATCCAGTGAGATCTTGATGGCGCAATGCCGAAGGAAAAAGCCTTATGTATATAACGTTACTTTTGAACTTGCTATATTTTCAGAGTATGTTTTCTGTTTATATTTTTACCTTTGTATCTGTGTTTTGCTTCAATTAAAAACAATTTGATCGAATAAGTGTACCTCCAGACTATATTAAATATGTATTATTGTATGAGCACGTACTGAACCTCTTGAAAAAGACAAATGATTAATGCCACGATTATAAAAACCATCACATAAATAAAAAAACAAGGGATACATTGTATATTTTGAAATATTCAAAAGTTTATTGATAATTCACTTTACAGAACACGCTACATGAGTAGTTAACTAACTTAATCAAGTAATGCAGCACACCTGCACGAACATCTCTGCCCTCCTCTACAGCCCGTGGCACTGCCACAGTCTCTGCTGCTGGGGGTAAATCCCAAGCATTCTCATAGACCTCTCCCATTGCTGTTAAAAACATCCACATGCCGAGAGTGAAGAACACTATTCCGTCTCCTTTCTTTGTTTGTGACGCGTTTACGATGATGTCACGGCAGTAGAGGCGGCGCAATTGTAACGACGCGTGAATAATCCCGCCCACTCTATAGCGGTACTAAACTGCAGTGGAAATGCAAACCGACCCGAACTGAGCCGCACTGCACGTGCATCGAGCGAACCGTACCGTACCATGCAGTGGAAAAGCGCCATATGCGTCATTAGGTAAGCTTTAGTAAATAGTCAGTTCATCCTTTATAAAGCATTGTCCCAACATTAAGAGCCATTAGTAAACAGTTTATAAATACCGCTATAAACACATTGTTCTTTATTTACAAGGCTAATATATTACAAAGGAGATTTAAAGGCTCAGTTATCTTTCTAAAAAAAAAAAAAAAAAAGAGGGATACAAAACAGAAATATTTTTATCATAAGCAACTGTACACTTACATTGTTTATTTAATGTTTTACAATGAAATTGAAGTGGTTTATTTGCCATTTTTTTTATAAAGTGTACACTTTCGATTTTTGCATCTTGAAAAAATATTTCTGAGTCCTGTCGCCCTCTGTGTTGTGTTTGTTTAATTTCTCTTTTGGGAGATAAATTATCATTTAAATCTGCTTTATTAATGCTTTATAATGTATAAATAGTCCTCACTTTAGATGAGCTCACACAAATAGATGGCTAGCAACTGCTACATGTTTTATAACTACCTGGCTTAATCATGAATTACAGCAGGGATATGTTAATAAAGCATTTATTAAAACTATGTGTCTAAATGTGTCTAAATAATATTTATAAATGTACATTTAAATAGTTTATTAATTATTTACTTACACTTTCTAAATGATCTTATGAACAGTGGTGGTCAGTAACGAAGTAAAACTACTTCGTTACTGTACTTAAGTACATTTTTCAAGTATCTGTACTTTACTGGAGTAGTTTTATTTTTAGTAACTTTTACTTTTACTTCACTACATTCCAAAGCATAAGATCGTACTTTTTACTTCACTACATTTCATAAAACATATCGTTACTCCTTATAATACATCACGTGCCCTGAGACGCAGAAGCGGTGTCTGATTCATGAACAAACTGATTCTTTTCAATGAACCTGTTCAATCGGTTCGCAAATCGCAACAAACGATTCATTCACAAATTGCAATGATACGATTGCAGCTGTTCTCGAGTCGAAAACTCACTGATTCAAATGATCCGTTTAGCGAGTCTTCTCCAGTGAACTGAACAAGTAAAGAACCGGGAGATCTCGTGAGCGCTGCCACTGATGCTGTGAAAAGTACGTTACTAATGTCGAATTTTAGGATTAATTATTGTAACTGAAAATAATATTTAGGTCAAAACTGTCAGTTGTTTGTGAACTAAATCTGCTGTAAAGGGTGATCTATTTAAGCCCACTGAAATGCTTGAATGCAGACAGATCAAAAACAAAACATTAAAATAACACCAATTAAATAAAATAACTCATGCACGTTCATATTCCCCGCTGCTCATGCACGTTCATATTCCCCGTAACGTTCGCAGTTTTATTAAAATGCTATGCATTTAGACCTATGTGACGTCTGTTTTTATATTGTTTATCAACAGTATACATTTTTATATTGTTTAGATCAACTAGCCGAGTAGACAGATATGAATGTTTATTCATAACCATACTGAAAATAAGTAAATATCGTTAGCTGATGCTAACTGTCTAGCTAACAAGCTTGCTGGTGCTAAGTTGAGGACATTTTTAGATATAAAATCCAAATATCTTTATTCAGCCACCTAGATAGATTCCATCTGAGGGAAAAATAAAGGATGTGATGTTCAGAACATAGTAACTACAGTAATTATCAGACTGGGAAGTGATGCCCTCTGGGGGCATTTGGCCAGGGGTGTTTTTACACCACAGACAAAGTTTGAGAAGAAAAAAAATCATTATGGAAATATAATTAGATTTTCCTTAAAATGTTCTTCCTAATTTCAGGCCTAATTCTCATGTCATATATAACTGACGTTCTGCAAAACAACAAGTTCTAAAACACTTTTTTCTTACTGGTGAAAATAAGATGGTGAAATCTGTTTTCTCTCAGGTACATGGCAGTGTAAGCTTCACAGTGAACATTACTACATCACTCTCATCAATGTAGTCCATATCAACAAAATATATATCTTGACTCTATATAGAGGTTATTTTGGGAAAAACACAGGTATTTTGGGCAGTATGATTATAAAAATATGTGCTAATATAAAATTAAATAGTCTATATAAAATTGCTAAATAAATCTGTCTATCAGTACTTTTTTACTTAAGTACATAAAAAATTGAGTACTTTTGTACTTTCACTCGAGTAAAATTGAAAAAGCAGTACTTTTACTTTTACTGGAGTAATATTTTATTAGACGTATCTGTACTTTTACTCAAGTACTTGATCTGTGTACTTTGTCCACCACTGCTTATGAACCACTGACAACTCATAAATAACTGGTTTGTAAACAACGTAATCATTTAGAAATGATAAATTGATAATTAATAAAGTACGAAAATACAATTATCAAACATTATATATATATGCTCAAGAACAAAACATTTATGATTAATTTATAAACTGCTTACCAATGACTATTAATGTTGGGACGATGCTTTATAGAGGATGAACTAACTATTTACTAATTCTTACCTAATAAATTATAGGACAGTTATTAAAATGTAAGCTATCACTGATAATAGATAAAAGGTGAAGACTGTAATACTAAGTATGAACACCAGATGGAGGCATAACCTTAATCCCGATGAGCTACATGATCTGACTCTCTGTGTATCTGAGCTAAATAAAATACATATAATCAGTTGAAATGTTCTGTACTGTCAGTATACTTTTACATAATAATTTTTTAAGTGCCTATAGAGCATTCAAATATTTTTTACAAATATTTAAAGGAAAAATCATTACAACTTTTATGTTTCCTAAAATGTCTCAATGATAGTATAAGAAATCGTTTAAGTCTGACCCTTTACTGCTCAGTTCAATTAAACATAATAAGAAACATATACATAAAATATGTTAATATGTATTGTATTGGTAATATAGTTTTATATAATTGTTTCACAAAGGCTTATAGACAATTACATATTTGTATGATTATGTATCATAAAATTGTTGGCAACAATTTACAATAAGGCCATTAAAATATTTGTAAACAATTGTTATAGATCATAAACAGCGTTAGCAGCAATTTACATTAAGTTCTCTCTGGCTAACATTAATTAATGCATTAACTAACATGAACTAAAAAGATGAAACAAAAATGCCAACGACACATTTCTGAGGACAGTCGGTTCCCTTCAGAGATACATAAACATCCGCGCTGCTTTTTGACTTTGAAACGTGCAGCGCTCATATTTATTCAATGACATCATTGCCTTTTGAAGTTTAATCAGCCCTTTCACGATTGAAACTGAAAGACCTCTTGAAATTATAAATGAAGACTTTTCTTAAACCATTTAACGTATTTACAACTTTGTACAGCCTTAAATTTGATACAACTAAATTAAGGAGTTTATAAGGACCTGCGGGAGCCCTATATTTAAGGTAACCCGTCAGGCAGGACAGTGATACATATTGGTAGCCCGAATGGTAAACACAATAGCTCCGGGACGACGGGCTAGCGATTTTGCTAGAATTGCTGAATTTGCTGGAATTGAGAACCGCTGCTGTAACTTTAGTTCAATAATATTGTTTTAAACATTAGTTAATTCAAAACTAACAGACCTAGTACTAACAACATATTTTTACTTTATTTGTGTAAGTATTTTTTTTTAATTTAGGTTATGGTACAGTAACACAAGTACATTAACACATTGTTTTATTTATAATGTAGTAGTCAATTTTGAACATAATATTAACTAAGATTCATAAGTGCTATAAAAAATATTGTTCATTTTAACGTATAATGTATATATAATGTTATAAGCTAAAACCTTATTGAAAACGGTTTGTTACAAAAGTTTCATATATTGTTCTGTGTATGTGTGAGAGATTGTAGAGAGAGGGTAACATTAATAATGTTGTATAATTATTGTTCATATTAATATAGTTAATTCTAATAACTGAAACCTTATTGAAAGTATAATGTTAAAAGCTAAAACCTTATTGAACAGTTTTATATATTGTTATTTGTGTGTGTGTGTGTGTGTGTGTGTGTGTGTGTGTGTGTGTGTGTGTGTGTGTGTGAGAGAGAGAGAGAGAGAGGATAGATAGAGACTAACATTAATAAATGCTGTATAATTTTTGTTCATATTAATTAATATAGTTAATGCTAATAACTGAAACCTTATTAAAAGGGTTACCAAAGTTTTATATTTTGTTGTGTGTGTGTGTGTGTGTGTCTTGATGGCTCGGATTAACCCTTTCATTGCTGTATCCTTTAAATCCAAACTGCTAGAGGGTTACTGTAATGCATGTGCCCACTGGGCACAGTTTTCCTGATGCCACCGGGGTGGCGTTTGCACTCGGCTTGGGCCCGCCATCGCTGCTTGCACCTATATTTATAATTATACTTTTGTATTTTTCTTTTTCTTTTTTTGGTGTTTTGTTTTTGGTATTACATTTAAAGTTAACATGTGATGTGTACTAAATTACAACTTCTTTACTAATGTGTATTTAAAGTGACATTAAAATATATACAGTATCTCACTGTATATCACAAAAGTGAGTACTACGCTCTCATTTCAGCAAAAAAATAAAACATGTATCAGGGGACAATACTGCACAAAAGAAACTTGGATATATTTTAGAGTAGTCAATGTGCAGCTTGTATAGAAGTACATATTTACGGTCCTCTAAATATAACTCAAAATATAACCATTATTGTCCAAATAACTAGCAACAAAAATGAGTACACCCTAAGTGAACATGTCAAAACTGTGTCCAAAGTGTCAATATTTTGTAGGGGCACCATTGATATCTAGCTCTGCCTTAATCCTCCTGGGCATATAATTCACCAGAGCTGCACAGGTTGTTGCTGGCATCCTCTTGCACTCCTCCATAATGACATCACGGAGCTGCTAGATGTTAGACACATGGTGCTTCTCCACCTTCCGCTTGAGGACGCCCCACATGTGCTCAATATGTTTCAGGTCTGGAGACGTATTTGGCCACTCCATCACCTTCACCTTCAGCAACAAGGCAGTTGTCTTCTTGGCTGTGTGTTTGGGGTGATTATGTTGGAAAACTGTTTCTGAAGGAGGGCATCATCTTCTGCTTCAGAATGTCACAGTACATGTTGGAATCCATGTTTCCGTCAATGAACCACAGCTCCCCAGTACCAGCAGTAGTCATGGAGCCCAAGACCATGACGCTACCACCACCATGCTTGGCTGAAGGCAAGGCACAATTTTCATGGTACTCCTCACCAGGGCATCGCCACACATGCTGGACACCATCTGAGTCAAACAAGTTTACCTTAGACTCATGAGACCATAGAACATGGTTCCAATAATTTATGCTCTTGGCCAGATTGTCTTCAGCAAACTGTTTGCAGGCTTTTTTTGAGAGCCAGCTTCAGAAGAGGCTTCCTTCTGGGACGACGGCCATGCAAATCGACTTGTTGCAGTGTGTGGCGTATGGTCTGTGCACTGACAAGCTTACCTTCCACTTCAGCAACATCTAAAGCAATGCTGGCAGCACTCATGCGTCTGTTTTTTTAAGCCAACTTTTTGCACCTGACGCACAGTACAAGGACTCAACTTTTTTGATCGACCCTTGCGAGGCCTGTTCTGAGTGAAACCCGTCTTGGAATACCCGTGTATGACCCTGGCCACTGTACTGTAACTCAGTTCCAGGCTGTTACCTAACTTCTTATAGTCTAGGCCATCTTTGTGAAGAGCAACAATTCTAATTATCAAATGCTCAGAGCGTTCTTTGCCATGAGGTTCCATGTTGAACATCCAGTGGTCAAATTTTGATGGTCCTGTCAAGCAGGCAAAACATGAAAATGACGAATAGGTCATATGGCTTTGCATGGTTAAACAATATATAACTGTTATCACTTTAGGGTGTACTCCGTTTTGTTGCCAGCTTTTTTTACAATAATGGCTGTATGTTGAGTTATTTTCAGATTACAGTAAATATTTACTGCTATACAGGTTGCACATTGACTACTCTAAAATATACCAACATTTCATTTCTATAGTATTGTCCCTTGAAAAGATATACTAAATTGATTGCTGAAATGTGAGGGGTGTACTCACTTATGTGATATACTGTATTTAGTTTGACATGAGTGCTTGGGTGAACATTTAGCAGTAAATTTTAACCATATTTCAAAAATAATATAAGTAATAATGAAATAATTAAGTTATAAAAAAAACAACAACTCTAAAGTCCAGCTAATTGCATTTAATATAATTTTAGACTTTAATACATTTTCATTTAATTGCAATTAACATGCAATTAAGTGTCCAAAAATATTACACTCAATAAACACTTAAGTATATTATATCAATAATAAGTACTTTGCAAAGGAGTTCATGCAACATTTAGAACAAAACAATAAAATAAAGTGTTTCTGTTCTCTTTTTCTGGGTTGTGTCCATATAGCGATCCCGCTGTGTCTTCACTCCCCATCACATCAGACTGTTGTGCATGTGCTCAAATTCAGCTCATTAGTCATATTTCTGTCTTGCTTATTGAGAAATAACAATAGACACTCAGAGAACAGACGACTCCTTCTGTTGACTAATCTCTCAGCCTGCTTGGCAGGGCTCGGTTAATAAGGGCCAAACTTGTTCCATCCTATTGTCTACAATGCGCTTGGTCTGACACTTTGACAGAAGTCAATTATGAGAAGGAAAAAAATAACAGCGTACTGAGAAACAGTGGGCATCTGTATCTTATATTAATGCACTTATAACCATCTGACTCTCCAGAACAATGTGATGGCAACTGCTATGAGAAACCGAGTGTACCAATCATACAGCGCTTGTCACGCATATCCAGCTGATTGAAGAAATACCTGTCCTCGATATTTTAAGACCAGATTGAGTAAAGCTGCTTAGAGACACGGCAGAACTATAAGCCTGCTCACTAGGGTACATCGAGACTAGATTGCAGCTGTCAATCATCCAAATAACTGCAGTTTTCTTCTGTCTCTATCAGCGATTATAGGGTCATGAAAAACTTTATTTATATATAAAAAATAAAATAATTGTGATTTTTTCCTACTATTGCAATTTACATTTCACAATTCTGTTTTTTTCTTCTTACAAAAAAACGGGGAAAATAGTTTGAATTATAAGATAAATCACACCTTTTTACCTTTCACCTTAAACCAGTTTAATCCCACAGGCAGCAAAATATCCAAATGATGTGTCATAAGTAACTGAATTTTGGGGGGAAAAGTTGGTGAAAAATTGTGTTATGTTCGGTCATAAATGTGACCGGTGGGATAATGTGTACAGAAATAACATTTCTGCAGTCATAAAATTGTTATATATATATATATATATCTTAGCCCAGCTATTTTAAACAGTTTGATCACATTCTACTGTTACTATTAGGCATAAAAAACCTTGTGCAACATTGATTGGAACACTGAGATAAAAAACAAAAACGTTCAACCATCAACGCATTTCAAAATTTTACATTTTTTGTAAAATATATCAAATGTTTATATTAATGCTACGAGTATTACAAAATCACTATTGTACATTTTAATTTAGTGCACTTTTTTGTCATTGCAACATAATTTTCACTAGCAACTGCAATTGAATTTATATTGTAAACCTAAGTTCACAGTAGTAGGCGCAAGGGTGGAGATGAGGAGGCTCTTTGTAGAGTTGGGACAGCACTGTGGTGGAGGCGTCCACTTTTACAATGAACGAGAGTTGGGGATCCGGATGGGAGCAGTACAGAAGGTCTCCTGGAGCTTCTTGAAAGCCGCTCAAGCATCGGGGTTTCAAGACAGAGACTTGGGATTTTTACGGAGCATGGAAGTGAGGGGGGCTGAGAGAAGACCGAAGCCTTGGATGAATCGGCAGTAGAAGTTGACAAATCCTAGGAAGCCTTGGAGCTACCCGAGGAATTGCACCGGGGGGCGGTGGAACTCACACTTATCTAGCTTCAGGTAGAGGTGGTGTTTCCTGAGTTGTTCCATGACCTGCGTGACGTGGTGGCGATGTTCAGCCAGCTTCCGGGAGTAAATCAGGATGTCATCGCTGTACACTATGACAAATCGGTGGATAAACTTCCGGGAAACCTCGTTTATAAACCCCTGGAAAATGGACAGTGAGTTCGAAAGGTTATACGGCGTAATGTGATATTCGTAGTGACCTAATGGGGTTATGAACACCGTCTTCCACTCGTCGATATCCCGGATACGAACAAGGTTGTACACACTCCGCAGGTCCAGCTTCACGAAGATGAGGCCCATGTAGTTCCTCGAGGGTGGCCGGGACCAGAGGAAGTGACGGTGTTATCATTGAGGATCCGGTAATCAGTGCAGGGCCGCAAGCCTCCATCTTTCTTGCCCCCAATGTCTATGACGCAGTCCCATGCACAATGAGGGGGTAACGGTGTGACTGCCTGTTTGCTGAACACATCCTGGAACGCCACATAGTCAGATGGGATTGCATGTTTCTTGAGAGGTTTGGGGCTCGCCACGAGGGTGGAGTTAACTTGGAAACCGGAAGGAAGTACCAGCTGTGCTGGAACATTAGAATTACAGTTCTGGAAACAGGATTCACGCCGTCGCAGGATCTTGCTGGAACCCCATCTGACCTCTGGTGAATGTTGCGAGAGCCAGGGGCGTCCCAGGATAATGTTGACGGTGGGTCCATCCAGTACCAGAAAGGAGATGGTTTCACGGTGGAAGCATCCAACTTGTAGAGTGACAGGGGGAGATCCATACGTGACATGCCCACACCCAAGCGGTTTTCCTTGTATCGTTTCTATCTTGAGCTCCTGAGCTTGCGGGGTAGATCGAGACGTGTTAAAAGGTTTTGAGAGATGCAATTCCCTGAGGAGCTTTGAGTGCACAAGGGTGAATAGCAGTGGGGGTTTCTTTAAAACTGCAAGGGAATCTCGGCTTCTCCTATAAGGAGAAAAATTAAATGGTCAAATAGCTACTATTGTGTTAACCTTTTATTGACTAAAAATACTTTAGAACACGTTCATCTCAAAGACGAGTTTGTTCAGAATCAGCTACATATAGCAGGTCGGCTGACTCGATTTCTTTCACATACATTCCCGTAGTGTCACAGTGCATTTCACAGTGCAAAGAACGGTTTCTTTCAATGCTTCGAAACTAAACGTCATTGGATAAATGCTGTGATTATGTCCCGCCCACGGACACTCAGTGTCTCTGAGGGGGAATGGAGGAGTGGGCTGACCTGGACTCCGGGCTTCTGCGTGATGATTGGAGGGCCTTCCGAAAGACTGGATCTCCTTTTGATTGACAGCGATTTGAGGCTTGAGAATGAGCGGTTTCTTCAGGCTGGCAGGCGGTGAGTCACTGGGAAATCTTTACAACTGTTTGCATGAAGCTCTCCAGACCGACATTGTCATCATAAATTCGCTATTTGGATCTTGATCTGGAGACCTAGCCTTGGCGGTAGGCAGTTATCAGCACCATCTCATTCCATCCACAAGAGGCCGCCAGGGAGAGGAATTGAAGGGTGTATTCACTCACCGAAGAATTGCCTTGTCTGAGGCAAATGAGTTGGTCGGCTATGGATAGAGAACCGGTTGACAGGTCAAGACTTCCTTGAAGTGAGCGGAGAAGGCATTGAAAGAATTAACTAGGCTGCTCTGCGTGTTCCAGATAGCTCATGCCCAGAGCAACGCTCGTCCAGAGAGCAGGGAGATCAGAAAGGCCATCTTCGATCGCTCAGAGACAACATTTTGGGGCTGCATTTATATAAAGTAGGGAAAGTAAAAAAAATTAAAAAATACACAACTACATACATTCTACAGCCTTACCGAGTATGTAGCTGGAAGGACCATGAGACTGGCTGAGGCAGATGGTGGAATTGGGACTGGAGACAGAGTGGCTCGAAGAGCGCTGAAGAGCTCCTTGAGAGGATCCGTTGCCTTGGGGTTTCAGGACTCCATCCCCGGTCTTCGGTTAGGGTCTGGTCTTCTGTCAGCAGATAGACAAGGGACACAGAAGTAAGTGAAATCAACAGATGATTTATTGAACTATGGCAGGGAAATGGAGCAATGAGGTGAATCCAGGTGAATGAATCAGGATTAGAGAATTTCCTAGAGAGTCTTATCTGGTAGTAATCAATCCTTTACTTTATCCAGGGGGACCATTGGGACCACAGGAGCGGTGGAGATCAGGGAGCAGAACACAGGAACAATGAGACTGTAGACAGAAGGTAAGAGGATCAGTTGAGTCAAAATGGAATGTTTGAGACCAGACAGTGACTGTTCGGGAGGAGTGCGTTTATATAGTGGTCTTGATGACTGGTGACAGGTGGGGGGGATCAGTAATCAGGTGAGTTGAATCTGGTGTGTGTAGTTGGTGGTGATTGTGACTCCTTGACAGGTGGGAGAACTGATGTATCATATGTTTTGTTTAATTTGTATATGTTTTTTCTTACTTTGTTTGCCTTGTTTACATCCAAAATATCAAAAAATTCTTAAATCAAGAAGTATTTTCTAGACAAGTATAAACTATTGTCTTGTTTTCAGAAAGAAATATTCTAAATTAATTTGAATTGAAACAAGCAAAATAATCTGCCAATGGGGTAATAAAATAGTCTTGTTTTCTAATAATATTATTTAGCCCACTGGCAGATTATTTAGCTTGTTCTATGTAAAAACTAACTTAATTTTGATTTTTTTTTTCTGAAAACAAGACAATAGGTTTTACTTGTCTAGCTAATCCTTTTTGATTTAAGAATTTTTAGATGTTTTGGCTGGAAACAAGACAAAAATCTTTTTTTGCAGTGTAGTACGATAATAATTAAGAATAATTGTTACAAAATGTATGGTCCCCCTTATAACCACGGTTGCTGTTTCTTCTTTGTTATTATATATTTTTGTTTTATTATTAATAGTTTTAAATATTCCCATCTTTATAATATTGCATACATGTTGACCTAATCATGAGGTAAAATAAACACATTGTACCTTTGTTCTCAAGTGCTGAGATGTGAAATCTGACTGCTTTTGTAGACGTGTGTGTGTGTGTGTGTGATAGTGACAGATGAAGTTGTGTTCTGTGTCCTCAGGCTGCTAGTCACACTGACACCTGTGAAGTTTAGAAAGAGCTGATGTGGCTTATAATCAACATGCGTCATGTTAATGAAGAAATCAACAGAGAGCTCAACTTCCTGTGGCATCCAACCTCAACTCGTGCTCCATTCATCCTTTTCTGTGATGGCTTTTACGTGCAAATGAAACGGCCACAGGGTCTGCATGCATGTGTGTATGCTTATCATGCAAACTGTCACTCAGTGAGATTGAAGATGTTGAAGGGCAGATTAGTATACACTAAGGGACAAGTCCTGTTTGCTGTCACGTCATTCAAATGTTTCCTTCTCCTCAACTCATCTGTCGATTTATTCTGCACAAGTAGATTTGCCCAGAGGAAAATTACACTGCTCAGATGCTGCTCTTTATAAGTTCAGGTGAAGTTAATTTTGGTTTTGTTTCATTCAGTTACCAACTTTTATAATAAAGGAAAAAATTACAAGGGAACATAACAAAACACAAAAATATGAGTCAATGACTGACATAGAGTAAGAGTACAGTGCTATAAAATGGAGAGCAGCTCAATTGTATATAAGTTCACATTGAGATCTCTGATATTCAAATGCAGTGTTATCTTGGCAAAACAAGTTATTGCTGAGATTTATTGAAAGTAATTTATTGATTTTCTTATGGGGAAAATGTTTTTATTTAATTATTTTTTTCTTGTAGAAACCAGAAGCATAAACCATTTGCTTTCAATTTATTATCATCAGTGTCTAGGATAAAAAAAAAACAGTTGCAAAAATGTTTTTAAAGGTGTTTATTTTTTTCAGAGAATCCTCTTTTGCTCACCAAAAGAATATCATGGTCTATATTATTTTTCTGCTTGTTAGAATATACAAGACATTCAAATTGACAACATACACAAATATTTTTGTTATAGTTTGACATGAAGGATGGCAGAGGATTTAGTCGCACACATTTTTTTTCCACTTCTTGAACGTTCACTGAGGTAGAAGCTGAACGGACAGAATCTCTGTCCCTTCAAATAAACAATCTTGTGCTAAAATAGACAGAAACATAAGCGACGCTGGAACGGGAGACGGCGTCTCCATATGAACATCTCCAAGCTCAGCGGGACCCGAGTGCTCCTGCCAACCCTCACACTGGGTGTTGCTGGATTTGTGCTGGGCTACGAGACACAAAGACGCTCGATTTTGTCTGTGATGGTGACACATGCAACGTATAAGAAAAGACAAGCGCTCCACCTTTGACAGTCGACACACTTTAAGCACTGATAACAGAGTGTTCGGCAATACATGAGATCTGAGGGCTGATAATAACTCAAGCTTCTTGTCTGATTCCATTTCTAGTTTCCATGTTAACGTTCCATTTCTGTATAGATGGTCAGTCGTGGCCATCTTGGTTTTGTTTCATTCAGTTACCAACTTTTATAATAAAGGAAAAAATAACAAGGGAGCATAAAAAACACAAAAATATGAGTCAATGACTGGCATAGAGTAAGAGTACAGTGCTATAAAATGGAGAGCAGCTCAGATCATTTGATCTGGGAAAATTGTATATAAGTTCACATTGAGATCTCTGATATTCAAATGCAGTGTTTGTTATCTTGGCAAAACAAGTTATTGTTGAGATTTATTTAAATTAATGTATTAAGTTTCCTAGGGGGAACAATTATTAATTTTTTTATTGTAGAAACTAGAAGCATAAACCATTTGTTTTCGATTCATTCTCATCAAGGTCTAGGATAAAAAAAAGGACCAAACATTTTTTTAAAGGTGTTTATTTTTTTTAAGAGAATCCTTTTTGCTTACCAAGGCGGGCGGGCGGTTGGACAGACGGATGGATGGATGGATAGATCCTATACAAATTATGAAATTAAGGTTCACCCATGGAATTTGTTGATTTACTATTTCTCACTGTAAATTATAAGATAACTTGTTATTTTTCTTTTCCAAAAATGAAGAGTATTTTAACAAATATTATTATTATAATTATTTTTATTTTATTTATTTTTCTGTATAATGGAAACTTTATTTAACCTGATTTATTTACTGTAGATTAAAAAAATATATATTTTACCATTAAACTTTTTTTACACTGTATTTTACTGTATGTTACAACAGTAAACCTTGATTTGATACTTGTAATTGTTAGAGAAAGGTGGTTTTAAGGCCAGAGCTTTCTCATTCTGATAGCATTTGATTTGACAAAAATTCACATGACCCTGACTGCAAGATGAGTCATAAATGTTTTTTGTTCTGTTTTCTTGGAAGAACATGACTTTTATAAGAATTTTGTCTATATCTTTTTTCTGCTTGTTAGAATATACAAGACATTTAAATTGACAACATACACAAATATTTTTGTTATAGTTTTACATGAAGGATGGGAGAGGATTTAGTGGCACACATTTTTTTTCCACTTCTTAAACGTTCACTGAGCTAGAAGCTGAACGGTCAGAATCGATGTCCCTTCAAATAAACCGTCTTGTGCTAAAATAGACAGACACGTCAGCGAGGCTGGAACGGGAGACGGTGTCTCCATATGAACATCTCCAAGCTCAGCGGGACCCGAGTGCTCCTGCCAACCCTCACGCTGGGTGTTGCTGGATTTGTGCTGGGCTACGAGACACAAAGACGCTCTATTTTGTCTGTGATGTTGACACATGCGACGTATAAGAAAAGACAAACGCTCCACCTTTGACAGTCGTCACACTTCAAGCTATGATAACAGAGTGTTCGACACTATATGAGATCTGAGGGCTGATAATAACTCAAGCTTCTTGTCTGATTCCATCTTTATTTTCCATGTTAACGTTAATTTCTGTATAGATGGTCAGTCGTGGCCTAATGGATAGAGAGTCGGACTTGTAACCCAAAGGTTGCAGATTCGAGTCTCAGGTCCGGCAGGGATTGTCGGTGGGAGGAGTGAATAACCAGTGTTCTCTCAACCTTCAGTTCCATGACTAAGGTGAGACCCTTGATATCCAGCTCTGAATCATATGTGTAATCAGTCAAATTGACAGCAAGACATCAGGTGCGGGTGACATGACCAGGAAGCTTAAAAGCACATGAGGTGCAGCCGGCGCCAGCTTCTAGGAATGAAGCATAGCTCTAGTAGGGTTGTCAGAAGTATGGCCCTGCGACACAGTGTCTCGTTGTCTTGGGGAACCATGGTTACATATGTAACCTGGGGCGTTCCCCTTCGGGAACTCAAGCTACATCGAACTCTATTGGGAACGAGATGTTCGCCGCCAGACTTGCAAATCCCTGCTTAGTGTGTGGAAGGCAAAGCTATGGCAAGAGAACAGACGAACCAGGAGGGGTTTGCAGATCCAGGTCGAAGAACCTGACGAAAGTTAGGGGCATAGACCACCCAGCAGCTTCACAGATGTCCTGCATAGGTACACCTGCAAGAAAGGCCTTGGAGGCCGCCATACTTCTGGTTGAGTGAGCCTTGTGAGCGGGAAGACCCTTTTTGGGGGAACCGTAGCATAAGAGCAGTTGGTCCGCCCTTCTCCACAGGGAAGCTCGGTGGACGTATGCATTCAGTACTCGCACTGGACACATACAATTAAGCCTCTTCTGGTCGGGCTCCCCGAAGGGAGGAGGACAAAATGCCTAAAGTACGACAGGTCGTGGTACAGAGGAGGGGACCTTAGGGACGTACCCCGCACCACGGTACAAGCAAGCTTTGGCCAGACCAGGCGCAAATTCTAGATAAGAAGGGGCCACAGAAAGGGCCTGCAGATCCCCAACTCTCTTCAGAGAAGATAATGCTAAGAGAAGCACCGTCTTTAGGGAAAGAAGACGTTCTGATATCACCTCGGTTGAGAGACCAGAGGTTATGATTTGGGCCCCTCAGGGCCACATACAACTTCCATAACTCCGGGCAGGGTGAAGGATCATACCTCCGCCTGTGAGAGGAGATCCCTCCTGACAGGAATCTCCCATGGAGAGCCGTCGAGAAGAGAAATCAGGTCCGAGAACCATACTCGGCCCGGCCTGAACGGAGCTACTAGCAACAGCCGGACCCCATTCCGGCACACTCTCTCTAGAACTCCCGGGAGCAGAGAGATCGGGAAAGGCATACAGACGAACCCTCGGCCACGTCTGTACCATAGCATCCAGCCCCAGTGGAGCTGGATGAGTCAGAGAGAACCAGAGCGGACAGTGCGATGTCTGACGAGTCACAAACAGATCCACCTGTGCCTAGCCAAAAACTCTCCAAATCTGCTTCATCACCTCGGGGTGAAGCCTCCATTGCCCAGGCCTCGGCCCCTGCCTCGACAGGATGTCTGCCTCTATTTTGAGATGCCCAGGAATATAGACTGCTCTCAGCGAGGGGAACTTGTCCTGAGACCACACAAGGATCTGGTGCGCCAGCTTGTATAAAGGGGCGCGAATGCAAACCTCCCTAGTGGTTGATATAAGAAACCCCCATTGTGTTGTCGGTGCGTACCAACACATGGTAATTCCTTAGGTTCCGGAGAAAGTGTTTGAGTGCTCGAAACATGGCTAGCATCTCCAGGCAGTTGATTTTCCAAGTGAGATGGCGACCACTCCACAGACTGCGGTCAGGGTGGCCACTCATGAATGCTCCCCAACCGGTCAGGGATGCGTCCGTTGCTAGCATTACTTGTAAAGTAAATAAAGCGTAAACTTGATCGCATGGGCGGGTTTGCCCTCAGGGAGAACCCCTTGGTCTTGAGTACAGCAGGCCAAAAGGTATCAAGTTGACGCAGCTGCCATCAGACCCAGCAATATTTGAATCTGCTTGACAGTGAGTGACAGGCCTTCTCTGAATCTCCTGACTGTAGTAAGAATCGACTCGGAGACAAACATGCCTGCATCGTGGTTGAATCCCACACCACGCCTAGATAACTGGTCCTCTGTAATGGAGAAAGCACACTTTACTTGGCATTTAGTCTTAACCCTAACTCTTTCATCTGAGCGAGAACGAGATCTCGATGCCGAACCGCCATATGCTCTGAATGAGCTAAAATCAACCAATTGTCAATGTAATTGAGTATTTAGATGCCCTGGAGTTGTAGAGGAGCCAGAGCAGCATCCACACACTTTGTGAAAGTTCGGGGTGAGAATGCTAGGCCAAAGGGAAGAACCCGATATTGGTAAGCTTTGCCCCTGAAAGCAAACCTCGGGATCTTTCTGTGGCTGGGAAGGATGGAGACTACAAAAAATAAGCGTCTTTTAGATATATCGTGAGAAACCAGTCCTCGGATCTGATCTGAGACACGACCTGTTTGACAGTGAGCAGTTTGAACTTCATGCGCATGACTGAGCGGTTTAATAGCCGCCGATCTAAAATTGGACGTCACCCCCTATCCTTCTTTGGAACAATTAAGTACTGGCTGTAGAACCCGGACTCTCTGTCGAGAGGAGGGTCCCCCTCGATGGCCTCCTTCCTCGAGAGAGATCACTTCTTGTTCCAATACCAGAGCCTCACTAATGTGAGAAATTCACCTTTGAAAGGCGGCGGCGGAGGGCCAAACTGAATAAGATAGCCTTTCTCTACAGTCTGCAGGACTCAACGAGATACATTTGGCAGTAGTTTCCATGCTGCTAACACCCATTAAGGGAGCCAGTCTCTAGACTGGCCTCTGGTGTGTCTGGAGCTGCTAGATCGATGCCCTGAAACGGAGGACCGGCAGGAAACAACCGAAGTAGCTGCGCGAGAGACCCCCGAAGGGGTGGCAAGGCTCTCAGCACCGCTACAATTCCAGGTGGTAAGAGCTGAGAGAAGCACTCGCGGGAGACCTCTGTGCCCTAGAACTCTGGCAGGGTTGGCAGAACGATCTCCAGAGGGCGCTGAGGAGAGACGGACACTGTGTAATGCGGTGCACTCCGCTCTTCCCCAGCAGGGGCCGCCCTCAGCAGTCCTGAGCTGTAAATATCAGGACTGCTTCATCGAGGACTTCCTAGACTGATGCATGACCCTCAGATCGGGCTTCGTCCCAGAAGCCCCTGACTTTAGACCTTATCGCAGAACAGGTGAGCATTTGTTTTATAAAGCATATATATATATATATATATATATATATTATATATTTTTATTATTTATTATTATTGTTTTTTAATGACAGATCGTTTCACCAGATAAGACCCTCATTCATCGCCTGGTATTGTTTTTAACCCTTTGAAGCTGCACTGAAACTGTAATTTTGACCTTCAACCGTTTTGAGTCCGTTGAAGTACACTATATGGAGATAATTTGTGTAATGTTTTCATCAAAAACCTTAATTGCTTTTCGACTGAAGAAATAAATGCACAAACATCTTGGATGACATGTGGGTGAGTAAATTATAAGGACATTTTTATTTGAAAGTGAACCAATACTTTAACTGCAATGCAACAACTAATACGCAAATATTTCACGATTACATAAAGCTGTTTTAAGATAATAGACTCATATATATATATATATATATATATATAAACACTTTTTGCCCCCATTTTTCAGAACTGAACTCAAACAACTAAGACTTTTTCTATGCACACAAAAGACCTATTCCTCACAAATATTATTCACAATTATGTCTAAATTTTTGTTAGTGAGCACTTCTCATTTGTCGAGATAATCCATCCACCTCACAGGTGTGGCATATCAAGATGCTGATTAGACAGCATGATTATTGCTCAGGTGTGCCTTAGGCTGGCCAAAATAAAAGGCCACTCTAAAATGTGAAGTTTTATCACACAGCACAATGCGACAGATTTGTATTTATTTATTTAAATTAGTAATTTAGCAGATGCTTTTATCCAAAGCGACTTACAAATGAGGACATTATAGAAGCAATCAAAACCAACAAAAAAGCAACAACATGCAAGTGCTATTACACGTCCTGGTTAGCCTAACGCAGTACACGTAGGAGGATCTGGTGGTCAAAAGCAGCAGACAGATCCAGCAATATAAATAATGAAGACTTGGAAGCTGTTCTTGTAAGTCTTAGGTCTTCAACAACTAAGAGCAAGGCAGTTTCGGTGGAATGTCCACTTCTGAAGCCAGATTGGTTACTGTCCAGGAGGTTGTTCTGTGTGAGAAAGGCAGTGACTTGGTTTAACACAACTCGTTCAAGTGTTTTTGCAATGAAAGGTAGAAAGGAAACCGGTCTATAGTTCCCTAAAAGAGTTGGGTTAAGAGTGGGTTTCTTAAGAAGTGGGGTTATACGAGCCTGTTTAAATACTGAGGGAAATAATTTCCAGTGTGAAGGGATGTGTTAACGATGTGAGTGAGTGCAGGAACAACTGCAGGAGACATGTAATAGGATCAAGCGGACAAGTAGTAGGATGACTGGAAAGGATGACTTTAGAGACTTCTGCCTCAGATAGTAGAGAGAAGTATGTGGACGAGTTTGTTTGCTGGTAAGATGTGTTTGACAGATTGTGGTGTGGAAAATTGTGCAGTGAGGTTTGTAATTTTATTAATGAAGAATGTGGCAAAGTCGTCAGCTGTTAGAGTTGATGAAGAAGGGGGAGGAGGAGGACAAAGGAGGGAGGAAAATGTTTCAAAGAGCATGCGAGAGTTAGGAAAATTGTTAATTTTGTCATGATAGTATGTCCTTTTAGCAGTGGAGACATTAGCAGAGAAGTCAGAGAGGAGTGATCGATGAAAATTAAGGTCAGTAGGATTTTGTGATTTGCGCCATACCCTTTCTGCAGCCCTGAGTTTAGAATGATGTTCGTGAGAGAACGACAGATAGCCAAGGGGCAGAAGGAGTGGTACGGGCTGGCCTGGAAGATAGGGGGCAGAAAGTATCAAAACAAGAGATCAGAGTGGAACCAAAAGTGTCAGTAGCAGTGTTAGCTTCAAGATACCATAACTATTTAAGGGGAGGAAGCGAAGATGAAACCATAGCAGATAGCTGGGAGGGTGAGAGCGAGCGTAAGTTACGTTGTGATATGTGGAGGGGTATGTGATGTGTCAGGAATCATGTTGAGGTTAAGAGTGAGGAGGAAGTGGTCCGAGGTGTGCAGTGGAGTAACCAGCACATGATCAGTGGAGCAGTGTCGTGTGTAAATGCGGTCCATTTGGTTGCCTGATTTGTGAGTAGCCATAGTTAACACTCTCTTGAGATCAAAAGAGGTAAGTAGAGTGTGGAAGCCAGCAGCCTGTGGTTAATCTAGGTGGATGTTAAAGTCTCCAAGTATAACTAAGGGTGTATCATCCTCAGGAAAGGTTGAGAGCAACATATCTAATTCTTCCACAAAGTTAACTAGTGGTCCTGGAGGATGATAAACAACTGCAAAATTGATTTTTAGAGGGTAGGTAATAGTAACCGAATGTGATTCAAAGGAGATGTTTATACACGGAGATGATAAAGGAGTGAATTTCAAATTATTAGAGATGAGCAGACCAGTACCTCCACCTCTTCCAGTCAAACGTGGGGTGTGGGAAATGGATAAATTATTAGAGAGTGCTGCAGGTGTAGAATTGTCCTCTGGTTTGATCCAGGTCTCTTTCAGGGTCATGAGGTTTAGCCTTGAATGACTAGTAATGCAAATAATTAAATCAGCTTTGTTGACAGCAGACTGACAATTCCAGAGGCCAATAGATAAAGAAAGTAATTTATTAGCAGACATAGGCAAAGTGCGCAGGTTTTTAGGATTGCGCTGTCTGCAGTGTGTGATGCGTTGTTTGCGAGTGGTAGTGATAGTATTGATCTGAAAACACATAGTAAGAATTGGTTATAAAAACTAAAACATAAGTGAAACAAGTAGTAGGAAAGAGGATAAATAAAAAGTGATACTTGTATCCATTGCCGGTGTCCCTGCCTGGTGGAGTCGCATGGTAGAGTCGATGGTCTTTACACTCTTCGGTCTTCACACAGCGGCTGACACGACTGCTGCCGCGGTATAATAAACTTTTATAAACCCGTCTAACAAATCACTATTTGCATTCAGCTGAATACACTTTACTGTTTATCACAACAAATGGCCAAGCAAGCGCAGACACTGACAAGAGATGCGATACAGTACGAGACCAAACGCGATTTCAGCTAGTCTCAGCACAGTAAACAAAATAAGCGTTTCCTAGCAAAGGCAACTGCACTAAACACGAATGAGACAAGTAAATACACTTACGAGCTGCTGTTAACTTCCACTGATAGATTGCTTCTCTCAAAGACTATTTCTTTACACAGTTTTCTGCTGGCAATTGAACACACTATCCTGTTTATCACAACAAATGGCCAAGCAAGAGCAGACACTGACAAGAGACGCAATACAGTACGAGACCGAATGCGATTTCAGTTGGTATCAGATGCCGCAAGTTTTGAGGGAGCTTGCAATTGGCATGCTGACTGCAGGAATGTCCACCAGAGCTGTTGCCCTTAATTTCTCTACCATAAGCTGTCTCCAAAGGAGTTTCTGATAATCCAACCGGGTACATCAAGCCAGCCTCACAACTGCAGGCCATGCGTAACCACACCAGCCCAGGACCTCCACATCCAGCATCTTCACCAACAAGATGATCTGAGACCAGCCACCCGGACAACTGCTGCAACAATCAGTTTGCATAACCAAATAATTTCTGTACAAACTGTCAGAAACCATCTCAGGTAAGCTCATCTGCATGCTCGTCGTCCTCATCGGGGTCTCGACCTGACTGCAGTTCGTCGTCGTAACCGAATTGAGTGGGCAAATGCTCACATTCAATGGCATCTGGCACTTTGGAGAGGTGTTCATGGTGGTTCTCTTCACTGATGAATCCCGGTTTTCACTGCACAAGGCAGATGGCAGACAGCATGTATGGCGTCGTGTGGGTGAGCAGTTTGCTGATGTCAACGTTGTGGATTGAGTGGCCCATGGTGGTTGGTGGGGTTATGGTATGGGCAGGCATATGTTATGGACAACAAACACAGGTACATTTTATTGATGGCATTTTGAATGCACAGAGTTATCGTGATGAGATCCTGAGGCCCATTGTTGTGCCATTCATCCACGACCATCACCTCATGTTGCAGCATGATAATGCACGGCCCCATGTTGCAAAGATCGGTACACAATTCCTGGAAGCTGAAAACATCCCAGTTCTTGCATGGCCAGAATACTCACCGGACATGTCACCCATTGAGCATGTTTGGGATGCTCTGGATCGGCATATAGGACAGCGTGTTCCAGTTCCTGCCAATATCCAGCAACTTCGTACAGCCATTGAAGAGGAGTGGACCAACATTCCACAGGCCACAATCAACAACTGCGTGAGGCAAATGGTGGTCACACCAGATACTGACTGGTTTTCAGACCCCCCCGATATAGTAAAACTATACTTTTGTGTACATTGAATACAGTATTATATGCTATCACAAAATGAGATCCCATTATCAGGGCTTTGCTTCCTTTGAAAATGATATTTGCAATACAATTATCCCTAAAAATATATGATAAATGTTAAGTGGCTCAAGCATTCACATCATGCTTTCACAAACGGATGATTCTAACAGGCCTTTAATTACAGTCGCAGTCATTGAGAGCAGTATAGTCTCTTAATTCAGACTGACCTAATAGGTAAATATAATTTGATGGTGAGTAGGAGTCACTTCAGTAACCCATGTGCAAAATAACAAAAGCGAGAGGGAACAGTTTAAACAGTTGCTTAGCAACCAATTACTTTCTGACAATTAAGGTTACTTATGATGACTACATAAAATCTGGGTAATGAGAGTATTTAATATCCTATGGGAACTGAGCATAACACCTTTCTGAGCACTTCTAAGTTTGGCTTAGGAAAAGAGCATGATGTGATGTCTTTCTGAAATGTGATGTAAGATTTATGTGTGATAATATCAAATGGTTTCTCAAAACACAGCCTGTAATAATGACTTTGTTATGAAGCCATCTAAACTTTACAAAATGCAAATCCGCTCAATTAGTTGACCTGCCTCACATTCAGCCGTCTGGGTGGTTATAGTTTTTTTATGAGTAAACAACATAATTATTTATCATGATTATCTTTCAGTGCAACTCATGTAATTTAATAGAGCTGAATTAATAAAATCCACAAGTGGGAGGAAACCAAGAACGGGTGGTGTGACAAAAATATTATAATCACAAGCTATTATTGCTGGAAATGCAGTGACAAAAATACATTATATTAAATAACCTTCATCTCCTCATTTGGCCTCAAATTATAAGCTGTTGAATATTTAGCCATTGTAAAACAAACACAACTTTGATAAAAAAATATCAAATTCCACATAGATAAAACAAAAAAAAAAACTTGAACATGAACAACTCTATTTGCACCCCTTTGGTAATTTCTTCATCTTGACTTGATTTTTCTATTTTTATATGTCATTGTTGTACATGTAAATCAGTCCTGATCAAATATATTATAAATATTATGAAACAACAAATTCAGTGTCTCTTGCAGCATGATAATTACATATCCAATGTTCTGACATCTTTTCACTCAAAGTGTGGTTGAATCAGTGTTGCTCACTTCATTCAAATGTAAAACTCATCTAATTGGTTTGTAGACTTCGTGTTGAAAATGCATGCATTTCAATGCATATGTTTTTCTTCATTTCAGAAAAAAGAAAAGGACAACACACGTTTTCACTCAGACAATATTTTCTCAAAAGGCATTTGTACCTAAATGGCACATATTAGAACATTTTGAAAGTGTGTTGTAACCTCCCAGTGACAGCAGCTCTGTACCTTTTCTTCTTCTTCTTCTTCTTCTTCTTCTTCTTCTTCTTCTTCTTCTTCCTCTTCCTCATCTTTCTCTTCTGAGAGTAGACATCAAGTATCGTCAGCAAATGTGTGCCTTATTTACCCCTAATGGGTTTACAGAAGCACCTTAAGGGGACATATCACTCCTCTAAGGTACTAATAAACACATGTAATGGGTAGATATGATACAAATGTGTCCCTTTGAATATACTGCCCCAGTGAAAAGCTGTTCTTCCCCTAAAGGAACAATATTTGCAAAATTGCTTCTCAGATTTGACAATTTTGGGCAAAAAAAATTTCAACAGACAATTGACCCTTCACCTAGAGTTTGGCTGACAGGCAATCTGGCCAATTATGATGACGAATCGGCCATTTTTGTTCCAACAAACAAACCGGACAGGAGAGTATATTAATGTTGGATGACTTGAACTAGAAAAATGGTCTCCATTGATGTCTATTCGGAGTTGAAACAGTATACCTTCTGATGTTCATTCATGTTTATTTTGAGTCATAACTTGTAAAAACACTATTTATTGTTTTAATTTCTTATAAATATCTGACACTTTGTTTCATACCAAAAGGAACCTGCCATTTTGTCTGTTGGTGACATGTCAGTGTACTCTTTTCACTGTTATGCATTTTTCATTGTGTGAGAACATGATTTGTGGCGAGAGAGTGCTACGGCTTGTCAAATGTAGCAATAGTAACTAAGAGGGGCACAACTTTCAGAAGAGGTTCATGTGGAACCTGTGAAAGCTCAAATAAAGGGGGTTTAGAACAATACGTGTTTCTTGTCACCATGGCGATACCATGCTACTAAAGCACATGGGCATAACAATCATTTCAGAATTGAGGGGATATAAATGTTTTGTATATATATGTGTATATATATATATATATATATATATATATATATATATATATATATATATATATATATATATATATATATATATATATATATATATATATATATATATATATATATATATATATATATACACCAGTCAAGGTTTTAGAACAGAAAGATTTTGAAGTCTATTCTGTTCACTCAGCCTGTATTTGTTTTATTCAAAATACAGCAATTGCAGTAAAATTGTTAAATATTTTTACTAAAAACAACTGCTTTCTATTTGAACACATTATAATATGTAATTCAGAATCATTACTCCGGTCTTCATTGTCACGATAAATAATTCTGATTTGCTGCTCAAGAAACTTTTTGAACTATTTTTTGTCAATATTTAAAACAGTTGATTACATTTTTTATGAATTATTGATTATTTGATGAATAGAAAGATCCAAAGATCAGTATTTTTTTCTAAAATAAAAATATTTTGTAACATTATTATTATTATTTGGAAAATAAATTACAGAAATTAATATTTTTAATTTAGCAGTGATGCTTTAAATTGATCAAAAGTGATGATAAAGGCATTTATAATGTTACAAAAGATTTCTGTTTAAGATCAATGCTGTTCTTCTGACCTTTTTATTCATCAAAGAAACCTGAACAATTCTGCTCAGCTGTTTTCAACATAATAGTAATTTTAAATGTGTTTAAGCAGCAAGTCAGAATATCAGAATTATTTCTGAAGGCTTGAGTGACTGGTGTAATGATGCTAAACATTTAGCTTTGAAATCACAATTAATTCCATTTTAAAATATATTCAAATAGAAAAACGTTATTTTAAATAGTACAAATATTTCAAAATGTTACTGTTTGTTGTACTTCATCAAATAAATGCAGGCTTGATGAACAGAATATAAATCTTTAAAAATCAATGATCTTACTGTTCAAAACGTTTGACTGGTAGTGTATAGGCAACTTAATTTTTTCTCTTATTTCTAGCTTTTGATTAGCTTTGAAATCAGATACACTGCTGTAAAATAACCAATAATGATTTGTTTACATACTATACACGTCTCCCGCATGATCTACACCCCTGCTAAAGCAACTCTTTTTTATCATCTTCTCTAGCGTAGCTCAACTAAGCCTCGTCTGTGGGTGGGAATTATTTAAATTAGTGACATTGTGACTTCACAATATCCAGTGTCACTGGACGGTGAGAGAAGGCACCAAGAAAAAAAACAATGGTCCGGGTCCAAAAGCAGGTAAGCACGAATTTTAATGAACAAAAAGTCCAACAGGCAAAAAAGAAAACTGAAAACAGAACTCAACTCCCAGGATGGGACACCACAGACAGCAACACAGTGCTGGTGTCTAGAGGGCAAGGAAACAGAAACTCGAGATCCAGAAACTCGAGAACACGGTGCATAAATGATTCAAACATATACATACAAATTCGCCAGGCAGTGTGGTGAGTGAGGAGTGAATATAAAGACAATGAAAATGGGGAACAGCTGAGGATGTGATTGGTGACAGGTCTATGGAGTGAAGGGAAATGAGTCCAGGAGGAGGGGAGATGATGACCTCTGGTGGTGAGAGGGGGGAACGCTGGGCCTGGACTCACGACAATCCAGAAGTGGGCTGTAGTCCAAATTAGCCGATTGTTAGCCTTGCAGATTTATTTTATTTTGTTTTCTTTTATTTTTTATGCTCAAAAAGCATCATTATGCACTAACTAAAGTTTAAAAAGTGAAAAAGCATAATATTTTAGAATACACAATTATACAGAATATAACCAGCAGTGAAATGTAGTCAGGTCCTCTCCACGGACAGTGCAATTATATGTAACACAAACTCAAGATAATATACATAAATATAGGTATGCATTTTTTTATAAAAAAGTATAAAAATAATAACATTTACAATAAAATAAAATGTACAGGACAGTATACTGTAGACTTAATAAATAATAATATAAGTAGGAATGGCCAAGAAGAATGTGCAAACAGGTTGTACAGGGTATTTACATAGCAGCAATATGGATGCTGGAGAATAGTGAATATGAATATTTTACTGATTATTATATGGAGTCATGTTGATGTTATGAGACTGAGTTTGAGTTTAGAAGCCTGATGGCCTGAGGAAGAAGCTCCTCCTAAGTCTCTCAGTTTTTTTTTTTGCCTGAGATGCCATTACTGATTTGGCAGTAAAAAGAAGAGATGATTACCAGGGTGATTTGAGTCCTTGATGATTTTGACAACTCTGCGTTTGCAGCGTTTGAGGTAGATGTCCTGCAGAGAGGGAAGAGCAGACCCTGAGATGCGCTCAGTTAAGCGCACAACTCCCTGCAAGGCTTTGCAGTCCTGATTGGAAACGTTTCCATACCACACTGAGATGCACTTTCTATGGCATTTGAATAGAACATTTTCAGGACTGCTAGTGAGACCCTGAATTTCTTCAGCTGTCGCAGATGGTAGAGTCTTTGCCTGGCATTCTTACCCTGAGTTTGAATGTGTGTAGCCCAAGTGTGGTCCTCGGAGATGTTTACACCAAGGTACTTGAAGCTACTCACCCTCTCCACAGGGGTCCCACTGATCATAAGAGGAGTGTAAGGCTGCTGCTGTCTTTTCCTGAAGTCCACAATCAGCTCTTTAGTTTTACTCACATTCAGAGAGAGAGACAGTTGTCCTGGCACCATACAATTGTCCTGTAAGTCTCTCTACCTCATCCAAGTATAACGTTCGCGGCTGCCAGAAAGTGGAGTTCTCAGCAGAGCGGTCTGCTTATAAACTTATATTATAGAATTATGATTGTTATATATTATAATGTACAACAACGTTTTACAATCACATAACATTCTGACATTGTAATCTAAAAACAATGCTTTATAGCAAAAGTTAAATTTACTAAACTATAAAATGAAAGTAAAATAAAAACACAGAATAATTGAGTAAAAAGGCTATTTTGATTACCCCATTACAGTCACTCTACAGTTAGTGCTATCATACAAATACACAAACTTGTAGGTTTAGGTGGCCTCTACCACCCACTTGCTCATCCTTTGCTTAGATGCAGGGTACCCCTTGTTAGGAGGTCCAAAACATACGAACAACTGTTCATTTTTACGCTACAGGGCAGCTCTGTGGACATACGCATTTAATGCCCGCACTGGGCAAAGTAAATTGTGCCTTTCCTGGTCCACATTCTGAAATGGAGGAGGACAGAAGGCTTGCAGCATCATAGACCTCGCCACATTAGTGGGGACCTTAGGAACATAACCAGGTCTAGGGTGAAGGAATGCTTTAACCATGCCAGGTGCAAATTCCAGGCATGAGGGTGTAACCGACATTGCTTTTAAATCTCCTATCCTTTTAAGAGATGAAATAGCAAGGAGGAACAATGCTTTTAAGGTCAAAAACTTGGCTGGCACCTCATCTAAATGCTCAAGGGGAGCCAGGGAAAAGCCTTGCAGTACAATGGCCAGATCCCTTGTCGGCACCCTGGTGCAAGCTGCAGGCCTCAGCCTCAAAGTACCACGGAGGAAACGAGATACCAGGGGGTCTTTCCCCAAAGACATAACACCCAAAGGAATGTGGTAAGCACTTATGGCCTCCACATAAACCATTAAAGTGGGCAGGGCTGGCCCTGCAGTGAACCGCTCTTGGAGGAACTCCAGCACTGTAACAACTAGGCAGTTAACTGGGTCCCGCTGATGGTCACTACACCATGAAGTGAAAACTCTCCACTTCAAGGCATAAAGTTTCCTTGTGGAAGGAGCTCTGGAGCGTAGAATTGTCTCAACAACCTCGGTTGAGAGACCTGAGTCTATAAGCTGGGCCCCCTCAGAGGCCAAGCCCACAGTTTCCACAGTTCTGGATGGGGTGAAATATTGAGCCCCCTGCATGGGACAGAAGATCCCTGACGGGAGCTCCAGAGGAGGCCCGTTGAGGAGGGACATTATATATGGGAACCATAATCTACCCGGCCACTGGGCAATAAGTAGTAGAACCCGGTCCCTCTCCAGTGACCAGAGCGATCGGGGAAAAGCATACAGGCGAAGCTTCGGTCATGTCTGTCCAGTCTGAGAAGAGCTGAGGCGTGAGGGAAAACCTGAGTGGACAGTGAGAAATATCTAAACAGATCCACTTGTGCCTGGCCGATCTCCCTCCATATCAGGTGGAGCCTCCATTTCCCAGGCCTCAGCCCCTGTCTCGACAGGATGTCTGCTCCCGGGATGTAAGCTGCTCAAGAGACAGCAACTTCCCTTGGGACAACAAGAGACCAGTTTGCAAAGTGGACGAGCAATAAATACAGCCAACATCTTCAGACAGTTGATATGCCATGAGAGATGATGGTCTTTCCACAGACCCTGACTTGAGCGTCCGTCTAGGATCACTCACCAGCCCATGAGAGAGGCATCTGTCGTAAGCATCTTGCAAAGACATGATGCTCCCAACACAGGACCCTGGGACAGGAACCAAGGTTTCTTCCACATTACCAAAGCACATAAGCCTCGCATGACCTTGATCATGCGGTCGAAAAGCTTCTGGTCCTGAGCCACCACTGCAGGGGTCTCATGTACAGCAGTCCAAAAGGTATCATGTTGGATGCTGCTGCCATAAGACCTAACAGTCTCTGAAACTGTTTGACATGGAGTGACTGGCCTAGCCATATCCTTTTCACAGCCGACAGGATGCACTCTATACGTGCCGGTGACAAGCGTGCCTGCATCTACGTTGAGTCCCATGCCAAAACTAAAAAAGTGGTAGAATATAATAGAATAGCTTTTATTGTCATTGCAAGCAGGGCAAACAACACAATTCTTAAAGCACCTCTGTGGTGTAAAAACACAAAACAAAAAAACATATAAATATAATATAATGATAGAGACAAGACAAGGGTAGACTTAAAGTGCAAAAATTTGTAGAGCAGCATATCAACTGATCAGTGTGCAATGATGTTTAGTGTAAATAACTGTTTAAGATGTTTATAGCTCTCCGAAAGAAACTGTCTCTAAATCTGCTTGTGTGAATTTTGGCAGATCTGTAGCGTCTGCCAGATGGCAATAATTCAAACAGGCCATGACCGGGATGGGTGCAGTCTCTTGTGATGTTTTGTGCCCTACTAAGATAGCGTGTAGAGGCAACATCCTCCAAAGGTGGCAACTGGCAACCAATGATTTTCTCTGCCATTCTTACCACTCTCTGCAGTCTCCTTTTTTCAGCCGCAGAGCAGCCTGGATACCACACTGTTAAACAGTAGGTCAAAACAGACTCAACTGTTGCATGATACAAGTGGATGAGCAGTCTCCTGTCCATAATATTTCTCCTAAGCACCCTCAGGAACTGTAGTCTCTGTCATGCTCATTTAACTATAGCAGTGGTATTGGCTGCCCAGGATAAATCGTTACATATGAGGACCCCCAGATACTTAAAGGTCTCCACTCTCTTCACGCCTTCTCCATTGATGTAGAGTAGGGCAGGGACTGAATCTATCTTCTTTTGTAAGTCCACTATCAGTTCTTTGGTTTTAAAAGTGTATGCGTCCTTGAGATCTATCGTGAAAAACCAGTCCTCGGATCTGATCTCTGGCAAGATTTGTCTCAAAGTTAACATCTTGAACTTGAGCTGCATGACGGAGTCATTCAGGACTCGGAGATCTAAAATGCGACACAACCCCACATCCTTCTTTGGAACTATGAAATAACTGCTGTAAAACCCGTTTCCCTGTTGGAGTGAGCCACACATTCTATGGCCCCTTTCTCTAACAGAGCTTTCACTTCTTGTTCCATTACCAGAACCTGCTGGGGGGCCACCTCGGTGGACAACATCCCCATAAACATGGGCAGGCGAGACCCAAACTGAACTCTAACTGAGAACTAATCTAATGAACTATAGTCTGCAGGACGCAACAAGATATATTTGGCAGAAGTTTTCACGCAGTCAAAAACTCTACTAGGGTTTCTGGGTTTATGTGTAGTTGTGCGGTTAGAACGACATCCTGAAACGGCGAACCAACAGGGAGCGTCTGACCTAACCACTCTAAAATGTCCTCTTTTTGAAAGAACGCCAGGCGGGATCGGAGTGTCCGCAAGGGAAGCACATCGCAGTGCTCACAGTTAGCACCCTCGATCGCACATTCTAAAAGTTTGTTGTTGCTTGTTCGCCATATCTGTTTTCTTTGTATTTAAAGTAAGAACAGACAAAACCAAATAGGACAGACAATTTCACACAGAGCGCTTGTGAAGACACAAAAAGCTAGTGACAGCTTCGTTTGAGCAGGCATTATAGATTCCGGTTTCGTGACGTCACCCGCTCTGACGTCCCATTACACCTGGATTGATTTCACATGTGCTTCAAGACATATCATGCAAAGCGTTCCCCTAAAGTGTCAACATCGATGCAACGGAGTTCCCTTGAAAGGGAACTTCTCCTTTAACTCAGCTATGTAAAGACACCTTCATAGTACTCTTGTTTGTGTGAAATTGCTCAAAGGTCTAGTTCATCCAAAAATTAAACTTTTATCATTATGTACTCAACCTGAAGTTGTTCCAAACCTGTATGAGTTTCTGTTTTCTGTTGAACACACACAATTTTTTTTTTATTAATACTATGAAAGTAAAATGTAACTGCCGAGAAGACGGTTTGTATTTCTTTTTTATTTACTTATTTTTAGTGGTTTTTGTTGAGGACATTTAATTTGAAGTTGCTCAGTGAGCGCCGGTTAGTAGAGAGTTTTATTATGAAAAGGCGTATAGCGGATCAGGTTCTAATGTTTATGTTCCACTCATCTGAAGTTAAAAAGGACATCAGATGCAAGATTCAGTTCTCCTTTTGGTAACAAGCAGCCAATGAAGTTAGCATTTCATCATGTGATTGTTGTGTATTATGTTGCTGTGTGGAAGAGAACAATATCTGTACAAATACTATTAAGCTGTTAAAGTGAACTTAACCCTGTTTAAATGTTTACAAAGACAACTAGTGTTTATTTTATGTATTTATGTGTTTCATATTCATTGTGTTTACTTTATTTGTGTATTCAGTTCTCACGGCATCTTGAGTTATATAATATATATAATATAATTTGTTTTCAGCAGAAAGAAAGGAAACTCATAGAGATGTGGAATAATACGAGGATGAATAAAGGATAACAAACGTTTTATTTTTGGGTGAAATAACCCTTTATAAGTGTGTGTTGGTGTGCTTGTTGTCAGTAACGTTACATAATGTAAAATATTACAATTTGGCATGAAATATAGAGAAGGGTTTTCTTACTAGAAGCCAACCAAGGCTCTCTTCATCTCTCCATGCCGTTTAGAGCTCAAATTCTATCTATCCCTGGCATGTGGGTATAATATACCTTAGTCCAGAGTAATCTAAAATCAGAGGTGGAAAGTAACGAATTACATTTACTCACGTTGCTGTAATTGAGTAGCTTTTTTTGTGTACTTGTACTTTTTTAGGTATTTTTTTTAATCTGTAATTTTACTTTTACTGAAGTATATTTTGTGTGAAGTATTGTACTTCGCTACATTTTAAAACACGTTAATTACTGAGTAAAAAAAAAAAATCGCTCCGTGGAAACAACTGCATGTAAATAATGGGCAGAAGAAGAAACTGGCGCTAAAAATCACAAGAAAGATGCAGACGGACAAGACAGACGTTATGCTGCAGACCCAGCTGAAAACCAAACCCGTCGTACTCTGCTGAAGTTGAACTCAAAGGAATGAAGTGAACCCCTGGCCATATATTCATGCTCTATTATGCAGTGTAAGCTGTGTTTGCCTCGGGAGACCGAACTAGCAGCTTATAACTTCTCAACATCAACCCTTCGCAAGCATGTAAGTTAGAGGTAACGTAAGGTAAATACTTGCATTGTTGCATTGGTGGTTAAAATTAAGCTTTAACAGTTTAACAAAAGGTTTTGCGCAAATGAGCCAAAAAGACAGTGGTGCAGGGTGTGCAATATCGTCTGCGATAATATAGTAATTGTTGTTTTAACGATGTGCGATTTGGCATTATCAGTATTTTGCCAAAAACCAAACAAAACACTCTAAACAGTGTGCCGTGAAATCTAGTAAGGTTAGATTAGACTAATCCCCGTGCATTTGGAGTACTTTCCTTCACTGCGTGATTCAGTCTGTTAAAATGCGTTTAGAATGATCACAAAATTGAAGATATAGAAGCAGAAAATGTATATAATTTAATTTAGTAAGTCAACATCACATGAAGAATGCCGTTTTTCTAAAAAAATCACCATGATTACATAGGCCTGTAGTTTTTCTTTTTACAACAGTTAAAAAAACAAGTTACGTTTTAGACACCATATTGCCTGTTTTTGCTCTATTTCAACAACACAAATAATTCCAAACACAGCCACCATACACAGTTTTGCGTCTCTGACTCTGAGCAATGACGCTGTTTTGTTCCTGAATGAATTAACCATTTAAATGATTCTGTTCAATCGCAATGACTCACTTATCAGTGACTTGCTGACACCTACTGGTGGTTCTAATTTAACATTTAAAGTATCTTTTGATTTATTTATTTTTTTATTTCAAATGACTATTTAACATTTGTGACCCTGGCATGGACCACAAAACCAGTCTTAAGTCGCTGGGGTATATTTGTAGCAATAGCCAACAATGCATTGTATGGGTTAAAATTATACATTTTTCTTTAATGCCGAAAATCATTAGCATATTAAGTAAAGATCATGTTCCATTAATATATTTTGTAAATTTCCTACTGTAAATATATCAAAACTAAGAGCTTAATTTGAACATTAAGAAGACTTTCTCAATATTTTGATTTTTTGCACCCTCAGATTCCAGATTTTCAAATATTGTCCTATCATAACAAACCATACATCAATGGAAATATGATTTATTCAGCTTTCAGATGATGTATAAATCGCACAATTAGTAAAATGCAAAACCCTTATGGTTTTGTGGTTCAGGGTCACATTTTATGTCTTATTTATCAAAACATTATTTCTGCATTTGTAACTGCAGGCTAAATGCATTCATGTCAGTGTGTAAATACATCTATGCCACTTCAGATGAAGCTTCTGTGTTTCCTCTGCATTGCAAATATGAATTTTGTTGATACTGATTTAATTTTCCTGGTAACAGCCCACATTTCTTATTATTCTAATTAACTGATTACTTTAATTAAAAACACCTAGTTTGAGATTTATAGGCCCATATCCCAGGTGTGTCAAACTCAGTTCCTGGAGGGCCGCAGCCCTAAAGAGTTTAGTTCCAACCCTGCTCCAATACACACTTACCATGTAGTTTTCAAATAAGCCTAAATGATTAGTTTAGCTGGATCCGATGTGTTTAATTAGGGTAATATCTACACTGTGTAGGGCTGTGGCCCTCCAGTTACTGAGTTTGACACCTTTGGTCTATCCCATGTTTTCCTCCCTTCCATTGTTAAAATGTAACTAAGTAATGTTTACTCTGAGTAAATTTTAAATGAGCTACTTTTTACTTTTACTTGAGTATATTTTTAGACTGGTACTTTTACTTGTACTTAAGTAAAATTTCAGTAATGTAATGATACTTTTACTTGAGTAGAATATTTTTGTACTCTTTCCACCTCTGTCTAAAATTAACATGTGGGTATAATATACCTTAGTCCAGAGTAATCTAAAATTAACAAAGAAAAGGAACAGTTAAAATAAAACACTAATATAAGATGACTACATTTCAAATATAGTTAAAATCTCACTTGTTATTGTCTATCAATTGAAAAACAGAGACATGCATATTTAATGGTTTTGTGGGTTCCACGTATTATTCTAATTAACTAACTGTTAGTTTAATACAGTACACCAAAAATCATACTATGAAAAATATTAAACATAAATCATTCCAAATAGCAAACAGATAAAAAGAGTACTACGTTATTACAAGGTTATGACTTCACACAAACACATTACAAAAATAAATATGAGAACATGATAAATAAAACAAATATAAACTAAACAAATATTTTAAACAAGTTCTAGTGTACTTCATGTTTTCATTTTCACAAAATGTTACATGCAGTGCATAATACAAACTTGTTGAACATTTCAAATGTGATTATATATTTGTGCTTTTGGAAATTCATCTTTAATGAATGGTGCTTGCCATATATGGCAAAACAACATTATTGTTATCCAAATCATACTTCTTCTTCTTCTTCTTCTTCTTCTTCTTCCACTTTTTTGGCCTTCTCCTCCGCAGTTTTGTCACAGAGCCATGAATGAGGTGTCAAAAGCGTGCGGCCTGTATGGGGTATTGACAGTGGACATTTCAGTAACGTAAAATCAAGCATCCTGTTCAGACCCTAATATAGAACATACAATCAGTAATAATTTAATTGAACATGAACAGTTTGTATATGTGACTATACCTTGAAACCGATAACGGTGTCTTTTGATAATTGATGATAACAATGCACCACACTCTTCCATATGCAGTTCTTCGTGGCTGAAGAAGCAGCATGTGTAATCAGTGTAGCTCGCAGTGCCCTTTGTTTGTGAAAATGATCACTACATGATTGCTCTGGTAACCAGCAACTTAGAGATAATAAAATGCTTAATTTCTGCGTGTTTCATTGTGTTTTAATTTGACACTATATTTCCCTGGGGAAAGGACATTACATTTTAATAAAAAGGCGACATACCTTCCCTCAGAGTGGACGCGACAGGCTCAGCTGGTCTTCAAGGTGAGCATATATACTTGTAGGAAAAACAGATATGTTATTGTGTCAGCACATGAAGACACTTTGTAACGTAAAACATTATTATGCACACGTATTTCACCACGGTATCATCTGTCGCAGTTACACCAATCGAACCCAACTGGTTGTTGTTGAAATAACCCAATAAAAATAGCAATGACCCAACAAAGCGACCCAAAATGTTTAACCCAGATATTGGGTACAGCAAATAACTCAACCTTTTTTTAGAGTATCTTAATACTTGAAGATAAAATAACTCTTAAAGTTAGATCTTAATATCCTATCCTGGGCTGGTTTTATGGCCCCAGGCCAGTCTACTTTGAAAGTTTTGGACTGGGAAACCTTCAGCTTCTTTTTCTTTTCAGCAGGATAAAAAACGCTTTAATGGAAAGCAAAATACATTCTGTTTTCCTTATAGAAAACCTTCTATAAAACATAAAATAATATATTAACTCACTTCTTGGTGAACCATTAATGATAATTGCGAAAAATACTGCAATCTTGTATTTTATTGTTTCATTATTGTCTAAACTATTCATAATAGATACTATGTGTAGAACTGCCTTTTCTATTTTCCACTATGAGTGAAATGCTGCAATTACTAATTAGTTTCTGATTCTGAGTGTTAGTTTTTTAGATGAAATAAAATTGATTTTAGAACAGGAAAAGTAGTACTATATTAAGGACTATATTAAGGTTTGACGCCAAGCGTTATTATTGCCATGGCCTGTTACCATGGTTACATAAAATAATTTCAGTATTAAGTTTATTTTCTGTCTTGATTGGTTGCATTTGACTATTTTTAACACAGTTTAAGCAATAGTTCACACATAATTAACTAAGTCACTTTAACCTACTTTACTTTTAAATACGGTATTGCGGCATGACAATTACATCAAATACTGTTGGTGTTTTGTGTGTCTCGTAGATGAATGCCATTGATATCAAACCTAGTATGGCATGTCGTGAATTTATGTGAACATGAATTAGAATTACAACAGAAGGGTTGATTTACAATGAGCAACGACTTCAATGTCCATCTGTTCCTCACACAGAGCTATTGTATGGCTTCAGAGGGCTTGAAATATAGCATAAGTTGGAAAAAAAATGTGTTAGCTTGACAGCATCCAACTCCGGTTGGATTTAAAAATGAACAGCTTGCAAATATCTCATTTTGAAGTCATTTTGGTTTGGAATAACATGAGGGTGATGACAAATTATGACTTTTCCTTCTTTTTGGATGAAAAAACCCTGAACGACAACAAAACAACAAGTACAGTGTAAAGCAAACATAAAAAAGCCCATGCCAGTTTATTATTTATTTATTTTATTTTGTATTACTGTTTGCAGGTTTTTATGACTGAACACATATGCCATTGGATGCAATTTACAAAACATAAGTCAGAATGTTTAGATATAAAGGGAATTGTAGGTGAAGAGGAATTGAAAATATAGAATGGCAGTTATTCAAAAAACTGTTTTAAATAAAACAATGTGAACAATAGATTTCAGGGGGGAAAGTCTAAGTAGTTTTCTTATTTACCCACTCTGATTATTTATCCAAAACATCCACTGAGTTAGCACCTATAAATCCAGTTCAACCAGAAATAATATGTTTGACAAATGAGGAATAATTGATGCAGCCGCTACGCCTCTTTGTCCAGCCATCAGTCGATCCACCTCATCCTCTGTCATCCTCTCACCCAGCGTGGCCAGAACATGCCGCAGCTCAGCCCCCATGATGGTCCCGCTGTCTCCTTGTCAAAAACTCTCAGTCCTTCAACAAAATCCTCAAAGTTGCCCTGATCCTTTGAGCGGAGATATGTTGGAGCATTGGCAAGAAGGTCTCAAAGTCCACCAGTTTGGAGTTCATTTCCTCCGCTCTGGGTTTCCAGGACTTTCAGCACATCGGCGTTGGTCGGGTTTTGGCCCAGAGTCAGACACGCCCCACACTGGGCGTACGTAATCTTCATTTCTCCTTTCGGTGCGGTCGTACAGTTGAAATGCCTCTTTGAACTCTTCAATCTGATCGGCGGTGTACACCAGCGTGATGGTCTTGGGATCGAACGCAGGTTCTTGGGGGCTTCTGGTTCGGGCGGCGGAGCTTGTTTGGGGCTGCTGGGGCCGGAGCGACCTCCTTCTTGTTCCGCTTCTTGGGTTCTGGGCTTCTTGGACTCAACTTTCTTGGGAGCCATGGTGATGATGTGAAGAGCCTCCTGGATGAGCAGAGAAGTCAGAAAGTGCAGACTGGATGGGAGGAGCTGCTCAGGCAGATTGTCTGTTAAAGCTTTTATATCATTTGGACCCCAGGGAGGAGAGATTGGCCTGACAAGCAGGTCCTATAACACACTATAAAAGGAAAAATCCAAAATAGACCTGGGCAGCAGTGGTGTCAACAATGAGCTATTGTTCCCAGCTGCCACTGATAGTGACAGAGAGACTTCTATCAAAGACCTACTCGCCCAGACCAAACAACTAATTCATGAGCAATGCTTGTATTAACAACAAACCATCCAAGCACTCGCAATATGTTTACATGAGTGTACTGTATGCATGGAGGTAAAGTTGGAGGACACTGAAACTGCAATAACTGTATTTCTGAAAAATGGGAATATTTTCACTTATTTAAATGTCATTAATTAGATGCTAGTGTAGGCTCATTGTATTAATTGTTTGTACCTTTTACGACCAAACAAGTCATTATTCACCTTTTTAAATGTACTCTTTTACTTAATAATTGCAAGCATACATTTATATGTGTCTTGTTTAATCTGAGGATCAATTATTGGCTAAATATAACCACAGTTAATGTTGTTTTCTGTTTAAGTGTGTGGCAGCTGGACTTTCAGAACAAAGCTATTTCAGACCTGAGACATAAGGAGCACCCACCAATGTGTTTGGTTTAGCTATCTTGAGTTTATACAAACAGAACATGCCTTAACTGGGAACTAACCCGGATTGTAATGCTTGAATTTTGACAGCTGTGCCTCAGGTGTCATTCCACTTACAGCAGTCAAATGTGACAAGTCACATAGCACTTTTCACAATACTTTTAGCTGGGTTTTCGTTTAACAGCTTCATTTCCTATAGCCACATATTTGGCAGATTAGAGCTGGTCAATGATATTGTTTGATTTTTGCTATATATATATATATATATTAGATCTAGTATAACGTTGATAGTATGTCTGACTGTATATATATATATATATATATATATATATAGTCAGACAGACATACTAAATCAAACGCTATACAAAGATCTGTGTAATATAAAATACATACAATTGTAGTGACAAACAATCATGCAGTTGAGATTTATACTGTATATAGATAGATAGATAGATATAGTTGTATGTGAGTATCCTGTATGGATACAGATAAAGTGTATATCTATATATTTTGCAATTATATAAACAATCATGCAGTTTAAATTTGTATTTCATTTTATATTGTAACCCTTTTATTTTAAGGACCCCTTTATTCTCATTTACTAGCCTAGCTTATTAGCATGCATATATTACACTGTTTATAGTGCCACATATTATTGTATGACCAAATGTTAACGTGTAATAACCACCTGACTATTAATAAGCAGCAAATTAGAGTTTATTGAGGGAAAACACTTACTACTACTAATAATAATAATAATAAAAGCGAAAATTTGTTATTGATCTATGTGAGGCTATTGTATATGTGTGGATGCAGTTGGATCTACTGCGTAAACATGCAGTTTTATAAATAGACCTATGTGAAGATAGTTCACATTTCATGATGATATAAAACAAACTATGTATTTTACAGGAGGTACTACATGTATATGGAGGTAAAGTTGAAGGACACTGAACAGCAAAGGGTTTTGCTAAAAAATATATTATACACATTGACCAATGAACACTACTAAAACAGAAAAAGACTATACAATAATGCATTACAATATATTAATCTTGTTACGGGAAGTAGACCAAACACAGAGGATATGGAATAACACAGCGATATTTATTTTAATTCAGCAGTCAGGTAAGCAGGGAAGAATGGTGAGTAAGGGGTATCTTAAAGTACTTAGAAAGTTAAAGGATATACTGATGATGGTTTTCTTTGCCACGGAACTCGTGGATAACGCGGTTGTTGAGCACACGCCGGACCAACAAACGAAGATGAGCTGGGGTGATGGACTAAGACAGGCAGACGATGAGGCTTGAGGACCAACAAGGAACAGGAGGTAATGCAATCTTGAGGTAAGTTACTGAGTAGAGTAGGTGTGAGTCCACTTAGTGTAAGCGAGATAGGACAACTGACTGAGGTGAGGTGTGTGCTTAAGTTGTGCTGGCTTAATTGAGAGTTGATGAGGTGCAGGTGGTTTAAGTTAGAACTCAGGTGACAGTGATCACTGTGAGAGATTGGGGATGGAGCCTGGCTGATCTGTGACAAATCTGGCAATACGAATGTAAACCTTATAGTGGCTTGTGTGCTGGAAGTTCAGAAACATATTTATTTTTTTGTTAATGGTATTTTTCACAAAGCTACTTATAAAGAGCGAGGGCGTGTTCTACAACCAACAGACTGACTATCATTTTGGGAAAAGACAGAGTGATGAATTAATTTAGCAAGTAATTAGCAATGCAGTGAATTCCATGATCTAAATGAAGACACAAAATCATCTATGATGTCCATGCAGGAACATCTTGCATTGCGATGAGCTGTTTGATTCCCTCACCGGCGTAACATTGAAAGAACAAATACAAGTCAAACTTTTAAGACCCTTTGTTCATGACAAGAGCATGGTTAAATTAAGTTAACTTGATTAAGTTTAGATGAGAACCACTGCATTGCTCAACTTCAATAGGCATCCACACACAAGTCATGATTGTGCTTAGATCAGATTAGATCACACTGCTTTCCTTCCTCTGAGCAAACACCTCACGCGATCAAATATTTTTTTTCAATAAAAAACCATGACAGAGTGCAGAGGCCTTGAATGCATGGAGTCATTGCTACAGATGTTTATATATTCATCGAAGTATATTTCATTCAAAGCTTATGGATGAATATGAAATCAACTTACGACAGGACAGCATTGAAATACTTTCAAGGTATTTTCTTAAGAAATATGAGCATATTTAGAAAGATGGAGTATCACATTTAAATGCCATATGTTCTATCGTATGCATTATTGCAAGACCACATTAAAAGTGATTGCCTGAAAGAACATCACTGCATATTAAAAAGGTAGTTCATCTGAAATCGCTTTACTCACCCTCATCTCTGATATTCTTTCCACTGAACACAAAAGGAGATTTTCAGAGGAATCATTAGATATATCATAGTGACCAACACAAAGCAGCATAAAGTAGACCATATGACTCATGCACATTTCTTCTGTCATTTCATGGAGAAGAGATACTTTTAGTTCTATCAAAATAATAACAAGAATTATGGCATCTTTCAGGATGTAGAACATGAGAACATGAGTGTAAAATTTCACTCTTTGCTTATTTTAAGAGCATCCAGTACCTGTTGGTCTGTACCTGCACAATCCAGTATTATTCTCAACAAATTCACCTCTAATATCAGATAATGCCTGCACACATTTAGAAAAAGGCCATCAAATGCTAAACCGTGACCAGATGTACAAGAACAACAACAGGAAGAGTGCTGATAGTGGCCAAATGTGAGTTATGTAACCGGGTATACCTTCCCTGTGCTCTTCAACTAAAAGCCTTCATAAATATTTATTTGCTGTTGACGGAACTGCACCCCTTTTGTTCACATGGAAATTATTCAGTGTGCTTCTAGAATGAGATGACAAAGCTGATGGAAATGCATTGAGAGCCGTGAGTGTCCTTCTGAATCTTCTTCATCGGGCAGAAGGTTAATCAATGTGCAGTGGAGCACGTGCCCTACTGGAGAGCGCAGCGAATGAAAGGGAAAATGTGCTTACGAGGAGGAAATCGCTCTAATCAACTTATACTGCACCTCAAAGATCTGCTGGACCCAAAGATCAGGATTAGACGTGTTAACTTTTTCTGAACGTTTAATTTGGAAAGACTTTGGACACCTGATAACACAAATTTAATTGCACAGTTCTCAAGTACGCTTACGGATCACTAGTGTGTATATATTGGCTGTTTCACGCCAAGTTTTTTTTTTTTTTTACAAACTATTTAAGTCAAAAATTTAAGTTGAACATAAACTAATAAACTTTATGATGCATATTTATCAGCCATACGCTCATGTAATAGTTCTGACTGTGCTTAAAATACAAAACAACCAGATTGATATACAGTCATGGCTAAAATATTGGCACCTTTGGTAAATATGATCAAAGAAGGCTGTGGATATTAATCATCATTGTTAATCCTTTTGATCTTTTTTTTATCACAAAAACTAACCTTTTCATTGATAATAAGAAATTAAATGGGGGAAAATATCATTAAGTGAAACAAATGTTTTTTTATTCTCAAATATATGCTGGATAAGCAATTACTGGCACCCCAACAAATTATTATGAGTAAAATATCTCTGAATATGTTTCCATTCATATTCACAATTTTGAGCACCCTAGGGTGATTATGAACATGAAATTATCCAGTCATGGCTTCCGTTTCACAGAAATATAAATAGGAGGAAAACAAAATGCAAATATATTCTGACAAAAAACAAAGAACATATTCTGATGTGCAGCAAAAGATAATTGAGCTTCACAAAATAGTGAAGTAGCTTTGAGAAAAGAGCTAGAGCAGTGGAATTCCCATTTCCACTATCAGGGCAATAATTAAGAATTTCCTATCAACATAAAATGTTACAAAACTGCCTGGAATAGGACGTGTGTCTATATTGTCCTAATGCACGGTGATGAGGATAGTTTGAGTGGCTAAAGACTCTCCAGGGATAACAGATGGAGAATTTAAGAAAATAGTTGAGTCTCGGGGTCAGAAAACGTAAAAAAAATAAAAAGGTCAAACAGCACCTACATCACCAAATGTTGTTTGGGAGGGTTTCAAGAAAAATTATCCTGTTCATCCAAAAGTTCATCCAAAAACAAACTCCAGCATATTCAGTTATCAGACACAGCTGGAACTTCAAATGGGACTGGCTTCTATGGTCAGATGAAACAAAAAAAAGGCTTTTTAGCAGCAAACACTCAAGATGGGTTCGGTGAACACAGGGATAAAAAAAAAAAAACCCCATATGTACAATTGAATATACTGCTCTATTTTTTATTTTGTGGGCCTATATTTCTGCTGGAGGACCTGTAAATCTTTTTTAGACACATGGCATCATGGATTCTATCAAATACCAACAGATAAAAAATCAAGAAGTGACTTACTCTGTTATAAATCTTATAGTGGACCATGTTTGGATCTTCCAACTGTACAATAATCAAAACACAAACCACAAAAACAACACAAAAATGGGTCACAGCACAAAACCAAGCTTCTGCTATGGCCATTCCAGTCCTCTGACCTGAACCCTATCAAAAATGAGTGAGGTGAACGCCCGGTTACGTATAACCCTCGTTCCTGAAGGAGGAACGGAGACGCCACGCCGGAGGACCGACGAATTGGGATCTCGCCAGAGAGACCTATCCACTTCGAGTAAACTAAACGAGCCAATGCACATTGGCATGCGATTATTGCATCCAGCTGCCGCTGATCACAGCGTGAGCATAAACAGGCAGCAGGTGCAGCGATATTCAGGTTTTCGCTGAGGAGCCGCAGCCCGCCGCCAGCGGTGGTACAGGAGCCGGGGCGACGGATGACGCCTGCTCCCTCCTTCAGGGAACGAGGGTTACATACGTGAACCGAGACGCTCCCTCATCAGTCGGTCACTCGACGCCACGCCGGAGGACCGACGAATTGGGATCCCTACCAAAGGCCACGGATACTGCCCTTCCAGTGTCCCGTGGAGGCCTCCTGTGCCGTTATTTTCTGGCGAGGTTAGCCCCCATAGGAAGATCCGTTACTGTTGCTATGGCACTACCCACTCAGTAGGACTGGATAACACTGGGAAAACGTAACTGCTCAGCTCAGAACAGAGACGCTATGAAGCCCTTACCTTCCCGAGGGAGGTTCAGAGGCAGTTACACATATGGACAATAGTCAGATGCATATGGAAGATTGGAGGTGATTGTAACCTCTGGAGTAGCAGGAAGTCTGCCGGAAACACGGGCTCTAAGGCTAACTGTGGAAATACACATAGGGATCCGAACGTCTCTACATATGGAACCCAGCCCTCTACCGGTTCTCAAGGATTCATCGAGTGAGGGCCTGGCGCCGACGCCCGCCACGCCCAGCTGCCGAGGGGATGGAGGAGCTGACAGAGTCTACAGTGGACTCTCTGGAGCAGTTTTTAGCAGCCGACCAAACCGGGCCCTCAGTGCTTCTACCCATTTGAGGTGAGAACACAGGAGGAAACCGTTCCACACTAAGGCTATAGAATCTAGCGAATGTGTTAGGGGTCGCCCAGCCCGCAGCTCTACAAATATCTGTCAGTGAGGCGCCACGAGCCAGCGCCCAGGAGGACGCCACTTCGTAGAGTGAGCTCTCAACCTGAACGGGCAAGGCACACCCTGTGCCTGATAAGCCAGGGTGATGGCATCCACTATCCAGTGGGCCATCCTCTGCTTGAGACGGCCTTCCTTTCTGCCGGCCTCCGTGACAGACAAAGAGCTGGTCTGAGGTCCTGAAGCTTTGCGTCCCTGTCAACGTAGTGTCTTAATGCTCGGACGGGACAAAGCAAAGCCAGGCTGGGTCTGCCTCCTCCGGGCAGCGCTTGCAGGCTCACCACCTGGTCTCTAAATGGAGTAGTGGGAACCTTGGGCACATACCGGGCCGGGCCTCAGGATTATCTGGGAACTCCGCCGTCCAAACTGTAGGCACGAATCGTCAATCAAAAATGCGTGCAGGTCCCCAACCCTCTTGATGGAGGCCAGTGCAAGCAGGAGCAGAGTTTTCATTGAAAGAAACTTGGGCTCGACTGTCTGCAGGGCTCAAACGGGCTCTGTTGTAGTGCTCTAAGCACTAAGGACAGGTCCCAAGAGGGTATAGAGGGGGCGTGGAGGATTCAGCCTCTAGCCTCTAAGGAACCTGACGACCCAGTCATGCTTCCCCACCGACTTCCCTTCCACAGGGTCGTGGTTGGCAGCAACCGCGCCACGAGACCTTGAGGGTGGAGGAGACAGCCTCGCCCAACCCTTGCTGCAAGAAGGATAGCACGACTTGATCGGGCATCTCCGGGGTCTTCTGTGAGAAGAGCACCACTGACGAACAGGTTCCACTTCAAGGCAAGCGTGTCTCAGAGACGGTGCTCGCCAAGTGATGGTGTCAACTACCTCTTGGGGTAGGTCACCTAGAACCTCCGGCCCGCCTAGGGACCAGACATGAAGTTTCCAGAGGTCTGGACGCTGGTGCCATAAGGTGCCCTGCCTCTGAGTCAGTAGATCCTTCCTCAGAGGAATCTGCCAGGAGTTGGAGGAGCATCAGCTCTGGGAACCAAGTCCTGGTAGGCCAGTATGGTGCCACGAGCAGGATCTGCTCCTCTTCCTCTGACCTTGCACAGAGTCTGTGCAGAAGGCTCACTGGGGAAATGCATATTTATGGGCGGCCCCGCTGCCAGCTGTGTGCCAGTGCGCTGCGCCGAGTGTTCCATCGGTCAGGAGTAGAACAACTGGCAATGCGACGCCTCTAGGGACGCGAACAGGTCTACCTGTGCGTAGTCCAAAACGCTGCCAAATCAGCTGGACCGCCTGGGGATGGAGTCTCCATTCTCCGGGAGCGCAGCTCGTGACAGCTCGCCGTCCGGTTGAGCAAGCCCGGATATGAATGGCGCGAAGCTTACCTCAGATGCTTCCGACCCAGAGGAGGAGGTGGCGGGCGAGCAGACATGCGACGGGAGCGTAGACCACCTTGTCGGTTGATGTACGCAACGGTCGCCGTGTTGTCCGTGACGACTAGTACATGCTCGCCTCGTAAGCGCCTCTTGAGACGGTTCAAGGCCAGGTGTACTGCCAGCAACTCTAGGCAGTTGATGTGCCAGTGCAGTTGGGGACCCGCCCAAACCCTGACACTGCATGCCCGCTGAACGTGGCCCCCAGCCCTTGGCGGAGGCGCCTGTGTAAACCACAGCGTGCCTGGAGACCTGTTCCAGGGGCACTCTGAAGGAATGAAAGGTCTGACCACGGGTGAAGGTTTGGCGGCAGGCTGGAGTGACTTGGACCCTCAGCGTGCCGCCTGCCACGCCCACCTCGACTCGGCCATGGAGCCAGTGTTGAAGCGGTCTCATATGGAGCAGCCCCAGCGGCGTGACCGCAGCCGCCATATGCCCCAGGAGCCTCTGAAACTGTTTCAGTGGTGCCGCTGCCTGTTCTTGAATGTATTCAAGCAGTTCAACACCGACTGAGCGCTGCTTCCCGCGTGAGGCGCGCTGTCTGACTGACCGAGTCTAACTCCATACCGAGAAAAGAGATCCTCTGCACCGGGAGTTTGTTTTCCCAGTTGACCTGAAGGCCCAACTGGCTGAGGTGCGAGAGCACCATGTCCCTGTGTTCGCATAACTGGTCCCGCGACTGAGCTAGTATAAGCCAGTCATCGAGGTAGTTGAGAATGCGCACGCCTGTTCTCTCAGGGGAACCAGGGCTGCTCCGCTACTTTCGTGAAGACACGGGCGACAGGGACAGCCCGGCGGCAGGACTTTGTACTGATATGCCCGCCCTTCGAACGCAAACCGCAGGAATGGCCTGTGGCGGAAGGATCGACACATGGAAGCACGCTGCCCTTCAGGTCGATCGCTGCAAACCAATTCGGGACGGACGCACCCAAAGATGCGTTGTGTGAGCATTTTGAACGGGAGCCTGTGAAGGGCCCGGTTCAAAACGCTGCAGATCCAAGATTGGTCTTAACCCACCGCTTTTCTTGGGTACAATGAAGTAAGGGCTGTAAAACCCCGACATATCGGCTGGAGGGACCGGCTCTATCAAGGCCCTTCGCCAGTAGGACCGCGATCTCTGCTCGCAAGATGGGGCATCCGCCCCTCACTGTGGTGGAGTGGATGCCGCGATACTTGGGAGGTCGCCGGGCGAACTGAATCGATAGCCGAGTCTGATGGTAATGGAGGAGCCAACGACGGGTTGGGGAGCGCCAGCCAGGCCCCCAGAACCGCATTAGTGACACCAACGAACCCACTGACGCACTCCGCTGTGGGGCAGCGAGGGGAACGAGGGACCCGCTCGGGCGCCTCGCTGCCGGGTCCGAAGCCGGGTCGGCGTGTGTGACGACTTACTCATGCTCTGGCAGAGGGTGCGTGAGTAGTGCGATTGACCGCCTCCTCCGAACCGCCCACAGCTGCCCACTGGCGAGAGGAGGGTGAGTGTAACTCAAGTTTGACTCGCTCACAACCCCTGCCCCTCTGGGGACCCAGAGATAGAGGAAACTGCTCTTTGTCGAGAGCTTTTGGGGTACCACTGACCGTGAGGCCAGTGCAGCAAAAAGGAAACAAAGATTCTCCGCCCGCCCTCCTTGCACGCCGGGCAGGATGTGCCGGATTGCCTCAGTCTGCTTTCTGTGCAGCGGAGAACTGCTGGGCGGTTCTCCACCGCTTGCCGCCGAACAGGCCGGGTCTGGGACACGGGCATTCAGGAACCGTGCCTTGTCTACCTCCCTTCATGTCAGCCAGACACAGCCAGAGGTGGCGCCCTGGACCACCATGGTGGACATCGTGCCCAGAGACCGCCAGAACCTTCGCCGTCAGAGAGCGAGGTCCGCGGGCGGTCCAAGCTCACTGAGAACTCCTGGGCCGTGACTACTCCTCGCAGGCAGGTCCCTCAGTGCCTTGGCCTGGTGAACCTGCAACAACGCCATAGCGTAGGGCTGAAGAAGCCTCGCGAGGCCGCATAGGCACCGCCGGTCAGGGCCGACGAGTGCCTACAGGCCCGGAGGGGAGCAACGGATTACCGCCCAGGTAGAAGCGGTCCTGACACAATTGCATCGCAACCGATCGCCCACCGGGCGGGACCTCCAGATACCCCGCCGCTGGCCCGCCGCCAAGGGGTGGCGAGGGAGGATGAGCCACTGGAGCGGTTTCTGGCAGTGAAAGGTGCCGCCCATGTTCCAGTGAGCTCATCATGCACTTCCAGGAAGAAAGGCACCGGGTGGGGCCCTGAGAACCAGCGCTGGCCACCCCGAGAAACTAACGTCCAGCCTTGAGGGTTCGGGACACGGTGGAGGCCTCCACCGAGCCCAACACTCTCAGCGGCCCGGCAAGCATAGCCACCATTTCCGATCCGAATCCGCACCGCTGACCGCCTGGAGGGTGGCAGCGTACTGGAACCATCATCTCCGGATTGGTCTGACTCACCTTCTCCAATGTAGCGATCGACATCCGATCGCCGGGGAGCGCCAAAGGATACAGCGGTACCCTCCATGGGAGGCCAGTCTGTTCCCTAGGCAGCTCCATCGTAGCGGCGTCCGGTAACAGGAGGAGCCCTCGCTGTTTTAGGGGAATTCTCACTGTCACCGAAGACCAGCCCGCTGCCATTGCCGGAGTAGCCTCCCGTAGGCCACCAGGGGAACCCTAGATCTCGGCAGAGGCACGGGTACCCCGCCTTTGCAGGAAACGAAGCCTGGTCCGCAGTTCGCTGACGGTCATCCCCCGCAATGGGGGCATGACTCTCCACAAAAGCCGCCCGCGTGTTCAATGCCCAGACACGAGAGGCAGCGATCGTGACCATCACCCGCGCCAGGTAACCATCAAGATCCAGAAACGCACGGGCGGAAGGGCATCTTTAAAAGACGCGCCTTAAAAAGACGCTCCGCCTGTAACACTTTTTTAGAGAAGTGTTTGTTTTTAGCGGTTGAAGCAAGACAGGGAGATGGTCGCTGCAACACAACAGGGGGTGCAGCCTGATGTGTGCAATCCACCGACAGGAGACCACCACCGCTGAATCGCCGTCCGCCAACACCAGAGTCTTGAGGCACTCTCAGATAGGTAAGTGGAGCAGAACGATAAACACCGCCGGCTCCCGGTTAAAAGCTGAATATGCGCTGCACCTGCTGCCTATTTATGCTCACGCTGTGATCAGCGGCAGCTAGATGCACATCGCATGCCAATGTGCATTGGCTCGTTAGTTTACACTCAAGTGGATAGGTCTCTAAGCGAGATCCCAATTCGTCGGTCCTCCGACGTGACGTCGAGAGTGACCGACTGATAGGGAACTGAAGAGAAGAAGCACCAACATGGAGCTGGGAATCTAAAGGGTCTGCAGTGATTCTGGATGAAGGAATTGTCTCTGATGTCTTGTCGGGTGTTCTCTAACATCATAAGGCATTATAGGAGAACATTAAGAGCTGTTACTGACAAAATGGAGGTTTCAAAAAGTATTGAATAAAAGGGTGCAATTTAAATTCATAAATCTTAAATTTAGGCCTAAATATAATTTTTTCTTTACTTATTTTATATCTGTGTGAACGAACAAACGAATGAACAAATTAACAAACAAAGGAATGAACGGGACGCAGTACCTTTCCATCATAAAATATTTAATTTACCAGATTATTCCAAATTACACATTTTTACTGTAACTATAGTAAAAAATATTTATTTAGTAATTATTTAAACTAATTAAAGTATTTGTAGTAATAAAGTCCACCCTTAAAACAGACCTTCAAAAAGTCATAATGTTCATTTTGGGTTTGCAGGTTTCATATGTGCTCTTGAAAGTAAAAGGATGAAATTGCTCTTACTGTAATTCCACTCAACTAGTCATCAAATAGTGAACATCTAATTAAATAAATGGGTTTGTTAAGATTAAACACACCAAAAATTATAGTAAAATAATGCATTGAATGTTTGAGGTTATCTGAACTCTTTACTCTCACAAAATAATACATTAACGTGTTTGATTGTCAAATTTCTAGAATTCCCATCGTATTACAGTGGATACTTTTTAGACTAGCAGCTCTTGATTTCATTTGAATTCAAAGAACTATAGGACTAGGATAATGACTGGAATCAATATTGCTGTCCATGTATAGGTAACATTTGATTTCATGGATGTTGTCATGTCAATATGACCTCTTGACATGAATGCCCCAGATCAATGACCTCTGCCCTTCCTGCACTCGTCTATAACAATCCCTCCATTTATGCTGATGGACTATACATTAAGCTTACAAGGTCACATAACCTCTGCTTTCCTCTCATACATTTTCTTTTCTTGAGATCATCTCTGTAATTAAATTGGCAAATGATGAATTAATGAACCTGATCTATTTCGCCTGTAAGAACGAAGAGATGAGGATGAGACAGATTCCAAGTGCTAATCTATTGTAGCTACTATAATTTTTTTGCAGACCAAGCAATTCATCATTTTTGACAGAGGTAGTCAAACCGTTGTCTTGGATAATTGCGTTATTCATTTACTCTTACAGGATATATGCACCCAAGGGTTAAGATCGCAATGTTGGCTGTCTTTATCTTAGAGGTCAGCCGTGGCTGCGGTGCTTTTACGGGTTGTCTCTGCTACTTAAAATATGGCTTTGTTTGTATGTTAAGTGTGAGTTAATGGAAACATAAGAATATAATGTTTCCATAATGGAAACTTGCCAGGCAGTGAGCTGCCTGGCAAGAACGCATTTTACATTATCAAAGGTGGCCAGTAACTCAATGCTGCTTTTTAAGTAACTTTGTTTTTTCCAAACAAAGTTTGTTTGTGTGTTTGTTTGTTTTGTCCAGAGAAGTGTGCCGATCCCACAATGCATCGACAAATTGTCGGGGCAAATTAAAATAAATATTTATCTCTGCTTTGACATATGATGGTAATTTTCACAAATATCTGTGATACGTACTTTTTATGCTTTGTGTATTATGTTGTCATCTTAGCAACTAGCTAACATCAGAGTCTATTCACCTGTGCATAAATACTTGCTTTTTCTAGGTTTTAGAACAAATGATTTTACAAGCTGCTTTAATTATCATTTTAATAGGGGGAGGGAGCTATTTTCAAGGAGGGAAGAAAAATACATAAAGTTTCCATCTTTATGAAATTATAAATGTATAATTAAAATTTCACATTATTTCATTATCACTTTTATTGTCTTTAACATATGGTTAAAGTACTGCAGAATGTACTGACAAACATTTATGATAAACCAAAATACTTTAATGCAATTTCTGTTGAAACGTATATGTCATGTATTTAAATATTTGGAAATATATAATTTAGTACAATAGTACAACCCAACATCCAGAAATGTTGGGAAGTTTTTTATTAAAATCATATGAGCCAATATTTTATTCAAGATAGAACATAGATAACATAACAAATGCTTAAAAATTTCAAATTTGATGACTGCTACAGGTTAAAAATAGTTGGCACGGGGGCATGTTTACCATGGTGTAGCATCTCCTCTTCTTTTCAAAACAGTTTAAAGACTTCTGGGCATCGAGGTTATGAATTTATGTAGTTTCGGAATTTGGTCCCAATGTAGGGGACCAAAATCTTGCCTGATATAGGTTTCCCGCTGCTGAAGAGTTCGTGGTCATCTTTGACATATTTTTTTGTTTAATGATGCAACATATGTTCTCTATAGGGGAAAGATCTGGACTGCTGGCAAGCATTCAGGAAAGTAATGAATTACATTTACTCTCATTACTGTAATTGAGTAGCTTTTTTGTGTACTTTTACTTTTTAAAGTATCTTTTAAAATCTGTAATTTTACATCTATTCAAGTATATTTTGTTTGAAGTATTGTACTACATTTTAAAACACATTCATTACTGAGTAAAAAACAAATGCTCCCTGGAAACTACTGCAGCAAATAATGGGCAGAAGAACAAACTCGCCCTAAAATAACAAGACAGATGCAGACGGACAAACCAGGCATTATGGTGCAGACCCAGCTGAAAACTAAACCTAAAAGGGTGTGCGATATCATCTGCTATAATATCGTAATTGTTGTTTTAACGATGGGTGATTTGACATCATCAGTATTTTGTCAAAAACTAAACAAAACACTCCTACAGAGTGCCATGAAGTCTAGTAGATTAGACTAGTACGTGTGCAAGCTTTTAGAGTGTGTTCTTTCACTGCGTGATTCAGTCTATTAAAATGCATTTAGAATGATCACAAAATTCAAGATATAGGGGCAGAAAATGTATACATTTATATCATTTAATATAGTAAATCAATAGTAAATTTCCTAAGGGCTAAGGTAAGGGCTGTAGCACTCGAGTCCCTGCTTCAAGTCGTCACACGGCTTCTGTATTCCTTCCGCACGAGGAGGAATCAGATGAGTGTTACGCTGCGCACCTAGACCCCGCCCCCTGCTGTCACAGGCCAGGTCGTCACAGGCCCCGGGCCGGGTCCCTGTGCTCCACCTCACTGCCCCACCACGGGTACGTCGGTGACCCCGTTGGTGCCACTGGCACGGTCTCTCAGAGCCTGGCCAGCGCTCCCCAGTCCGTCTCGGTGGCTCCTATGGAACATCAGACTCGGCTACACGATTCAGTTCGCTCGGCGTCCCCCCAAGTTCAGGGGCATCCGGTTCACTTCAGTCAAGGTCGTCGATGCCCCTGTCTTGCGTGCGGAAATCGCAGTCCTGCTGGCGAAGGATGCGAGACGGTCCCTCCAGCGGATATGGGGTCGGGTTTTTCAGCCCTTACTTCATTGTGCCCATGAAAAGTGGTGGGAGTTTTGAACCGTGCACTTCACAAGCTGCAGTTCAAGATGTTGATGCAGAAAACGCATTTTCAGGTGCGTCCGTCCCCTAGATTGGTTTGCAGCAATTGACCTGAAGGTAACGTACTTAAACGGGCGCCCACAAAGCGGCATCATCAACGCCCCATCCTTCTGGCCTCGGATAGCGGGAGAGATGGTGAGTCCCCCTCTCAAAATCCTAATCTGCTCTTTGATGTGTTCCAGCAGGCGACAGGAGGTGGCTCATTTGGCCGGGAACAACGGGAGGACGACCGGCTGAAGCATTGTTAGGCCCAGGTTCGGATCCTGGATGGAAAACGAGTTCAGCCTGGGCCCCATCCTCTCCGCATTTTGTGGTTCAGGAGGGCCTGCTATACTGTGTCGCGCAGCGGAGGGGGGAGGAAAAATTACTGCTGGTGGTGCCTCGTACAAAGACAGAGACCGGGTTGAAGTTAGCACACTCACACCCCATGGCGGGCCATCTCGGGCCGGCCAACACGATCCAACAGATTCGGGACCGGTTCCACTGGCAGAGAATGGATGCCGAGCGAAAAAACTGTTCGGCCAGGCCTGCCCCACCTGCCAGGTGATGTCACCCAGGAAGCCTCCCCAGCCCGCTGATGCCGCTACCCATCATCGAGGTGCCCTTCGAGCGCATCGGGATGGACCTTGTGGGGCCGTTGCCTAAGTCTGCCCGGGGACATGAACACATCCTGGTGATCGTCGACTACGCCACCCAGTACCCCGAGGCGATCCCCCTGTGGAAGGCCACAGCCAAAGCCATCGCTCAGGAGCTCTTCCTGCTGTCCAGCCGAGTCGGCATCCCAGCGGAGATCCTGACCGATCAGGGAACCCCCTTCATGTCCCGGCTAATGGCTGACCTCTGCCGGCTGCTAAAGGTGAAACAGTTGAGGACCACGGTCTACCACCCCCAAGCAGACAGGCTGGTCGAACGTTTTAACCAGACTCTGAAGCAGATGTTAAGACTGGTGGCGGCTGAAGACAAGCGTGACTGGGACCTCATGATCCCCTATGTCCTCTTCGGCATCTGTGAGGTCCCCCAAGCCTCAACTGGCTTCACCCCATTCGAGCTCCTCTTTGGTCGACAACGGGGGCCTCCTGAATGTGGCGAAGGGAGCCTGGGAGCAGCAGCCGGCAGTCCAGCGTTCGGTTATCGAGCACGTAAGGGAGATGAGGGAAAGGATCGACCGTGTCATGCCATTAGTCCGGGAACACCTGAGCAAAGCACAGCAGTGTGGATGGCCCGCGCCAAAGACACCAATGCCAGGGTGACTCGTTGGTTCCTCGCGCTCCAGGACTTCCACTTCGTTGTGCGTCACCGCACAGGGGCCACGAACGCCAACGCCAACGGTCAGGGGGTAGTGTGACGAGCGTCCCGGTATCTCATCAGCATCGCCTTGGAAATGGAGGCAGAACACCCGCACTTCCTCATTACCGGCTGATCGGTCCCAGCTGCAGCTTGTCAGCCGGCAGCGTTATAAGCCCAGCAGATCTCGCCACTGGGGAGTTTGACCTCCAGAAAGGCTGCAGCTAACCTCTCTCTCTCTCATCTCTTTACTCCTACAGCAGCGTGTGACCGGACAGCCACAATAGAGCACGAGCACGGGCACCCTGCACAAGGACTGAGAAAGAGAGCACAGACCGCACCAGCGCACCTTTACACCTGTTTGTTACCTGTTTTTTTGCCCTTTTTTTGTCAATAAACCCACCTTCCGGGGCAATTATTGGAACGGTCCTTGTCGTGTGATTCTTCACCCCGTGACAATATATATATATATGGATTATTTTAATAACTTTTTTTCTTCATGTACATATGCAGATTTGATTGCATCTTCTGACTTGTATTCCTCCACTACAGCTCAAACAATAAAGCATGGCACTTGCTCTTTGGAAAAATTTTTAATAAAAAATTACGTTATGAAACAGTAATGTGATGACACTGGCAAAGTAGAGAAAAAGTTGGAAATAAATATGTAAATGTTTCTTACATTTTTCCAAGTTAATTCCAGTTTCATAGTTAAGAAATTACTTTGTTATACTTGCTTAATTATATCTCTTTCAAAAATAAAAAGCATGGATTGCATTTCAATTTAACAATGACTGATAAAACAATGCCACTACAGTTTTACCAATAAAGCAAATACAATCATTACCATGTAGAGGATTATGTAATTTTATTTCACCAAAACAGAGTTAAACACATTAACTCAAAGTTGATTTTGAAATGAGAAAATATACAAAATATATATTTTTCTCATTACACCAGTCAGAAGGACTTGTATAGCCGTGTCATAGTGAACAAATGAGCATAGCTTGAACTGTTTTACGGACATCTGTACAAACAATGTAATTGAGTGTGTAAATGATGAATTGGAGCCTTTTTCTTGCATTAATACTTTACTTTCTTAATTATGCATGTGAACATTGTGCTGCTCATTTGTATTTTTTGCCATTCCTGTCTCTTCCCTTCATTCTGATTGGAATAATAGAATTTGAAAAATTACAGAAATTAAAGTGCATTTCACAGTCTACTGAAGCAAGACAAGCCATTTGAAATTAATCAAAAAATAATACAGTTTACAATGTGGTAAAGCGGTGCTGCCAGTTTAAATGAGGTGGGCTGTTTTCTCGCCACGGCGCATCTCATGCTCGTGTCTCTATCTGTGAATGATCCATTCCACTTTAAAAGCGAATGTAATTCTGTGATGTTAGTAAGTGGAAGTTTCCTCATGTCACGGTTTAGACTTCTGTCTGGTATAGGAGAGAGCAGCTTGTTTCGAGCATTTTAGAAAAGCACAGATTTCCGTCTGGTATTGAATCATTGAGCTGGAGTGGATCTTTAAAAGTTGATTGTGTCCCAGAGATTCTCTTCACACTCTACAAAATATCTATGACTTCTCAAACTTCTAAGAGTGCCACAAAGGGTGTGGTACTACATGCACAACTTATTGGGTGAACTTCATTAACCCTGTCCATGTCACTGTCTCACTGGAAAAAAAACATGCCTCTACCTACATTTTTGCAAAACTCATAACTCTAAAAAAAAAAAAAACACCTCTATGCATACACTGCCTGTCTAAAAGGTTGTCGTCTGGATTTAAGAAAGCCAATACTTAAGATTGTAGGGTGATTAATATGTTTCTGGCATGTTGTATGTTTGGCAACAATACTTTGGCTGAGATCTTGTATTGATAATGGGAGAGTTTATCTACTCTATAAAGTGGACTCCAGCACATCCTAAAGAATTTCAATAGGGTTAAGAACAGAACTCTGTGGGGGGCAATTCATACACAAAAATTATTCCTCATGCTGACTGAGCCACTATTTCACATTTTGGGCCTAATGAATCTTGGCATTTTCATCCTGGAACATGAAAATGGGTATATCTTCCAACGTGGATGTTTAAGAAATGAAAATCAACACACTGCATCAGTTAGGGTTAAAATATTTTTGCCAAACATATACCATGCCAGAAATATATTAATCATTGCAATAATGATCCAGTCCTAGACTCTTCATCATTTTCTTATTTAAGTCAAAATGGCAACCTAAACTAATACATTTGACATTCGCATCACATAACCAACTCGATATGTATGGCTTTTCTGACATGATACAATTGCTTGGTAGTGCACCTGGTAAATCTTTAAACTTGTGGAGCTCCTGGGTATGTGTCCTGTGAAACACGAGACACAATAAAAGAGTCCAAATACAATGGCATGGTTGCTTAAGCAAATATGTTTTTTTTATCTTAGATTTGATTTGTTAACACTTTTGTGTACTATTGCTTACTAGTGTAGATGCTGTGTTATATTCAGTAATGCAATAAAGCATTACATTTTACCATCACTCACTATACATTTCATTTCTAAACTGCCGTAATATGTACAACAACCATTTTAATATGCTTCCAGATCCACATTCATCTGTGTCGGGTACAAATTAATGCAATTTTAGAACTACACACTGGACATTTAACTTTGAAAAATGGTAAAATGTGCAAGAACAATGTATAACCATTTTTCAAATGTTGCCACAACAATGTTGACTTGTCATAAAATGCTGATAATCATATCTGTGAGATACTTCTTTAGGTGTCTTGGTGACTATAAACGATCAACGGTTATGCTAATATAGTCTATTAAAGGTGCTAATAAATGCAACTACCTGTGTCACTTGCACATTGCTTTATTTAATCATAGTGATGTTGCTGCAGTTTTACACAAATTTACTTTCCCCTTTCACATCTTTCCCAAGAAGTGGGAAAGAGGCAAAGTGACGTAATTCACGGCCTCTCATGGCATACTGCTATAATCTATTGATGTTACGCTTTGTGCTGAACAAAATAGGGGTCATGAATAACAACAGCTGGGCAACAAATGGAAACAATATTCCTCACAATATTATGATTACGGATTACATTCAATAAGGGTATATTTTTTGTGGTTCCTTGCAAAATGCTATATAACAAGCTCAAACACTTTTATCTTTAATAGTGCATGATTTGTAAACTAATAAAAAAAAAAAATCAGCCTAAAAAGTCCATCAGAGTCAGTTGACAGGCCAATGCTGTTCATCGTCACAGAAGCTTATCAATTGCATGTGTTATTAAGCCTTGCCAATTTAAACATTCAAAACAGTTTAAAGCATTTAAACGCAAGACACAGAAAAACTCTCACAGAAAGCATGCAAAACCCCGAATTGAGCTCTCATTCGTTTCCTCTTGGAGGTCAAAATAGGTCAAAGACTTAAGCAAGATAAAATGGCATGGTTGCTTTAGAAAAGATGTTTTATCTTGTGTTTGCTCTTGTCAAAACAATTGGTTAGGTTTAGTGTTGGTGCTATATTATTTCACAACGCTACAGAGCATTTACCTTTTTAGTGCCACTCACTGGACACTTATTTCCAAACCGATTGATGTTGCTGCAGTTTTATACAAATATAAATTTCCCTTCATGTCTTTTGCAAGAACATCCAGGGCAAAGTAACTGCAATGCACTTTCGCTCAAGGCTTACTGCCCTAATCTATCGATGTCGCGCTCCTACGTGTCGTGAATAACAAACCAGGCCCCAAACAAACACATTGCATTTATTTTTCTAAACATAACCTAATTGATAGGAATCTTTAAGTACAGAAACAGCAAATCAGACCAGTCACACTGATTGCAAAATTATTTGCTTCCATAACAGTGTCATCAATCCATTCCAGCATTGCTCAGAAGCTCTCAACATCCAAGTGAAAAGAGCCTCTTATTTCCTCGCCCCCATCAATCTCATTTTAGGACCCAACACTCTATAAATACTGCGAGTGCTGCGGTCTATTCAGTCGCTGTTCGTTCAGAGCTGCGGGTGGCCGATGACAGCCAGAGAATGCTGAGGGCACTAAACCCCTCTGCCCTCGGCTCGCACCTCCAGCTAAGAATAAGAATGATGTCCCCGTTCCCCTGGCCAAACTTGGAATCCAGAGCGGGAGATTAGTGGAGTCTGCGTGCTATTCCAGATAACTCTCACCTGCTCCCCAGGAGAGAGAACTCTCTCTACTCGGTTATGCTCGGCTGGTCTAATTCTGCAGCTTGACTGGTTTGTGATCGTGGCCGCGAATCCGCCGTACCTGTCTATCCCGTAGCGGTGGCTTACATGAGGGTTTGCGCACAGCTTATATGAGATTTTTTTGTCCTGCAGGCTGGATTGGGTATGTTTACTCTGTGCCGTTAATCCGTGCAACACTAGTACCCGGTGTTTCTTCGGGACGACCTCATACTTGGGCAGCTCAGAGACTCCAAACCAGATGATGACCTCACCTCAGCTTTTTTTAACTCTGAGCCACACAGCCAGTCTAGCCTTTTCCAAATTTCCTAGCTGGCGCCGTCAGCAAGCATGATACAAAATAGGGCCTTACAAAAAGCAATTGTTTTTTTTTTTGTCTTCTTTTACAAGTGGTCACTGAATAAACTAATCATCACACATTTTTTTTACAACAAAAAGACTAACAAAAAACGTTCATTTCACCTCTTCATTCAAGTGCTCAGTTCACACAATTTGGTTTGGTTAAAGTGTTACTGCTGACTGTACAGATAAGCGTTCATGGTAAACTAAATGATGGTATACTTTAATGTTATTTATTGAAACTCGTATGCCATGTACTTACATATATTTGTAATAATATTGTAATATTTAAAACGTTTTACATTTAACTGCAATATCAAATATCACATGATTGATGAAAGTGTGTCCTATACAGTATGTGTAAAGGGTCAGCTGCAACTGCAATTAAATATTTCAAGTTTGCTATTTTTTCTTTGCTATCTTCCCAGCCAAGTAGCATCCAATATAGCTTTTTAGCCAGTATTTCTCTCATATTTTGATTCATGTGTGATCCATACTAAAGCTCAAATCAGTATGCTTTTGACACAGTCATCTGAGCTGCAGTTGCTTCAAACAGAGGGAAAATCAAATCTCATTATGGCCTAGTACTGCTAATTGCTTTTTCATCTTTGATTGTTATTCCCCAAAGTAACTATTTTCTAATAAACTAAACTAAAATAAAAGTGCATTTTAAAGACTTGCTACATCAAAGAGGAGCCTGGTTTATTTAATCTAGGCGATTCCCATGTGATGTGCAGTGATTTTATAGATGTGCATTGCTAAACGGCATAATGCAGCATAATAGTGTGAGCCACATAATTGGTATTAATCATAAACACATTTTAATTGTATTTTATTTGTCGGATTCATTCTCTGTATACAGTATGTTTTCAAATGGGTGTCTCATACAGGATAAGAATAGCTTTAATAGCCTGAATAGAATGCAGTTGTGACATACTGTTGGCATTAGCAGCAAATATGAATACAATTCAAGAGTGTCTGTTTACTTAATCCAGTCCCCAGGCTTGAGTAAATCTGCATGCCTGTTAACCATGCCAATCACTTGCTTAACTAAAGCTTCCTGCAAATGACAAAAAAGATGCCGGGTCTTGAATGACATCATCCTCTAGAAAGTGACATCATTTTTTGGAGGGAAAACAGCAGCACAAGCATCAGTTAGGATGATTTCTGGGATGTTAGTTGCTTTGTTACTTTAAAAATCTCAATTCTGCTTCACCAAAATGCACAAATCCATTTGACAATAACATAAAGAAATGAAAATGAACTTCAGCTTGACATCCTCATGCAATGAGCAATGACCCCATCCCCACTGAGCAATGACTAACTTCATGCTCATCTCATTAAACACCAGTTATTTCTTGCTTTATCAAGAACTGTTTGCACATGGTGACAAGTTCTGGAGTTTGGAGCTCATGCAGCACTGAAGGTTAACGTACAATGACAGACTTACTGCGACACGACAGCTGCAAGCTGCAAATGAATTCCCGCTCTCATCCCCCATTAAGGCCCAGCTTTTTATTGTAGTAAACATCATGTATGGGTTGAGCAGCTGAGTGTGATACATCACACAGAACAAGGGCATTATTAAAAGTCGAGGGATGTTGATGAAAGACACTCCCTGCTGGATGTTTGCCTTCCTCTGGAGATCAGGGGAAAGACTGCGGCTCACGCTACTCTCACTGCAGGATCCCAGACTGTGCCTGGAGCAGCTCAAGATGATGCTTTGAGCTCTGATTTTCACTCAATTAGTACAATAAGTACAAAAAAAATATATAAAATAAAAATAATGACTTTATTCAACAATGTAGGGTGAGTAATTAATGACAGAATTTTCACTTTTGGGTGAACTATCCCTTTAATTATCAAGCATTTTTCTGTTTTAATCGCTTTTCCATTATTGATAAAATGTTTAAAACAGTAAAATCTGATGAAAATGATATGAAAATGAATGACAAAATATCATTCTTTCTTTCTTTCTTTCTTTCTTTCTTTCTTTCTTATTAGCAACATAGAATACAAATAATCAACTCAGACTCAACTTTATTGTCCTGTAGGGAAATTAAGATTGCAGCAAAGTGCCAATACACTAACCATATCCATGCACACATGACATTACTCCCATAAAAGTATACATTGTACACATACAATTTCCCAAACATTAAAATTCAACCAAATGTTACTCAAGTTCATACATTTTGGGTACCAATACATTCTCCTCCCCACCAGACTTATTCAATAACGTAATGGCCACAGTAACAAATTAATCTTTAGTTTATTTCGTCCTGCATACAGGAACTCTTAAACGGGACACAGCAACAAAACAAACAACAACCATGGATCTCACATATTTTAGCTATGAAACAAACAAACAATGCTAAATGGGTCTCAAATATAACAGGTTTCCAGATTTTTCAACCAGGCCTACTCCATCTCTTTCTGTTTTATAAATATGTACAGTTTACCTCCTATTTAACCTATGCATTGAAATAATGTGTTAAATGTTTTTTAGTTCTCCAAAACAGAGTGAAGGAATACTTTACAATTTTGGGCTGCATCATAATCTGCTTAGGCTGTTGAAATAGCTGCTATGCTCAGAATGGGACATCTATGGATTATGCAAAAACAAGAAATTGCTGCACAGACACCCTTTCTGCACAGAGCCATGCAGCACCACATGAGGCTTCCTGACGATAAGAAAACAAAACGCTGCTGTGCAGTGCTGTTTGGAGGTGTTTTCTGTTCCCACATCCGGTCTGATTAATTCACCCAGAGCCCGATATGTTCCTCACAGATGCAACAGTACTAACATACAGCAATAAATCAGTGAACTGCACTGAGCATATGGACCCAGTGCTATATTAGAGACATATAGTCAGAAGACAAATTTAAGGTTGAAAGAAACAAAAATATGAAGAAGAAATGCATAGACTTGCGCCTTGCAACCCTCCTGTATACGTTTTTTGCATTCCCAGCTGCATCAGTTTTGAGCTGTTCAAAAATGAACTTATAAAATAGTCATAATAACTTAATATTTTTTTTCAACTAAAACCATATTTTATCCAATCAATAACATTTATGTATATGTATGCATCTATTTATTTATTTATTTATAAAAAAATAAAGTTCTTAGATTTTTTTTTATTTTACAAAAATTGTATCAAAATAAATAAATAATAAAATATTGATGACCCCATCCACCCCCTGTTACAGAGGAGGCTCCCGTACCACCTCCACACCACCAGAGGGAACCATCACCTGAAAACTAGTCAGTTGCCCTTCGGACTCCATTTCACATTTCCCCTCATACCTGGGACTGATCAATCATCCACACCTGTTCCCCATTTACACACATACATATAAGCCACACACGGACCTGTTGCAAAGTTTTGATTTGCCTTGCTGTCATTTCTGAGCATTATACCTGTGTTTACTTGCTTGTTATCTGACCTTGGACTGTTTACTCGTTATTCTGATTGTTTGCTGCCTGCCCCGACTGTGATTGTTTGCCTCCTGCCCTGACCTGGTGTTGAACTCTGTCTCTGCCTAGCCTCTACTGTTCTGCCTTGCCGGTGTCTGACGCCTGTACTGCCTGACTATTCTCAATAAAACTGCAAATGGATCCACACTTCTCTGACCCTTTGTTATATATATAATTATATGAAACCTGTACGTAATCTGAATTATGAATAGCTAATCTGATAATTACCAATATTACCTCCATTTTAATGAATATTTGAATTGATGCTGCTCAAAAACAGCCCACATTTTTTACTTTTGGATTAAAACTACATATACAGTATATTACTCTGAATGTTTCAAACAACATATATTAATTGTACTCTCTAGCTATGTTTTAGGACGTTTACACAAAACAGTTGTTTTAAAAACAGAAACATTTCTCATTTGAATTTGTGGAAAGTTACACGTACAGAAAACATTCCCCATTCACATGGAGCAGTGAAAAAAATAAATGCATTATACATGCCAGGTCAGTAGATGGCGATATCACTTTGCAAAGAAGCTCTACGCACCAGTACACATATAAGAAAGAGCAGGTGTGGACATTTGGCAATTTTTATGTATCTGGCTTCTGGTGTCATTTTCTTCCAGTTATTTTGAGCTGTACAATACCACTTGTTAGGCTACTATTTAAATGTATTGTCTTAATTATAAAAAAAACGGTTTGCAGTTTTACTATTTACTGGCCCTTGATAGCAGGCATGTGCAGAGGGGGGTGAGGTGGGTGCTTGAGCACCTGCCCCTTTTCGTCTTGATGCCAAAAGTGCCCTTTTGTCAAGGCATTTTTTTTATTATTAAAAGCCCTTTTGTGAAGGCCTGCGCAATCTAACTATTAGTAAAATGTATTAATAATAGTTTAGCCATACATTAAATTATCCATCTGATTACCTTTCATCTGACGATCTCAGGATTCAAGATTTTTTATTCGTCACATACACAATTATACAGAATATAACCAGCAGTGAAATGTAGTCAGGTCCTCTCCATGGACAGTGCAATTATATGTAACACAAACACAAGATAATATACATAAATATAGGTATGAAAAATTTAAATAAAAAAGTACAAAAATAATACAATTTGCAATAAAATAAAATGTACAGGACAGTATACTGTAGACTTAATAAATAATAATATAAGTAGGAATGGCCAAGAAGAATGTGCAAACATGTTGTACAGGGCATACACATAGCAGCAATACGGATGCTGGAGAATAGTGAATATGAATATTTTACTGATTATTATATGGAGTCATGTTGATGTTATGAGACAGAGTTTGAGTTTAGGAGCCTGATGGCCTGAGGGAAGAAGCTCCTCCTAAGTCTCTCAGTTTTTTTGCCTGAGATGCCATCACTGAGTTGGCAGTAAAATGAAGAGATGATTACCAGGGTGATTTGAGTCCTTGATGATTTTGACAGCTCAGCGTTTGCAGCGTTTGAGGTAGATGTCCTGCAGAGAGGGGAGAGCAGACCCTGAGATGCGCTCAGCTAAGCGCACAACTCTCTGCAAGGCTTTGCAGTCCTGATTGGAGACGTTTCCATACCACACTGAGATGCACCTTTTTATGGCACTTGAATAGAAAGTTTTCAGGACTGCTGGTGAGACCCTGAATTTCTTCAGCTGTCGCAGATGGTACAGTGTTTGCCTGGCTTTCTTAACCTGAGTTTGAATCTGTGTAGTCTAAGTGTGGTCCTCGGAGATGTTTACACCAAGGTACTTGAAGCTACTCACCCTCTCCACAGGGGTCCCACTGATCATAAGAGGAGTGTAGGGCTGATGCTGTCTCTTCCTGAAGTCCACGATCAGCTCTTTAGTTTTACTCACATTCAGAGAGAGAGACAGTTGTCCTGGCACCATAAAGTTGTCCTGTAAGTCTCTCTACCTCATCCAAGTATAACGTTCGCGGCTGCCAGAAAGTGGAGTTCTCAGCAGAGCAGTCTGCTTATAAACTTATATTATTGAATTATGATTGTTTTACGAGAACAGCGTGAAAAGATAATGCACAGCTGTTGTTTATATTGCTGTGTGTAGCCTGTGGAAGCACTTTTAGCTGCAGCAAGGGGCTACACTATTTAGTTCAATGTTTTCCTAATGACAATTTAATGACAATAAAGGCTACTACGAACACCCTTTTCCCATTTTTATCACATAATAATTCAGGAAAATCTGCTTTTTATTCAGCCCCCAGCTATTGCTGTGTAAATTTGTCCATATTAGGGATTTCCTGCATGTCAAAAGTTTCTGCGTGAGAGCACCCTCTGGCTTCAACTACGAATGAAAACATCCACTGCATGAGAGTTTTCAGCTATCCTTATATTCATATCTTCTCATTTTGGATATGAATAAAACGTCAGGTAATGTCTCTTTTAATTTAAATCTAGATTTAAATCTAGAAAACTCTTTGTGAAAACACCTGATCGAGCTTGAATGAAGTGCGGGGAACGAATGTAAATTCGATAAAACTTAATATAAAAAATGCAGTTAACGTAGTTCTACACACAGCAATAAAAACAAAGGTGCTTGTACTCTTTCGTTCTTGCTGTTTAATTGGGAAAAGTTTAAAGCGCTTCGAGGTGTCTTGTCTTTTTATGTTATCTGACTAAAAATGATTTATACTTTGAACTATTATTATTATTACAGTATTTATTTAAAAAACGTAGAGTTCCTTAAAAATATTCATCACAACACTGGTAAAACAGGCTTATACCGATTTTCTCGTCCTCCAAATTATACTTATCAATCCTGTTTTTATAATCATTATCATTAAAAAAATTAATAAATTCAGAACAGGATTAAAAATATAATTATATTTTAAATAAGACAGGAATAATTTTTCTACAACAACAACAGTAGTGTTTACAACAGCAAAACCACCATACCCTGTAATCTCAATAACAAGAACAACAACAATAATAATATTAATGATAATAGTAATATAATTCCAGAGCAATGCAAGAAATGGAGGTGCAAAAAATGTTTTTAACATTTTTACTTAAAATGGTCTTTTCTGTTCTGTGTTTAATTTTCAAACCGGCATTTGCTGCTGTGTCAATACAGAAGCATCCATTTCGATACACTTATCAGCAAGGAGTATAGCCCTATTAAAAGCCGTGTTCCATGTGCCCCTTTTATAATTTAAGCACCTGCCCCTCCAAAGGTCTCTGCACGGCCCTGCTTGATATACTTTTTGATATTCCGCTAGAGCGACTAAGGAATCAGAAGTCTTGCACATTCACAAAAAACAGCTTACTTATGCAATGAAAAATAGAATGGATAAACTTAATATATAATGCGCATGACATCGCTATTTCACAAGTTTCGAGTTTCTGAGGTATACATATGATGCACATCTTGATTTTGCTGAGATAGATGTGTTCCTGGGTCAACATATATTGTTGACCCTGGGACAACATTTTAATCCAAAATTTAATTTTGACCATTTCCCTACACCTAAACCTAACCTTACCCATGAGTATCCCTAAAATCAAGGAAATGATAGATTAATGAAACTGATATACAAGCAACAAACACTGATTGTAAGCCTAAACTTCAAAAAAATTATAAACTTGTTCTTCAAATCTGATTGGTTAATAACAATGTGGTTCCAGGATCAACAAAGATGTTGACCCAGGAACATGTCGTACTTGGTAAAATCAGGTTCTGCTACATATGATAATGTCATCGTTTTCAAAACTTGCACTTTGAAACCTGTTTTCAAAGTTTGTGTTTGTAGGTACCCAAATGCCGTTGTTGTGTAAATGAACATTCAAAATGAATAAAAAAACATTTGTTTTTAATTGAAAATGATGGCAACACTCCCTTATACTGTTAGGTATTTTGCTCTATACCCCTTTGGGCTGCAGTTCATCTCATAGTTATTTGTTATGCAACATCATTTGTCTGTTTGTCTGTCTTTGTGGTGCATATTCAAATGTACCAACAAATTTCAGTCCTAAAAGTGTGTGTGAGATATGGGAAAGAAGCTAAATGTATTTTGTTTTTTTTGAGAAAAATTTAACTAATAGATTAAAAAACATGTAATCAATGTTTGAATGTACAACTTCCGGGTCAACAGTCTTTAAATTATGGGAGGCACTTACGGTTTGGAGAATTTGCGCGGTTACACTTTATTTTGATAGTCCAATTTAGACATTATACTAACTATAAGTAACTTTGTAACTACATGTCAACTAATTCTCATTAATGTGCAACTACATGTCTGCTAACTCTCAGAGAGTCGTACTTGAAATCCAAAGGTCGCAAGTTCAAGTCTCAGGCCGGCAGGACTTATAGGTGGCGGGAGTGAATGTACAGCGCTCTCACTAGCCTTAATACCACGACTGAAGTACCCTTGAGAAAGGCACCGAACCCCCAACTGTTCCCTGGGCGCTGCAGCATAAATGGCTGCCCACTGCTCCGGGTGTGTGTTCATGTTGTGTGTGTTCACTGCTGTGTGTGTGTGCACTTTAGATGGGTTAAAATTCAGAGCATGAATTCCGAGTATGGGTCACCATACTTGGCCGTATGTCACGTCCCTTTCACACTTAATATTTCTGCGAATAGAAGGAGAATCTTTAGCAATTATTGAAAGTAATTTGAAGTGTAATTTGTTACACTTTTGAATTTCCTTGTAATGATCGATGGTTGAAAGGTGAGTAAAATAATGTCACTTCATTGTACCCAGCAAAATATTTTTGTGTTCATAGAGTGAACCTTTAATGGAAGTTGCTCCCGTAGTTTGTGCAACACATTATGGGGTGTAGGAAAAAGGTGAATAGAAGGGTTAAATGACATATGGAATCCTGGTTGTTTTAAATAAAAAAATGTACATACATGTCATGTCATCCTGTTGGGAATTTTGGCTCCTCAGGTTTCAATGTTCTGATCGCATCTTAAATTTGTCTTATTTGGTCCCTGATATCCTACACACATTTCAGTATATTCAAAATAACTTCTCAGTAAGATATGTCAACATTTAAAGTCTCTCTCTCTCTCTCTCTCTCTCTCTCTCTCTCACACACACACACATTTGCATCTTTAAATATTTGAGTAAGCTGAAATAATGTTTTCATTGGTGAGCAATGAACCTCTGGATAGCCTGGGCCGTGAAGGATCATTCATTGCCTAGGAAACGGAGGACACATTTTGAGACTGTATTTGAGGGAGCCTTCGAATTGGGACAGACTTTACTGCGCCGCAGTAAAGTCTTGGTCTTCAAAGGCAGCCTTTTAAAGCCCAAAACACAGCATGATTTTAGCAATGCTATAAGATCACTGAATGTCACACTGTGCGACGTGGATCTAATAAACTTGGCTACAACATGTGTGTACACTGTAAACCCGGATAAGTAGAATTTACTTAAAAAAACCCAGGTAACCCGTTGCCTTAAAATTTTTAAGTAATGAAGCATTAGTTGAATAAGTGAGGTGAACTACATTCAATGTACTTAAGCCCATAATGGAATGGAATAGAACATTTAAGTTGAATGTACTTATAACCGAGTTACATTAACTGAAGATACTTAGTTTAAACAATCATTCCCCACCCATTTATTTAACTCAGCTTGTTAAGTAAGCATTACTCCATAACCAATTTAACTAAATTGTATATTCTAACTGACCCAACTTAACTTTTTGTTCCTGAAACTCAAAATATCTTTCAATCAATGGAGCCATGTAAAATACATACATACAACATTACACTGATCCAATTTTATTTTTATTGAACATGTCTTTTTTTTTAACAAAAGAAACAAAGCCATGGCCTAATACACTCAAAAAAAATATTCTTTAAACTGAATTAAATTATGGACAGTGGTTCCACACAACCAAATTGTTTTACATTAATGGATTTTTTTGAGTCTATGTAAAATTACTGTGTTGAGACAACACAATTGAATGAGGAAAATCAATGTGAAATAGTAATGTCCAACCAAATAAATTTAATCACTTTCCTTTAACTTAAACCAATTAAGTTCAGTCAACATGTTTTGGTTTACTAAAAATTGGCCAAATGTTTCACTGAACCAACATAAGGAGCTTGGTTTCAAACAAGCCAATTAAATTATGGACAGTGGTTCCATCCAATTAGTTATTGTTATTTTAACTCAATTGTTTCTATTTAAAGTTACTCCCTTTAAAAAAGCATTTTGTGTGTGTGATTGTCATGTAATGACTCATACAAAGGCAAGATTTGTAACAAATGATCAAACTGTATTTGTTAAACAAGCATAATAAACAGTTTTAAACAGCCTGCTCAATCTTACATTCAAGAGATTAGACTTGTGCAAATGCATTAACATTGTTTTTCAGTTTCAATGCATTATTTTAGAAAAGACAACAAAAATAAATAAGTTCTTCCTCTTAATTGAGAAAAAAAGAAAGAAAAAGTTGGCAGATTACAATTGAGGTTCTGGTCAGAAATTAATTCTGTAATATATTAAACAACTTTTACAGAAAAAGTTACTTCTACTATGCCACGCAGCCTCCAAGAAATGGGCAGCTTGCACTACTTCCTCTAAAAATAAATCTGAACAAAAACATTTCAATTTAGACTAAGAACAGATAGCTAACAACAATTATCAAATGACATCTTGAATCAATGACATCTGCTGGGCTGTCTTCAATGTCAGCACCTTCGTATCGTATGACATAGATTCCCACGACAGCTTTCTGGATTGCCTCCTGAGTGCTGGCACCGTCTGTATCCTACAGAGGTAATTTAAAATGATGGAGAACTCTTAAATTCCTGCATATTAACTGTGCCACAGCATTTAATATCCTTGAAAATACAGGAACATTTTTTGTTAATAAAAAATAAATAAATACTGACCATAAAATCCAGAATAAGACTGCTAGGGTCTTCATTTAGGTAGACACATAGGGATTTGATTATGCATTCTCTCTTCACTTCAATGTCATCAGTCTAAAGATGCAAATAACAACATTAACAAAATATAGCCGTTACATTTTTACACAATCACAGGCACACTTTAAAAATTGTCAGTCATTCCAGTCGCTCATCCATCATGTGTTTAATCATTTTCTTAAGGGAAAGAGCCTGCTCCTGGAGGGCCACTGTCCTGCGGAGTTTAGCTCCAACCTAATTAAATACACCTGAACCAGCGAATCAAAGTTTTTAGGAATTTTCAAATAAGACTTACTACAACTTCCAGGCAGGTGTGTTGGGTAATTTGTAGCTAAACTCTGCAGAACACTGGCCCTCCAAGAAGAGGTTTGGACAAGTCTGCCTTCTGTCAAAATATTTTTGTAAGCTAATGCATTTGCAAAATCTGCCAGTTTATAGTAATACTACATATTTTGCATTTATTGTACTTCAAATCTTAATAAATATAATCCTATTACATTTTCGTCTTTTTTGTGCATGCTGATGACCATAACCCCAAAACTTAGACACTGGTGAGTTGAGAGGATAATGTTTCAAAGGGTTAAGTCACCCAAATTACTGTCATTAATTACTCACCCTCATGTTGTTCCGAACCCATAAAACCTTTGTTCGTCTTCAGAACACAAATTAAGATATTTTGATGAAACCCAAGAGCACTCTGACTCTCCATAAGGATCCCATCACGTTCAAGGTCCAGAAAGGTACCAAAACATTGTTGAAATAGTCCACGTGACATCATGTAATTTTATTTTGTGAAGCTACAAGAATACTTTTGTGCACAAAAACCACATAACTTTATTCAACAATTCTTCTCCTCCGCATCACCCTAGCGTCATTTTGGCGAGTACCACAAAGCAAGCGTGCGCTTTGATCTGCACATAACACATGTGCGTGGTGCTGCTGATGTAGATAACATGTGCTACGCCTTGATGCACCCTCTTGCCAGGGTGACTCAGAGGAGAATAATTGTTGAAGTTGAAGTTATTTTAGTTTTTTTGCGCAACAAAAAGTATTCTCTTCGCATCATAAAATTCAGACTGAACCACTGATGGCAGATGGATTATCCTGACGATGCTTTTCATACTTTTCTGGACCTTGACAGTGGTAATACTTGGCAGTCAATGGGACAGTCAAAAGCCTCCTGGTTTCCATCTAAAATATCTTAAATTGTGTTCCGAAGATAAACAAAGCTTTTAGGGGTTTGGAATGACATGGGGGTAAGTGATTAATGACAATTTGCAATTTGGGGTGGAGTAACCCACTTCACAATTTAAAGGTATACTGTCATTTTTTGTTCAAGATCAATTTAAATTAATCAATACATCAATCCTTATCCCAAAACATGTTTTCGTCTTACTCTGATACGTTATGGGAAGCCCTTTATAAGCATACATTTTAGTGGTAGAGATGCACCGGACAACTGGCCATAAATCACTATTTTTTCAGTTTTATTTTGGCCAGTTTCTATTCTTGACTTGCACAAACTTTATTGCACTAATTTCCCAAAATGTAATTTGTGTAGAAATATTACAAAGTCTGTAAAAACGACGGCCTCAAAGGCCAAAGGCAGATCACGCTGAAGATGGATGGAAAGAGGACAACACAGATGCTGCAGCTGAGAAAATAGTGTACAAGGCAGCAAGCTAAAATTTTAACATTGAATTGGGGGTTTATATGAATGCATCGTTGAAGGGAACTGACCCGCATTAGAAAAGTTTTGATAGCCATTTTTTTCTCTTACTCTGTATAATCACAGTGCTGCTTTTTGTACAGTGATAAACATTTCAATTAGCCCATCTGCTATTATGTCGTGCATGACAGCTGTCATATTATAGAGCAAATAAGTTAGCTTAAAGGGGAAAAATGCAACTGGCATCGGAATCAACCAATGTGTTTGTTAACAAAAAAATGAAATCCACAAAATGCATGCAGTTTGGTTTTAAAGAGCCAAAAGCTACAAAGCTACAGTGTACCTTTAAATCAGTTATAGTTACATGTTCCACCAAGGGGTCAGTTCTGTAGAACATGACTCATCTGACATTAATAGCACAATGTTTATTACAATCATAGGCTGCACAATGCTGTATTGTAGCAGTATCGATGAAAATTCAATGATTTATTTAGCGATGAACAGAGTCACGCTTGTTCTAAAAGGGCGGGCATGATTAACGTTACATGTCTGGAGCATCTATAATTTGAACAACTCAAGTAGCGATCGGTTTGACAACGTCCACTGTATGAGCATGTTCATAACCAAAACTTCAAATTGTGCTGAGCCATGGGTTGAAACAAAAGTCGGGAAAATTATTACTTGTTTATAAATCTTAAAAAGTGATTCAGCGTTCACTTAACGTTACCTTTATCCAAAACGCGTCGTTTTCACCGTCACATTCGTTGACATTCCTTTATTTCCCCAAAGGCAGTGATGAAGGAAACCGTGATAAAATGCATACTGTAATAAAAAGAAAACGAAAAACGAATAACGTTAGCAGATACAATGCAAACATTTCTGCAACAGTCGACTGTGGCATTATTTGAACTTGCTTCAGCCAATTGTAATGAGACTCAATAGTTAAGTGTAAGAGCACAAGGAAGTTGTCTCGTTAAACTGCTTATCACATTAATTCGCCAGAAAACCAGTATGAATTCTAATATATTGTCCCATCCTTTGTTCCACAAGCACACGATATAACGTTAAATAAGTGTTCACTAACGTTACAGAGAATCATGCGCTTTCCACATGCAACTCACATTTTCCAACCGCATGAAATCATCCATTAATGGCGCAATAAATAATTACACACAATACTCGACTATACTAACCGAAATTGGAAGAGAAATTCACTAACGCTAACAGAAATGGGCTTAACACATAGAAACTTTAAATGTCCTTACCTTGATGATACTCCTATCGCTGCCGCCATGTTCCTTCTTCGGCTGTCTTCATCATAATGCTAGAAATCGTCACATCCGGTTTTTGAATTGCGAAATTAAACCCTTTACATTAGTTTAACGATTGATAATTAAGTAAAATGGAAAATGAAACAGTTTGTTACACCATACAATAGTGTTTTGGAGGAAAGTGAAATATATTTGTGTTGTTTTAAAAAAACTAATCTGAGTAAAACGAACAGTGGCACAAAACCATTTTTTTGAGTGGGGCTTCTAGTGTGTAGTTTCCTCAGTGATGGCATGAAAAGAAAAAAAATATCTTCCTCTTTAATGCCAATCATTACAATATTGTACTGCACCTCTTCAAATTTGGTTGACAAACTGCAAAACTCAGCCCTGCTGAACACTGTTATCTTAACATTTACTCTTAAAATAATTTGCGATTTATTTTGTTTTTGACCCTCTGAACTTACCGTTGGACAGGCAAAACTTGATGATATTAAGTTGTTTTAGCTCAAACACATAATTACAATAAGATAGGCCATTAAAAAGTACAGTTTACTCAGAATTCATAATTAATGTAAAGAAATGACACATGTTTAAGTAATACAAACTCAGTTTGTTTGAGTAGACACTACTGATTGGACTTAAAAACTCAATTACAATAAGAAAGGACAAGAAAAGTTCAGCTTAATCAGAATTAACAAGTAATGTCAATAAATTAGACACATTTAAGTAATATGTACTCAATCTCTTTGAGTTGAATCAAAATCTGGGTTTACAGTCTATAGACTGTACGATTATGACACCTATTGACTCGTACGATACGACGCACATGTCTATAGAAGAATAAAATGTTATTAGCATGCGCTAGTGGTAAACTAAAAGAGCCTGATACATTATAAATTCAGATAAATCAGACATGTATGCTAAAATACAATAAATGTCAATGCTTTGACATTTTCACTATTTACAGGTTTTCGTATTATGATCATCTGATGTGGTTTTGGAAATTCATTGAACCATCAATTACAAGCCAACTAATCCTTTGCCACCCTATAATGTTTATGACAAAGCTGAATATTTCAAATGCTCAAATTATGATAGCATTAAATTATTTAAATTAATTTCAAAGTCAGAGTATTTATTATTCCTTCTTAAAGAGACTGTTTGGTTTAGTTTACACATACATGTTAATTAATGCAATAAATATCAAACATGTACTAATTTGTAGTTAAGGCTGCCATTATTCATGCATTAATCCATATGACTCCAGTCATAGTTAAGGATAGTTCTTCATTAGTTCTTAATTAGTTAACTCATTTAATAATCATTAGTGATGAATTAAGTATTAATTTAAGCATTATCACATGATCATTCATGTACCCTTATTGTAAAGTGTTACCCATTTATTTATATATATAATGTATCTGTACTTACAGGCAATATATGAACTGATCCTCTTCCTGGACCACAGTACATTGCCCTTGGCCTGAAGCATAGGGACGTAGCTGAGCAGTATGGGGTGCCTCAATCTACTGTCAGCAGAATAATTTTGACATTTAGCCATTTTTTGTACTCTGTTCTTGGTTCACCATGCATTTTGATGACAAAAGAGGAAAATTAAGGAACGCTTGCCATCAGAATTTGAAGACTACCCAGACACCACCACAATTTTGGACTCCACAAAGCTCAGGTGTCAAACACCCACCTTCCCTTTACTCCAGAGTGAGGTGTATTCAAACTATAAGTGCTGTTGTACCCAGAAGGGAATTATTGATATTGTTCCCCATGGTGCTGTAACCTTTTTTCTCTCTTTTGTGCTGTCTCAGTAAGAGACAAACTGATCTTTGTAGAGTCAGGTATTCTTACTCTGCTTAGGCCAGATATGGCAATTATGGATGACAGAGGCTTCCTTTTGGATGACTGTGTGACCTGTAAAGTGTAGAGGCCTGCATTTCTCACTGGGAGACCTCCGATGACAAAGCACAAGGCCAGGTCTATTTCGTGTCTTAGAGTGCACACTGAGCACCTAATTCATGGACTGAAGGGGGATGCAGTAATTTATTTGATACTGTCACCCCCCTAAATATTCTTGATAATCGATAACTTACCTTCATAGTCATGAATGTAACTGGATATGTCCAACTTATATCCTTTTCCCCATTTGCTGGACAAAGCCTTTGAGTTTGCCTGAGTAAGGCAGTGTACAGCACTGATGTTCATTTCAGAAAAAATCCTTAAGGCAGCGAGTGAAGGCATATTCACAGAGGATTTTGACTGTTGACCAGAAATGACTGAGCTAGCTAATCTAAAAGCAGGAAGTTGTGCATATAGTCAGTTTACATAGGCTCACCTAAACTAGACAATATAAGATTGGGGAAAGTTTGGCTGGTCTATGAGTCTCAGTTTCTGCTGCGACATTTGCATGATAGGGTCAGAATTGGGCATAAACAACACAAAAGCATGGATCCATCCTGCCTTGTATCAACAGTTCAGGCTGTTAGTAGTCTAATGGTGTGAAGGATATTATCTTGACACCCTTTGGGCCCCTTAGTACCATTTGAGCATCGTTTAAATGCTACAGCCTGTACAGTTGCTGACCACATCTATCCCTTTATGACCACAATGTACCCATCCTGTGATGGCTTCTTCCAACAGGACAGCATGTGATGTCGCAAAGCTCAAATAATCTCAAACTGGTTTCTTCAACACGGCAGTGTTGAAGAAACCTTTACTTCACTTTACTCATATGCTCTCCACTGTCACCATATTTCAATCCAATAGAGCACATTTGGTATGTGGTGGAATGGGAGATTTACTTCATGGATGTGCAGCCGACAAATATGCAGCAAATGTTAGCATGTCTGCTTGTATGGAATTACTTCTGTGCCAATAAAAAAAATTCAATTTTTTCTAAAAACTTATGAGAATATAAATTGAAACTGAAAAAATATATCTATTTGAAAAAAAAAAAATATATATATAATAATTTTAATTTGCAGGCAAATTCTTTGATTTCCTATTAATACATTGCATGCTTTGCTAACTGCTTTTCCTCTTCCCTTTGCTGAGCTGTACTTATGTACTTGCAAATGTGCTTCCAGAATTTGTATTAATGAAGTTTTCATCTTTTGAGTTTATGAACACAGTGGGCAATCAGAGGTGTCTGTATTCATCACTGTGATGAACTCCTGAGTTGTTTAGTGCGTGTGCTCACTGACAGATTTCTGAATCTGCTTTCGTGAATTCTCTCATCAGCATAAAATAAGAGCTGAAAAGATGTAAGGCATTTATTTAGTTTTTGTGAAAGCGCATAAATCACATAAGACTGAAGTCACAAACTACTTTTTTCCTTGTTTTTTTCTTTCTTTTAATTTTATGCTACTGAAATAACCAACAACAATTACTGTTTTTTAATCCTTAAAAGTATAATTAATAAAAATTATATTAATAAAAAAATGGTTTTAACGGTTCTTAGCTTTTTTTGTCTCTAGCTAGAATATGGCATGATTTTACCCTACCAAATCAATCAATCAATATAAAACATATTTTAATTCATCAACATTACTGATCATTTACAATATCTGTAGAAACAATTATCAATATTTTATTTGTAATTTCTATCAGTGACTATCAATGTGTAATAATAATTAGGTTATTTACAATATGCAGATGTTTATGCAGTAAATACTTGTGCATGCAGATTCTGTTCCACCTTTGAAACATATGGAACTAACAAACGAATGAACATTAAGGCAAGTATTGCCCCTTAAAGAAGAAAAAAGTAAAATACACTTAAAAAATGTTAAATAAAAAAGTAATAGGCTAATAATAATAATTTCTGAATCTGTTAAGGACATAGTGCAATGCTTTCCTTTACTGATGCTTTTCATCTGAACTCAGGACTCCAGACTTAAGGTGGATCTTGACAATGAGATGGAGAGCTGTCATTGAACAAGCCGAGAGGCAGCAAGCACCTGTCGTCAAACTCATTGTCGTCATTGTTACACCCAATTCAAAATGCCCACACACTGCCGGTGTTTGGAAAATCAGACCATGCCGCCATCTTCCTCACACCGGATTATAAACAACGGATCCTTCAAGAACCCCCGGTGGAGAGGGAAGTGACGCGCTGGTCCTCCCACTCTGAAGCTATGCTACAGGCGGCTCTTGATGACGTCGACTGGGACATGTTCCGGGCGAGTTCATCTGACGTCAGCGAGTTCATGGATGTAGCATTAAGCTTCGTCAACATGCTAACCGAGCAAGCCACTGAAACAGTAAAAATAAGGACTTTTTCAAATCAGAAACCATGGGTGGACAGAACAATCTGTGTTGCGGTTAATCCGCACTGCCGCATACAACGCTGGTCTTCTATTGGGAAACATGCGCGAGTACAAAGCATCGTGCTAAGCCGCTAAACTCCGAAATAAGGAGATAATTGAGTCTCATTTTCAGCTAATGACTCTCGACGTATGTGGCAGGGACTAAGGACAATCTGTTCCTTTGGAAATAAATCCTCTGCAGAGGTGAGAGCAGATCCGTTGCTGGCCGAGAGCTAAACACCTTCTATGGCCGCTTTGAATGCAATGGCGGCAGCGCAACTCTGACGATCAGCGCATCAGGAAACAGCAGACAGAGCAGCGATGATCATGTAATCACCGTGTCAGAGGACGAGGTTCGGAGGGAACTAAAGAGAGTGAATGTTAGGAAAGCAGCCAGACTTGATGGGATTACTGGCCGTGTTATGAGGTCCTGCGCTGATCAGCTTGCTGGTTTGTTTACTTTTAAAGAACCACATTTGCTCCTCCAACCCTGTTACTTTGGATCCTCTTCAGTTTGCCTACCGCCCAAATAGTTCTACTGACGATGCCATCTCTCAGGTCCTGCACTCATCCCTCACTCACATTGACAGCAAAAATGGCAACTATGTAAGGCTGCTATCCAAGGTTCAAGGTTTCTTTATTTGTCACATGATACATTATACAGGGTATAATCAAATGTGAAATGTAGATCAAATCAGGTCCGCTCAGTGGACAGTGCAAAGAATAAAAAAAAAAAAAAAAACAATTATATAAGATTAACACCACACAAGAGCATATATATATATAGGTAAAAAAAGAACTAAAAAGTAAAATGTGCAATAGAATAAAGAAAAGTGCAAAACAGTAAAACAGTAAGATGTGCAAAACAAATAGGATGTGCAAAACAGTATATGGGACTTAATAAATATTAGTATAAACTGAGGGATGAGAGGGATGTGCAACGGTTGTACTGGGTATGCACACATAGCGGCAATACGGATGATGAGAATATGAATGTTTTTATTTTTTTTTTTTTACAGATAATAATGAGTCTTGTGAAAGTTTATGGAACAGAGTTTGTGTTAAGGAGCCTGATGGCCTGAGGGAAGAAGCTCTTCCTCAGTCTCTGTCTTTGCCATCAAGCTCCTGAAGCACTTGCCAGATGGCAGTAAACGGAAAAGATGGTTACCGGGTGGTTTGAGTCTTTGATGATTTTAGCTGCTCTGCTTCTGCAGCGCTTTGAGGTAGATGCCCTGCAGAGAGGGAGAGCAGACCCTGAGATGCGCTCAGCTAGGCGCACGACTCTCTGTAGAGCTTTGCAGTCCTGGTTTGTGGCATTATTATACCACACTGAGATGCACTGAGTCAGAACACTTTCTATGGCCCCTGAGTAGAAAGTTTTCGGATAGCTGGTGAGACCCTGAATTTCCTCAGCTGTCGCAGATGGTACAGCCTTTGCCTGGCTTTCTTCACCTGTGTTTGGATGTGTGCAGTCCATGTCAGGTCCTCGGAGATGTTTACCGAGGTACTTGAAGCAGCTCACCCTCTCCACAGGGGTCCCACTGATCATAAGAGGAGTGTAGGGCTGCTGCTGTCTCTTCCTGAAGTCCACGATCAGCTCTTTGGTTTTGCTCCCGTTCAGAGAGAGACAGTTGTCCTGGCACCATGATGTAAGTCTCTCCACCTCATCCAAGTATGCGGTCTCGTCATCGTTGTTAATGAGGCCCAGGACCACAGTATCATCAGCAAATTTAATGATAGATGTGGAGCTGTGAGAGAACACGCAGTCGTGGGTGTATAGAGAGTATAGCAGGGGGCTCAGGACACAGCCCTGTGGGGCTCCTATGTTCAGGGTGATTGAGTTGGAGGTGAACTGGCCGACTTTCACCACTTGTGGTCTGGCGGTGAGGAAATCTTTAATCTAGTCACAAAGTGAAGTGTTTAGGCCAAGGTTTGAGAGTTTAACAGCCAGCTTGGTGGGGACTATAGTATTGAAAGCGGAGCTATAGTCAATGAATAGCAGCCTGACATAGTTGCCATTTTTGCTGTCAATGTGAGTGAGGGAGGAGTGCAGTACCTGAGAGATGGCATCATCAGTAGACCTATTTGGCTGGTAGGCAAACTGAAGAGGGTCCAAAGTAGCAGGGATGGAGGAGCAAATGTGTTTCTTTAAAAGTCTCTCAAAAACCTTCATGACTGTCGATGTAAGGGCAACTGGACGATAGTCATTCAGGCAAGAGGGTTTACTGTTCTTGGGCACAGGGATAATGACAGATTTTTTAAAGGGGGTGGGGACCACAGAGGTAGCGAGGGACTCATTAAATATGGATGTAAACAAACCAGCAAGCTAATCAGCACAGGACCATAGAACGCAGCCAGTAATCCCATCGGGTCCTGCTGCTTTTCTGACGTTCACTCTCCTTAGTTCCCTCCGAACGTCATCCTCTGACACGGTGAATACATGATCATCGCTGCTCTGTCTGCTGCTTGCTGACGCGCTGATCGGCAGAATCGCGCCGCCATTACATTCAAAGCGGCCGTAGAAGTAGAACTCTACGGCTAGCAACGGGTCTGCTCTCACCTCCACAGAGTTGTTGTTTCCAGAGGAACAGATGTTCTTTAGTCCCTGCCACATGCGTCGAGAGTCATTGAGCTGGAAATGTGACTCAATTCTCTCACTGTATCGGCGTTTAGCGGCTCTTACTGCACGACGGAGAGCATAACAAGATGACTTGTACTCACTCATGTTTCCTGACAGAATACCGGTATTGTATGCGGCAGTTCGATGGTTAACCGCGTCACGAATTTATTCTGTCCACCCACGGCTTCTGATTTGAGAAAGTCTTTATTGTTACCGTTTCAGTGGCCTGTTCGGTTAGTGTGTTTACGAAGCTTAATGCTACCTCCGTGAATTCGCTGACGCCAGATGAACTTGCCCGAACATGTCCCAGTCGACGCCATCAAGAGACGCCTGTAGCATAGCTTCAGAGTGGGAGGACCAGCTACTTCCTCTCCACCGGGGTTCTTGAAGGATCCGTTGTTTATAATCCGGTGAGGAAGATGGCGGCATGGTCTGATTTTCCAAACACCGCAGTGTGTGGCTTTGTAGGCATTTTTGAATTGGGTGTAACAATGATCGAGTGTATTCAGTCCTCTGGTTGGACAGGATATGTGCTGATGAAAGTTAGTGATGACCTTTTGAGGTTAGCTTTGTTAAAGTCCCCGCGACGATACATGCAGCGTCAGGATGTATGTTGATATATCCGCTGAGTTCATTGTGTAGTTTAGACAAAGCTGCTATCTGCCTGTGGTGGTATATACACGGCAGTAACGACGGTTGATGAGAATTCCGGGCAGATAAAATGGGCGGCAGATAATGGAGAGATGTTCTAGATGAGGCGAGCAGGAGCGCGACAGAATGGAGATGTTCCTAGGGTCACACCATTTCTTGTTAATGAAGAAACACACTCCACCACCTTTGGTTTTTCCAGCCTCGGCTGTTCTGTCCATCCGTAAAACAGAGAAGTTGTCAGACGGCGTTACAGCGTTGTCCGGGACCGAGGAGTGAGCCATGTTTCGGTCAAACAAATGATGTTACAGTCTCTAATGTCCCGTTGGAAACTAATCCTGGCTCTAAGATCATCCATCTTACTATCCAAGGATTGAACATTGGCGAGCAAAATACTCGGTAGAGGGGGACTGTGAGCCCTTTTCCTCAGTCTGTTGCGGATTCCAGCACGCTTCCCGGTGTTTCTTTCGCCTCCTGGTATTATTGAGGCGGCCTTTTGTCAGCTGCGGTGTTCAAGAATCTCCAATGGCCACGCTGGATCTGTGTATAAAGTGTCCTGGATCAGGTTAGTGTAACGCTGTCCAATGTCAAAAAGTGTTCTCTTGTCGTACATAATCATTGCAGGCGTTACGTTTAAAATAGAGGTAAAATAGAAAAAAAACACACATAAAAACACAATTTTGAGCGGAGCTAATTCACAGGCGACTGAACTCAGCAGCGCCACCGGAATTAAATTGACTATAAATTAATTGACTATAGCTCAGCTTTCAATACAATAGTCCCCATCAAGCTAGCTGTTAAACTCACAGACCTTGGCCTAAACTCTTCACTCTGTGACTGGATTCAAGACTTCCTCACTGGCAGACTTCAAGTGATGAAAGTAGGCCAGTTCACCTCCAACTCCATCACCCTAAATGTAGGAGACCCACAGGGTTGTGTCCTGAGTCCCCTGCTCTACTCTGTCTACACACAGGACTGCATGTCCTCTCACAGCTCCACTTTGATTGTCAAATTTGCTGATGATACTGTGGCTCTGGGCCTCATTTCCAACTATGATGAGAACGCATACTTGGATGAGGTAGAAAGACTTACATCATGGTGCCAGGACTACTGTCACTCTCTGTACGTGAGCAAAGCTAAAGAGCTGATCGTGGACTTCAGGAAGAGACAGCAGCAGCCCTACATTCCTCTTATGATCAGTGGGACCCCTGTGGAGAGGGTGAGCAGCTTTATGTACCTCGGTGTAAACATCTCCAAGGACCTGACTTGGACTGCACACATTCAAACACAGGTTAAGAAAGCCAGGCAAAGACCGTACCATCTGAGACAGCTGAGGAAATACAGGGTCTCACCAGCACAACTGAAAATTTTCTATTCAGGGGCCATAGAAAGTGTACTGACTCATTGCATCTCACTGTGGTATGGAAACACCTCAAATCAGGACTGCAATGCTCTGCATAGAGTTGTGCGCTTAGCTGAGCGCATCTCAGGGTCTGCTCCCCCCTCTCTGCTCTCCCCTCATCAAACCCCTCCTCTACCTCAAACGCTGCAAAAGCAGAGCTGTCAAAATCATCAAGGACTCAAACCACCCTGGTAACCGTCTTTTCTTTTTACTGCTGTTGTGGCAATTTCTTTCTAACAAACATCATCACTGAGTAAGAGACAACTCTGAGTCCAAATTATAGTAATAAAGTATTTATTCCCTTGCAAGGAAAAGATCCCCCGTGCACTAACACACATAGCTGTGAGTCAGTCAGGAGCGAGAGATAAGGAGTCACAGTGCCAATCTGTTTTATAGTCCTTTTCCCTCAAGGCCCTATTTCTTCCCTCCCCTACAGGAGAGATACCAAGTTGTTTATCTATTAATGGTTATACAGAAAAGGGCAGGCAAATGCCCCCTTGACCCCCTGACCATCTGCGTTTCCTTACCTCTCTCACTTCCAAATCATAGTAAATCATCACACAAAGAATGCTTTTCTAACTATGAGTGAGAAAACATATAATGCATACATCTTGAATCTAAGTTTCACTGTTTGATTTATACCCATAAGTAAAAATTCCATCACAATTCCTCTCTTTTTATCATTCTCTGATAACTGATTAATCAAACATTGTAATAATAATAGTAAATAATAATAAATACAAGTTCAAGCCATTAAATCACACTTATACTCTTCATCTCTGATTTTCAAATAAATGATCACTCTTCTTGAACCTGTGAAGTAAGTTTTTGAAAATTTGAAAAATGCTTAGGCTGTTTTTGTTGTTGGGAACACCCCTAAATGTTTTAGCAAGCAAAGTAAAGACTTTATTCTATAGCCGGGCTGAATGGACAGACACTACTGTTGCACCCTCGGCCTAAACCGAACCCTCAGTCACCATAGTATAAACAAGAAATAGTATAGTTCAAAGTAGGAAATAAACATATCAATTTATCACTGTTGAGTTACTTCTGTAATATAAAATGTAAATATTAAAAGTATGTAAAAAATCCCTCAGTTTCAACCCCTCTCCTTGTACGTCCTCTCGTACACGGATAACTGCTGCTTCTAACCTTCTTTACATTCCAATCATTCTCAAGAAGAAAAATAAAAACCATCATAACTCAATTAACACATTTCACTGTAACTTCCGCTACTTGCGTCATCATATTGTTGGTCTGATCTCCTGTTGGTAACACCTTCAGACCTGTTGTGAAGTGTAGTATTATCAAGCAGATTGTTACTGACAACAAAGTCATTATACATGTGGTCTTAAGCAAGCCACACATTCCTGGCATTCTGAATGGGTGCCACGCTTGTACGCCCATTTTCTCAGTTACTCTGAATCAAAGGTGCTGTTATGACCAGAGAATGTGAGAAAGTACTGTCTTGCACTAAGAGTCTTATCTGTTCTGTTGATTACGATGTCCACCCAGATGCGGTTGCGCAATCAAAGTTGCCTCCTCCTTCAGTCCCCTCCTTGCTGCTGATATCTGGTTCTAAACACACAGCTGCAATGCAAGGGCTTTTCAAACTGGATCTTAGCATTTATTGACACTCGCTGAACCTCCTCCAGCGATTGCTCCGCCTCCGCAATGGGCGGCACCTCCTGCAATGGTTTACGTGAACCCACGTAGCCCTCTCTGCGACCTTCACTGTGCGCCACCAGCAGCACCTGGAAAGGCCCAAGCTACCTTTTCGATTTCCAGCTCTTTATCCTGTGATCACGAATCATCACGAAATCACCAGGTCTGACCTCGTGCAGGAATGTCTCAGCAACCTTTCCTTGGGCAGCTTTTACCTGCACAGAAATATTTGATAACAGACAAGACATTTCTTTGCAGTAATTCAACATGTCATTCTCACACACATCCGTTGATGGCAGCCTTTGTTTACCCCCTTCTATGCCCATGAATGGTGGCCTACCAAACAAAATTTCAAATGGGCTCAGGTTTGTTTTCACTCTTTTTCTCATTCTCATGTACATCAGTACAATTGGGAGGGCTTTAAGCCAAGTCAGACCCGTCTCTTCACAGCATTTCGCTAATTTGTTCTTAATTGTCTGGTTCTGTCTCTCTACTGCCCCTCCTGATGAGGGCGCGTAGCTGCAGTGTGTTCTCATGTCAATTCCCAAGAACTGACCCACCTGCTTTATTGCATCATTGACAGAGTGTCTGCCATTGTCAGAACTGATTTTTCTTGGAATTCCCCATCTCGGAACAATCTCGGTTAACAGGGCCTTTGCCACTGCTGCGAATCTTGTTTCGAGGTTGGAAAACCTCAACCCATTTTGACCACATGTCAACCATCACCAGACAGTGTTTCTGTTTCCCACAAGGGGTTAATTCGATGAAATCCATCATTAGATATTCAAATGGGCCTGCCGGGCTGGTTGAGATGCCAAGGGTGTTTTATTCCCCTAGCCACATTGTGTGTGTTACAAGTGACACATCTTTTGCAAAAATTTTCAGCAAACACTGTAGACCCTTTGTAAACCATAATTCCTTAATCTGCATTATCATACTCCCCTTTGACACATGATCCAACCCATGTGTCAACTTAGCATAATGCTGAAAGAAGTGTTTGGGCAAACAAGGAATGTCATCAACACTCATCCATACACCCCCCTTGAGGCTGCAGCCAGACGACCTCCATTTTTGTTTTTCTGCTCCTGTGGAAAAAGTCTGCATACTTTGTAAACAAGGGGAAATATCAGGGTTAGTCACAGATACTAAAGCACAAGTCATTTCTTTTGTCTCCTGTGCTGCCGCGGCCTTCGCCGCCGCGTCTGCTCTCGCGTTTCCTGTGGAGATAAAACTTTTATTGTTAGTGTGCGCTGTGCATTTACAGATCGCGACCTTGTCTGGTAAAAGAATGGCCTCCAAAAGCTTAGACACAAGCAATGCGTTTAATATCGGATGTCCATCCGACTTCAAAAAAATTTCTGTGCTTCCAAAGTGCGCCAAAATCGTGAGTGACCCCAAAAGCATAACGCGAGTCTGTGTAAATTGTCACACATTTGTCTTCCATAAGGTTACACGCTTCTGTCAGAGCAACCAATTCAGCTCCCTGAGCCGAATAATTTGATGGCAATTTGCCAGACTTACGACTTCAAATTCAGTGGTCACTGTGAAACCAACCTTATTCAAGCCTGTTTGTGGATCTTTGGACGCCGACCCATCCACAAAGAGGACATTGTCACAGTGATCTCTCTAAAGGTGTGTCCAACAGGTCTGGACGTGGTGTACACACCTGTTCCAACACTGATAGACAACAATGGTGTTCCTCCCCATCCTGCTCTGTAGGGAGAAGTGTGGCAGGATTCAAAGTTGTGCATCTTTTCACCGTTACATTTGGCATGTCAAGCAAAATCGTGTGATACCTCAGCCATCGGGCTGTTGATAAATGTGATGTTCTCTGCTCTTGCAAAATCATGGAGACCGCGTGTGGGACCATCAGAGTCAAACCAGAATACCCCACAAATTCCCTTGAAGCCAGTACAGCCAGCTCAGCAGCCGCCACAGCCCTCAGGCAGTGTTGAAAAATATGCGATTGGTCTTAATCTGTCCCCATGGGTTTGCAAGCGCACTGAACTCATAAATCCATGTTTTTCGTCTACCATCTGTGTAAAAGGCCTTTCAATCTTGTCACATGACCTCAGCCATTTCCCTGTTGTCAGGGCTCTCAAGGGCTTTTCAAGAAATGCATAATTTGGAATAAACGTTCGACAATATGCACACATTCCCAAGAATGATAACAATTGTTTCTTTGTTACTGGTCTTGGGACATCTCTGATAGCTTTTATTCGTTTCTCAGAGATAGCTTTACTGTTTGGTGTTATAGTGTGACCCAAAGAAAATTATTTCCTGCTTCACAAACTGCAGCTTGGTCAGACTGACCTTGTGACCCTCCCGCGCCAGGTGGTGCAAGAAAGTTACAGTGTCAGCCACGCACGTAACCTCATCTCGTGCACAAATCAATAAATCATCTACATACTTCAATGTGTTTCTCCCCTCTTCCCTTTTCAGCCCTTCTGTGGCTCTCATGCATTTTCTCACAACAGGCCTAAAGCGGCCCATTTCTGCTCGGTGGCCTTGGTTAGTGATAAGTGAGGCGCAGACTTCCCCGTTATCAAATACAGCTGCATTTGTTTTTCTGACAGGCAAGCTGAAAGCACACACACATTTTCATTCCAGAAAATCTTATTAAATCTTATTTTCTCATTTTCTGCCCCGTTAAACCACTCTTCCTCATATTGAGGTTCACGCTCAATTACAACATATGACGTGCAATGCGATCTGTCAGGCAACATACTTTCTGTGTTAGCTGATACTGTTTGATCTTTTGCCAATCTCAAAATCTTTTGTGCCCAAACAGAATCACTTATCTGCCACTCGTAAGCCCACTGTGGCTCAAATTTTGCACAACTCATCTGCTGTTCCTCTTCAATAACGATTCCAAACGGACCAGCAGTGAGTTTCAGATTTAATTTACACATTAGATCCCTGGCCATTAACGGAACCGGACAGGTTTCAGAGCACAAAAACGCATGTTTCAATGCCCTGCCCCCCTCCGCCTCACATTTCAACGGCACAGTATAATTTTCTGAAATGATATGCCCTGACGCGGACGTGCTTTCAAACACTAAATCCGTCATTCCTGGTTCACATGGCAAGTCACATGGTCTTATGGTGGATCGCGCTGCTCCCGAATCAACCATAAAGTCTATCATTGTCCCGTCAACTAACATGGGATATCTCGGTAGCCTTAAAAACCCTAAACTTTTGTACATTCTCAGACATTCATCAGTAACAGCATTATTCAAAACTTCAGCAGTCACACATAAACGGTTTGCAAGCATTTCTTCATTGTAAATAGCCTTATTCAAACCTTCAACAATCACACATAAAGGGTTTGCAAGCATTTCTTCATTGCAAATAGCCTTATTCAAACCTTCAACAATCACACATAAAGGGTTTGCAAGCATTTCTTCATTGCAAAGAGTGGCATTTGAATCATTGTATGTGAGCGTGTTGTGTGTGTGTGTCAATACATTTTTACTTCCCTTTTTCGTAGCTGGCTGAATGCCTGTCACCCGCCCTCTCCTCTCCTGTTCTCCGTTCCTCTCGTTTCAATCCGCCTTACGCGCCTCTGGACAATCCTGTGCCCAGTGTCCATCGTTCTTGCACAACCTGCACTTCGTGCGGCTAGAAAATTCATGTTCATTACTCGCACACACAGTCCACATTTCTTGCGCTGCCTCTCGCGCTGCTTGTTCAGCGTCTCGCGCTGCTTGTGTTGCTCGTCCTGCTGCGGTTGTCTTGCCGGAGAACAGTCGAGGTCGGGGTCGAATTTCAGTGCACTCCAGCTAAGCCATTGGGCAGATGTGTGTTTTGTATTCTGGCGGAGCCGGCCTCACCGTATTTTCATGTGGGAAACACAAACATACTGTGAGTTAATCGGTTCTGGTGGTGCAGACACACATACAGATCCACTTTCACACTTTCCATTTTTCCTTCCTGCTAACTCTTTCTGCATTTGTTTTCTTTCTCTTTTATCTGCTTCCTTGAGCCAACAATCTACTGTTTGTTCACATTTTTTACATACATGTTTAACACATTTGCAACAACAATCTGGTTGTTTATCGCTACTTTGTTCAACTGAGTCCCTCACCACTTTCAGTCTTGTGAGGCTCAATGTTCCCTCTTTGGGAAAATCATGATGCTTGATTTAATTTTTCAATATCTTGCATACATTTCTGACCATAATATCTTTTCATTTGGTAGTACACCGGTGTATCATATTTCACAAGCTTGCTCTGAGACATCCCCATACTGGCTGTTTTCTGCTTTCTGTGGATTTACTCACGCGCGTCTCTTTAATCTGCTAGACGTCTCCAGCAGATCCGATTTTCTCTTATCCCGCAATCGGATCGGGTTGCACTATCAGTGCCCTCTTAATTGTGATTTACCAAAATCTTTCTATTTTTTCTAACCCCAATTAACCTCGGTACCTGTTTGAAACCCTCTTGATCCGTACAGATCTCAAGTTAATCTCAGGTTGCCTATCTGGACGTTGCTGCCCAGATTACTCTACCACAGAAACAGTTTTCAGCCAATATGGTTCAATTTCACTCTTTCCCCCCTAATTAAATTGAATTTAATTGTTTCTTACCAGAGATGTCGTTTTGTGCCACCTGGGTTCTTTTTGATTCCAGTGGTCGATCCCTCCGGTCCCAACAGCGGAAACGGTCCCTCGTCTCTGAATCTTTTTGCGAGGTAGGGTTGGAACTTTCAGCTCCAAGGTGATCAGCCTCCGTCCGCTGTCAGGTCCAGAAGTCACGTCCAAGGAATCCCACTGTCTGACACCAAATTGTTGTGGCAATTTCTTTCTAACAAACATCATCACTGAGTAAGAGACAACTCTGAGTCCAAATTATAGTAATAAAGTATTTATTCCCTTGCAAGGAGAAGATCCCTCGTGCACTAACACACATAGCTGTGAGTCAGTCAGGAGCGAGAGATAAGGAGTCACAGTGCCAATCTGTTTTATAGTCCTTTTCCCTCAAGGCCCTATTTCTTCCCTCCCCTACAGGAGAGATACCAAGTTGTTTATCTATTAATGGTTATACAGAAAAGGGCAGGCAAATGCCCCCTTGACCCCCTGACCATCTGCGTTTCCTTACCTCTCTCACTTCCCAATCATAGTAAATCATCACACAAAGAATGCTTTTCTAACTATGAGTGAGAAAACATATAATGCATACATCTTGAATCTAAGTTTCACTGTTTGATTTATACCCATAAGTAAAAATTCCATCACACTGCCATCTGGCAAGAGCTTCCGGAGCATGATGAGAGACTTAGGAGGAGCTTCTTCCCTCAGGCCATCAGGCTCCTAAACTCAAACTCGGTCAAATAATGTCAACATGACTCAATTTAATAAACCGTAAGATACCCACTATTCTCCATCATTGCTGCTATGTATATCTTTTGCACATCCCTGCTTATATTATTATTTATTAAGCCCACAGTATACTGTCCTGCACATTTTATTTTATTGCACATCTTATTCTTCCATGTATTCTTCCTTAATAGTTTTATTTTTTTACCTATATTTATGTATATTCTCTTGTGTTACATATTTTACATTTCACTACTGATTATATTCTGTATAATTGAGTATGTGACGAATAAAACCTTGAAACTTGAAGAGTATAGGTCTTAGGAAAAGGGTTTTGCGAACTTGGCCCACACTCCTAACCAGCAGTTGGTGGTAAAGCACCTTGAATTTGTATGCCAATCACCATTAATATCCACAAGAAGAAGAATAAATGTGTCATTTCAAGCCCATTCTAAAGGCGTTATATGTCTGTGTTTCCTCTTTGACCTAGTTTTCCCCGTGCTGTTTAATTAGTCATTGTGTTCACCTGTCAGCTCTCGTTATCTCCCCTATAATAGTTCTTGCCCTTGAATTTTGTGTTTGTCGGTTATTATTTTATGTCTACGTGTTTGTGCAGTTTGACTCCTGAGACTCCTTGTATTTTCTTGGATTGTATATTAAAAGACTGATTCATTAATATTGTCCTTTGTCGTGCGCCTTACTCAGCACCGCACATAACAGAATAACCGACCAAAACAGAAAGGTATAGCAGAGTTTTTTCCTTCGTTTTATTTCCTGTTTTTGTCAGTTTTTATTTATTTTTACCCCCAGCCACCGCTGGGGGTGAGCAGAACCTGGACCTGGGAAACCTCATTGACTTCCACTCTGACACGCTCGTCCTTCAGCCATCTCCTGATTGGTATCCCTGGGAATATATCCCACCCAACCTCCCTCTCCCACCTCCTCTTTTGGATCTACTTCCTGTTGCTACACCATCTTCACCGGTTCTCGTCTGCCACTCTGCTCACCCTCGACTCACCATCTGTAGCGTGGGCTTGCCGCTGGTCTTCCTATCTCCAGCTCCGTTGGCGTTGAGTCTGAAGGATCCCTCAACTCTGCCTTCAGCCTCCGAGGCCCAGACTCCGCCTCAGTCCTGCGACCCAGCGGCTCCACCACGGCTTCCAGCTCCCTCGTCTCCACCAGAGCCCGTCAGTCCTTATTTTTGACGTGAGACCATAGTCTGGACTATTTTTGATTGTTCATGGTTGGGAAGAGTCTTCATTCTTCATGTGTTTTCATTACAAGAGGTTAGATTATTCATTTGCTATCAGCAGTTGGTAACACTTTAGAATAAGCAGAGGTGGAAAGAGTACAAAAATATTGTACTCAAGTAAAAGTACCATTACATTACTGAAATTTTACTTAAGTACAAGTAAAAGTACCAGTCTAAAAATATACTCAAGTAAAAGTAAAAAGTAGCTCATTTAAAATATACTCTAAGTAAAAATTACTTAGTTACATATTAACAATGGGAGGGAGGAAAAACTGGGATAGACCAAAGTTGTCAAACTCTGTACCTGGAGGGCCACAGCCCTACACAGTGTAGATATAACCCTAATTAAACACATCTGATCCAGCTAAACTAATCATTTAGGCTTATTTGAAAACTACATGGTGTGTGTGTTGGAGCAGGGTTGGAACTAAACTCTTTAGGGCTGTGGCCCTCCAGGAACTGAGTTTGACACACCTGGGATATGGGCCTATAAATCTCAAACTAGGTGTTTTTAATTAAATTAATCGGTTAATTAGAATAATAAGACATTTGGGCTGTTACCAGGGAAATTAAATCAGTATCAACAAAATGCATCTTTGCAATGCAGAGGAAACGCAGAAGCTTCATCTGAAGTGGCATAGATGTATTTACACACTGACATGAATGCATTTAGCCTGCAGTTACAAATGCAGAAATAATGCTTTGATAAATAAGACATAAAATGTGACCCTGAACCACAAAACCATAAGGGTCCATTTGACTAAATTTGCGATTTATACATCATCTGAAAGCTGAATAAATCAGATTTCCATTGATGTATGGTTTGTTATGATAGGACAATATTTGTAAATCTGGAATCTGAGGGAGCAAACAATCCAAATATTGAGAAAATCTCCTTTAAAGTTGTTCAAATTAAGCTCTTAGTTTTGATATATTTACAGTAGGAAATTTACAAAATATATTAATGGAACATGATCTTTACTTCATATGCTAATGATTTTTGGCATAAAAGAAAAATGTATAATTTTAACCCATACAATGTATTGTTGGCTATTGCTACAAATATACCCTAGAAACTTAAGACTGGTTTTGTGCTCCATGCCAGGGTCACAAATGTTAAAAAGTCATTTGAAATAAAAAAATAAAAAAATCAAAAGATACTTTAAATGTTAAATTAGAACCACCAGTAGGTGTCAGCAAGTCACTGATAAGTGAATCATTGCGATTGAACAGAATCATTTAAACGGTTAATTCAAGGAATGAAACACCGTCATTGCTCAGAGTCAGAGATGCAAAACTGTGCTATGGTGGCTGTGTTTGGAATTATTTTTGTTGTCGAAATAGAGCAAAAACAGGCAATATGGTGTCTAAAACGTAAGTCTCTTAATTAACTTCTTGTTTTTTGAACTGTGTAAAAAGAAAAACTACAGGCCTATGTAATCATGGTGATTTTTTTGAGAAAAACGGCATTCTTCATGTGATGTTGACTTACTATATTAAATGATATAAATATATACATTTTCTGCTTCTATATCTTCAATTTTGTGATCATTCTAAACGCATTTTAACAGACTGAATCACGCAGTGAAAGAAAGCAGTCCAGGTGCACACGGATTAGTCTAATCTAACGTTACTAGATTTCACGGCACACTGTTTAGAGTGTTTTGTTTGGTTTTTGGCAAAATACTGATAATGTCAAATCGCACATTGTTAAAACAACTATTATTATATTATCGCAGACGATATTGCACACCCTGCACCACTGTCTTTTTGGCTCATTTGTGCAGAACCTTTTGCTAAACCGTCAAAGCTTCATTTTAACCACCAATGCAACGATGTAAGTATTTACCTTACGTTACCTCTACATGCTTGCGAAGGGCGATGTCGAGATGTTATAAGCTGCTAGTTCGGTCTCCCGAGGCAAACACAGCTTACACTGCATAATAGATCATTAATATATATCCAGGGGTTCACTTCATTTCCTTCGAGTTCAACTTCAGCAGAGTACAACAGGGTCTGGTTTTCAGCTGGGTCTGCACCATTAACGCCTGTCTTGTCCGTCTGCATCTTTCTTGTGATTTTAGCGCCAGTTTCTTCTTCTGCCCATTATTTGCTGCAGTTGTTTCCACAGAGCGATTTTTTTTTTTTACTCAGTAATTCATGTGTTTTAAAATGTAGCGAAGTACAATACTTAACACAAAATATACTTAAGTAAAAGTAAAATTACAGATTAAAAAAATTACTTAAAAAAGTACAAGTACACAAAAAAGCTACTCAATTACAGTAACGCGAGTAAATGTAATTCGTTACTTTCCACCTCTGAGAATAAGGAACACTTATTCACTATTAACTGTGACTTTTCCCTCAATAAATTCCTAATTTTCTGCTTATTAATAGTTAGTTAGGTAGTTGTTAAGTTTAGGTATTGGGTAGGATTAGAGATGTAGAATAAGGTATTAATATGTGCTTAATAAATGGCTAATATTCTGGTAATATGCATGCTAATAAGCAACTAGTTAAGAGACCCTAAAATAAAGTGTTACTGCCAACTTCAGCTATGGACAGTATTTGGACATTGATGTACTACAGAAGAATTTCGCACACATCAAATTTCACATGACAAAATCCTACACACTTACATTGCTTTGTTTGATTTCTTTGTTTTTGCTTTTTTGTACTTTTGTGTATTTACATTTTTGGCTATATGTAGCTGTATTAACCTGTATTCAAGATGGCGCCGAGTATGGCCACCGTGTTGCGAGCACCGGGAATACTTTGCAGTTTTTCGTATGTTTTATTTGTTTTTTTGTTGTTTTACGTGTTAGATGTTGTTAGTATGTTAGTAACTGTCTTCGATAGAGACACACTTTTAAACAATGGTTCCTCCGTCGCGCAACGCAAACCGGACTTTGAGTTCTTGTATGCCGGTGGATTGTTCACAGACACGGCATCAGAGCCCTTTGTCTGGGTCGCGCAACCGAGGAAACGCCGCCGACGCCGAAAAAGAGGAAAGAGAGCTGGCGTTCTTGTCAGACTGACACCGCTCGGATAGAACAAAAGAGCTCACAGGGAAAAGCAGAGGCGGGGGTGTTTGTTTCTATATCAACAACTCATGGTGTAATGAAAGGAACTTACACTCTATTAAATCCTTCTGCTCCCCTGATCTGGAATTTCATATGCTTCTGTGTCGACCATTCTGGCTACCGAGGGAATTTACAGCGATCATAATCACGGCTGTTTACATTCCTCCTCAAGCCAACACAGACCAGACACTCAGGGAACTGTACGGGAATATAAGTGAGCAGGAAACCATGCACCCAGATAAAGCTTTTATTATCACGGGAGACTTTAATAAAGCCAACTTCAGAACAATAGCTCCAAAATACTTTCAACACATCACCATCAACACGCGTGGAGATCGTATACTGGACCATTGTTACACTTCTTTCCGGGATGCATATAAGTCCCTCCCCCGCCCACCTCTCGGCAAATCGGATCACGCTTCCATTCTGCTTCTGCCTGCTTATAGGCAGAAACTGAAACGAGAAGCACCCGCCCTCAGGACAATTAAATGCTGGTCGGACCAATCGGACGCTATACTACAGGACTGTTTTGATCACGTGGACTGGGACATGTTCCAGGCAGCGTCTGATGACGACATAGAGGCGTATTCAGTCGGTCATACGGTCACGTGTTTTATCAGGAAGTGTACAGAAGACGTAGTTCCGACAAAAACAATCCAAATATACCCCAACCAAAAACCGTGGATTAACAGCGATGTTCGATCAGCCTTGTCAGCGCAGACATCTGCCTTTAAATCCGGAAACATTGACGATCGGAAATAAGCCAGTTACGATCTCAGGAGATCCATCAAAGCCGCCAAATGACAATACAAAAGCAAAGTTGAAGAACAATCCAACAACAACAACCCAAGAAGCATGTGGCAGGGCATTAACAACATCACAGGCTTTAAAGGGAATAAACCAGCTACTGTGAAAATTGCTGCCTCTCTACCGGACGAGCTCAACAACTTTTATGCTCGTTTCGAGGCTAATAACACCGCCCACACAGAGAACGCTCCCGCGGCTGCCGCAGAAGAGGTGAGTCCACTCTCGCTTTCTGTCGCGGATGTAACCCGATCCTTCAAACGGGTGAACATCCGTAAAGCCGTGGACCCGGATGGTATACCAGGCCGTGTGCTCAAAGCATGCGCTTTTCAACTAGCCGGGGTTTTTACAGACATTTTCAATCTGTCCCTCTCTCTGTCTGTGGTTCCCTCTTGCTTCAAAAAATCAGCCATTGTGCCCATACCAAAGAAAAATAAAATCACATGCTTGAACGACTGGATGTCCGTTGCTCTGACCCCCATCTTCAGCATGTGTTTTGAGAAGCTCGTCAGAGAACACATCTGCTCTGTGCTCTCTGCTTCACTGGACCTACTACAATTTGCATATCGCAGTAACCGTTCCACAGACGATGCTATTGCCTTCACCCTGCACACTGCTCTCTCCCACCTGGAAAATAAGAACACCTATGTGAGGATGCTGTTTGTGGATTATAGTTCGGCATTTAACACCATAGTGCCTGCCACACTGGTTGCGAAGCTCCAGACTCTGGGACTGAACAGATATCTGTGCAGCTGGATCCTGGACTTCCTGACAGGCAGAAGTCAGGTGGTCAGAATGGGCAACAACACCTCATCTCTCCTGACCCTCAACACTGGTGCACCGCAGGGCTGCGTCCTCAGCCCACTCCTGTACTCCCTGTACACACATGACTGTACACACACAGCTCCAATGTCATCGTCAAATTTGCTGATAACACAACGGTGATAGGCCTGATCACCGACAACGATGAGACGGCCTACAGAGAGGAGGTTAGTACCCTGACTAAATGGTGTCAGGTGAACCACCTCTCACTCAACATCTACAAGACCAAGGAGCTGGTGGTGGATTACAGGAGACAGAGCAGAGAACACACACCCATCACGGGTAAACAGCTTTAAGTTCCTCTGCGTTCACATCACCGAGGATCTCACATGGTCTGCTCACACAGATGCAGTGCTGAAGAAGGCACATCAGCGCCTCTTCTTCCTGAGACGGCTGAGGAAGTTTGGAACGAGCCCCAGAATCCTCAGATCCTTCTACACCTGCACTGTGGAGAGCATCCTGACCGGATGCATCACCGCCTGGTTTAGAAACAGCACCGCTGGCAACCGCAGGGCTCTGCAAAGGGTCGTGCGAACTGCCCGCCACATTGTTGGAGGTGAGCTTCCCTCCCTCCAGGACATCTACACCAGGCGGTGCATGAGGAAAGCCAGGAGGATCATCAAGGACTCCAGCCACCCGTCCCACAGTCTGTTCTCTCTGCTGCCCTCAGGGAGACGTCTCCGCAGCATCCGATCCCGCACTAGCCGACTGAGGGACAGCTTTTTCCCTCAGGCTATCAGGCTAATGAACAGTCAGAAATAACTCACCTACATCACACTCCCACTCACACAACATGCCATTCACTGCACTTTAACACAGTTCTACCGGACTACATTCACACACTGCACTAACACATCTGCTATCACTGGATACCATACAAAAGCACATCCACGACATTGCATATGCATAATCTGTTGCAGCTTTGCACAAATATCTGTTGCACAACCATCTGCTGTAAATTTCTAATCTGTTGCACCTTCACATATTACTATGTATAGATGTGTACATAATGTAGATGTGTACATACGGTGTATAATGTGTATTAATAACTAAGTATGTCTTTATAGTACACTGTGTGTACAGAGTATATATATGTGTATTTTGCACATTGTCTTCTGTACAGTCTGTAAATATGTACTGTCCATATGTCAATTGTTTTTTTTGCACTGTCTGGAGCACGCTCATAAGAATTTCACTCACCAAGGCACTTGTGCTGTGGTGATGTGACAATAAAAGTGATTTGATTTGATTTGATTTGAATGTTTTATATTTTGTATTTAATAAATCCATTGATTTGAAATCCTTTTGACTACTGTACATTTTTTGACAATATATATACATTAGTTATATGGTAACTGCATTCATTTCAGATGTATAATGATGTTTTCCCAAAGATTTAGGTTAAAATAGCTGAAAATAATTTAAAGTGAAACAGATGTATTGTTATAGATCAGGAGTGCATCCTGTTCTTGGATATCTACTTTGCTACAGAATTCAGTTCCCACCCTGATTATACAAACTTGTCTGTAATTATCACATGCTCCTTCAGATCATAATTAGATGGTTCAGGTGTGTTTGATCAGGACCTGGGTTGGGCACCCCTGTTGTAGATTAATAGTGTGGGCTAAGTGAGCGCTGCCCATGCAGGGCCAGCACTAAGGGTCCAACGTGTTGCCAATGAGCAAAATCTCAGAGGCCCTGCGCTGGCAGCCCGCTGGGGGCTGTAGTATATCAGAGACCGAATCAGACAAATTTAAGATGCGATCAGAACATTGAAACCTGAGGAGACATTGAAACCTGAGGAGCCAAAATTCCACAGAGGCCCAAGAAAACGTCAGGAAGTCGTAAATCAGATCCCTAGCCCCAGCCCGTCTGAATACAGCCTAACCAGCATACCTCTTTCAGAGAAAGCTTGCAAAATTAAAACAAAAGGAACACTTAATGATAATTCCAATGCAGGAAGGAGACTATCAAATGTGGGGCGGTTTAATATGCAGTTATGTCACATACATAACTGCATATTATGTATGTGACCCACAAATTTGACTATCCTTGTTTTAATCACTCATTGTGTATGTCTTGCTTTTAATAAGTATTGAATAGCTTAAGCCTTAAGGGTTAATGTTCATGTTCATGTTTGGTATGTATAAGTTTGATAATTCTAGCTTGAAACGTTTCTTCAAATTGATTATCTGTCAAATGTATAATATTTTGGTTATAGAAAACACATCTAAAAGTGTACTTTGCAAGAATATGTAAAATTTGGGCAATGTGACTGACCATGACATGTTGATTTATTGATTGGGTGGAGAAACAAAGTAGCACCCAGAGCCAGGATAGGATCTAATTGGTCAAGACAACCATCGGGAGGTGTCTGAAAGCCGAGTTTAAATACTAAGGACACCCTCTTGAAAATGCCCTTTTACAAGCTCTCTTGAAACTCTCTCTTCTAACCTTTAGCCATGCTTTTTGTCATCACTTTCTGTACTTTGTGAGCGCCATGTGCTCTGGCCTACAAGCCAGCTGCGACCACAATGAGAAGAAAAGCCATCTAGTCTCTTTACATCCTTTTATTCTTTTACTTTAGTTTATTTTCTTTCCGTTGAGTTCGTGTGCTAAGTTAAGTTTACCAACGACCTCGAGTGCCCGTCTAAACTTCAACCAGCCCGCAACTCCGAAAAACCAGCCAAGAGCCTACGCCCACTTCAACGACTCCTGAACTCTAACTTTAATATCCAGTGCAGAGTTTGTTATACGGTTTGTTCAGTGAATCGCCGTGAAACAGTGAGTCTGTTCAGATTCCCTATATAATCATTAATGATTCCCTTTGAGCTAAATTGACCTGTTTCCCATATAATATATAATATATATATATATATATATATATATATATATATATATATATATATTATATGTGCCCCTTACAGGGCCCTTAAGTCCGAAACACACTGCACGATTTTCGGCTGCCCCAGATGAAAGTCTGGCATCGTGAAGCAATCGCGACGATTTCTGGTGCACCATGATTGTTTCACGATGCCAATCTATTGTCTGGGAAAGCTGAAAATCGTGCAGTATGTGTAGGGCTTTAGGCTATCCCTATGTGGGCCCGTAAAGGACCAGTGCAGGCTTGTTTGCAGGGTTCAAACTATTACAATCCATTGAGAAAGCAGTGACACCATGTGAATGCATATTAAGTGTCTAGAATGCATATGTGCACATGCACATCTCTTTACATTTCTTTACAAAGTGACATCGCCAAACCTTTAAACCCTTTAAGCTTTAAAACCTTAAGGGGACATCAGATACAAAATTCACTTTTACATGATGCTTGCATATAAATGTGTCTTAGCAGTGTGTGGACACAAACACACTACAGTAATACAAATAAATTCACTTCTCTTATTTTAATCCTCATAAAACCTAAAAAAGTCTCAATTATCAAGCTGTTTTGATTTTCTGAGCAGTGCAGTGGTGGACAAAGTACACAGATCAAGTACTTGAGTAAAAGTACAGATACGTATAGTAAAATATTACTCCAGTAAAAGTAAAAGTACTGCTTTTTCAATTTTACTGTGAAAGTACAAAAAGTACTCAATTTTTTATGTACTTAAGTAAAAAAGTACTGATAGACAGATTTTGTAACGAATGACAGGTCAGAGGCGAGAGTAGATCCACTAGCAGCTTTATTAGTACAAGGTCAAACAGGCAAATATCAAGCAGGGGTATCGAGGGCAACGTAGACAAGGCAGAGTCGAAATCAGAAGCAGAGCAATGGGTCAGGGCAGGCGGCAGACAGAGAGGATTACCAGTAAACAGGCGAGGTCAGAGAGGCAGGCAGCAAAGCGATCAGGAGAGGAAGTCAACAGTCCAGGTAATACACGGAAAGACAAACTAGAAAGAACGTGGAAATGTTAGCCAGGGAAAACAAGACTTCGCACTGGGTGAGTGTTTGTGTGCTGCTTTTATGTGAGTGAGTGAATGAGGTGCAGGTGTGGTGAGGCAATCAGAGTTGATGAGTGAATGGTGACAGCTGTGTGATTGGTGTAATGGTGGACGGGAAAGTGTGTGTGCAGTGCATGATGGGAGACGAGTCCATGGGTGATGTGCAGTTGTAGTGAGTGGCAAACAGATTCATGACAGAGCCCCCCCCCCAAAGAGCGGCTTCCAGACGCTTCACACACACCCGGCACAATCCAGGAGGGAGGTGGAGCGGAGGTGGAGGGAACGGAGGGCCAGGTCCATGTGGGGCCAATGAGACAGGAGCCCACCAGGGCGGGGCGGAAGAGACAGCAGGGACGTGAGGTGACTCTGGCAGGTCGTGGAGGCGGGAGGTGACTCTGGCAGGTCGGCGGAGGCGCGAGGTGACTCTGGCAGGTCGGGCGGAGGCGCGAGGTGACTCTGGCAGGTCGGCGAGGCGGGTGACTCTGGCAGGTCGGGCGGAGGCGCGGTGACTCTGGCAGGTCGGGCGGAGGCGCGAGGTGACTCTGGCAGGTCGGCGGAGGCGCGAGGTGACTCTGGCAGGTCGGCGGAGGCGCGAGGTGACTCTGGCAGGTCGGCGGAGGCGCGGGTGACTCTGGCAGGTCGGCGGAGGCGCGGGGTGACTCTGGCAGGTCGGCGGAGGCGCGGGGTGACTCTGGCAGGTCGGCGGAGACGCGGGGTGACTCTGGCAGGTCGACGGAGACGCGGGGTGACTCTGGCAGGTCGGCGGAGCGCGGGGTGACTCTGGCAGGTCGACGGAGACGTGGGGTGACTCTGGCAGGTCGGCGGAGGCGTGGGGTGACTCTGGCAGATCAGGCGCCCACCAGGGCAGAGCAGAGACAGGACGCCCACCAGGGAGCAGGCGGAGACAGACGCCCACCAGGGCGGAGCAGACGTGACAGGCGCCCACCAGGCGGAGCAGGCGAGACAGACGCCCACCAGGGCGGAGCAGGCGTGACAGGCGCCCACCAGGGGCGGAGCAGCAGACAGACGCCCACCAGGGCGGAGCAGACGAGACAGGCGCCCTCCAGGGCAGAGCAGACGAGACAGGAGGTCTCCACAACAGAGCAGGTGCCCTCCAGGGCGGAGCAGAGATCCCTGGCCGAGACTGGGACCTAGAGGAAACGGAGACACAAGAGGCAGAGAGAGCACATTTGGTTTCAGGAACCGAGGCAGGGAGTTTTAGCGGCCATGGTAGATCCGGGGCCTCGGGCAGCCATGATGGATCAGGGGACCTCATGGGCCATGGCGGGTCCGGGGTCTCCGTGAGCAATGGAGGGGAGCTCCCTCCATGAAAGTTCTTGGTGAACTCCACCACCTCGAGGGGGCACTCTGGAAGCGCTGAATCTCGGTGGCGCTCGGTAGAACTGGACGGAACCAGCGGAGGCATCGGTGAGCTGAACGGGATCAGCGGAGGCATCGGTGAACTGGACGGAACCAGCGGAGGCATAGGTGAGCTGGACGGGATCAGCGGAGGCATCGGTGAGCTGAACGGGATCAGCGGAGGCATCGGTGAGCTGAACGGATCAGCGGAGGCATCGGTGAGCTGAAGGGACCAGCGGAGGCATCGGTGAGCTGGACGGAACCAGCCGAGACATCGATGAGCTGAAGGGGATCAGCGGAGGCATCGGTGAGCTGAACGGGATCAGCGGAGGCATCGGTGAGCTGAACGGGATCAGCGGAGGCATCGGTGAGCTGAACGGGCCCAGCGGAGACGAAGGAGAGCTGGGCGGGACCAGCGGAGACGAAGGAGAGCTGGGCGGGACCAGCGGAGACGAAGGAGAGCTGGGCGGGACCAGCGGAGACGAAGGAGAGCTGGGCGGGACCAGCGGAGACGAAGGAGAGCTGGGCGGGACCAGCGGAGACGAAGGAGAGCCGGACTCAGTGAGCTCCTGGATCGGAGCGGCCTCTGGAGCGAACTCTGTGAGCTCCTGGATCGGAGCGGCCTCTGGAGCGAACTCTGTGAGCTCCTGGATCGGAGCGGCCTCTGGAGCGGACTCTGCGAGCTCCTGGGACGGAGGCGGGCTCTGAGCGACTCTGCGAGCTCCTGGGACGGAGCGGGCTCTGGAGCGGACTCTGGCTCCTGGGACGGGCGGGCTCCGAGCGGACTCTGCGAGCTCCTGGGACGGAGCGGGCTCTGGAGCGGACTCTGCGAGCTCCTGGGACGGAGCGGGCTCTGGAGCGGACTCTGCAAGCTCCTGGGACGGAGCGGGCTCTGGAGCGGACTCTGCAAGCTCCTGCGTGGCACCCACCATACAAGGAGAGCCACTCAGCTTTAGTGTGGTATCCATATACCTCTCCAACGTCCAGTTGGGATCATGCAGCGGCATGATTGAACGAAGAGGTTCAGATAAGTCCCCATGGAAAAATATCATTAAGCAGAGTTTGTCCTTATGAGTCAGGTGTGCCAGTTCGAGGAAGTCCATGACATAGTCCTCAATGGACCTTGTACCCTGGCGGAGTAACATCAATTTTACTGCTGGATTCATCCTTGGCGAAGTCTTCTGTAACGAATGACAGGTCAGAGGCGAGAGTAGATCCACTAGCAGCTTTATTAGTACAAGGTCAAACAGGCAAATATCAAGCAGGGGTATCGAGGGCAACGTAGACAAGGCAGAGTCGAAATCAGAAGCAGAGCAATGGGTCAGGGCAGGCGGCAGACAGAGAGGATTACCAGTAAACAGGCGAGGTCAGAGAGGCAGGCAGCAAACGATCAGGAGAGGAAGTCAACAGTCCAGGTAATACACGGAAAGACAAACTAGAAAGAACGCTCGGAAATGTTAGCCAGGGGAAAACAAGACTTCGCACTGGGTGAGTGTTTGTGTGCTGCTTTTATGTGAGTGAGTGAATGAGGTGCAGGTGTGGTGAGGCAATCAGAGTTGATGAGTGAATGGTGACAGCTGTGTGATTGGTGTAATGGTGGACGGGAAAGTGTGTGTGCAGTGCATGATGGGAGATGTAGTCCATGGGTGATGTGCAGTTGTAGTGAGTGGCAAACAGATTCATGACAGATTTATTTAGCAATTTTATATAGACTACTTTATTTAATTTTATATTAGCACATATTTGTATAATCCTACTGCCCAAAATACCTGTGTTTTTCCCAAAATAACCACTATATAGAGTCAAGATATATATTTTGTTGATATGGACTACGTTGATGAGAGTGATGTAGTAATGTTCACTGTGAAGCTTACACTGCCATGTACCTGAGAGAACACAGATTTCACCATCTAATTTTCACCAGTAAGAAAAAAGTGTTTTAGAACTTGTTGTTTTGCAGAACGTCAGTTATATATGACATGAGAATTAGGCCTGAAATTAGGAAGAACATTTTAAGGAAAATCTAATTATATTTTCATAATGATTTTTTTTCTTCTCAAATCTTGTCTGTGGTGTAAAAACACCCCTGGCCCAATGCCCCCAGAGGGCATCACTTCCCACTCTGATAATTACTGTAGTTACTATGTTCTGAACATCACATCCTTTCTTTTCCCTCAGATGGAATCTATAGGTGGCTGAAGAAAGATATTTGGACTTTATATCTAAACATTTCCTCAACTTAGCACCAGCAAGCTTGTTAGATAAACAGTTAGCATCAGCTAACAATATTTACTTATTTTCAGTATGGTTATGAATAAACATTCATATCTGTCTACTCGGCTAGTTGATCTAAACAATATACAAATGTATACTGTTGATAAACTATATAAAAACAGACGTCACATAGGTCTAAATGCGTAGCATTTTAATAAAACTGTTAACGTTACAGCAGCGGGGAATATGAACGTGCATGAGTTATTTTATTTTCTGTGTTATTTTAATGTTTTGTTTTTGACCTAAAACATAACGTTAGAGACACTGATGTTGATCTGTCTGCATTCAAGCATTTCAGTGGGCTTAAATAGATCACCCTTTACAGCAGATTTAGTTCACAAACAACTGACAGTTTTGACCTAAATATTATTTTCAGTTACAATAATTAATCCTAAAATTCGACATTAGTAACTTACTTTTCACAGCATCAGTAGCGGCGCCACAAGATCTCCCGGTTCTTTACTTGTGAGTTCAGTTCACTGAAGAAGACTCGCTCTAAACGGATCATTTGAATCAGTGAGTTTTCGACTCGAGAACAGCTGCAATCGGATCATAGCAATTCGTGAATGAATCGTTTGTTACGATTTGCGAACCGATTTAACAAGTTCATTGAAAAGAATCAGTTTGTTCATGAGTCAGACACCGCTTCTGCGTCTCGGAGCACGTGATGTATTATAAGGAGTAACGATATGTTTTATGAAATGTAGTGAAGTAAAAAGTAGATCTTATGCTTTGGAATGTAGTGAAGTAAAAGTAAAAGTTACTCAAAATAAAACTACTCCAGTAAAGTACAGATACTTGAAAAATGTACTTAAGTACAGTAACAAAGTAGTTTTACTTCGTTACTGACCACCACTGGAGCAGTGTGACATTTATATTGATGTCATACTGTACCACGACAGCTTACAGGTCAAGTCATTTGTGTTAGGATTTAACACTCAATTATCAGCTGAATGCATTTCATTATTGAATTTAGTAATGGCATTGTCCAGCTTAGTTCAGTTTAAATAATATCTGTGCAATCAAGTCGATGATTGTGCTGGAAATGAAGTGTCCCCAACTAAGCAAGCCAGAGGCGACAGCGGCAAGGAACGAAAACTCCATCGGTGACAGAATGGAGAAACCTTGGGAGAAACCAGGCTCAGTCGGGGGGCCAGTTCCCCTCCGGCCAGACGAATCAGTAGTTTGTTCCAACTGCAGCAATGTCAGATTGTAAGTGGTCCACTGGTTCCAGGGGTCTTTCCCGATGGATGTCTAGGTGACGAGGTCCTCATTGGAGATCTGTCTCTGGGGCTCATCTATGTGTCCTAGACTCCACTGACGGTCAGGGCTGTAGAGGTTGTCTCCAGGTGCTGATCCTCCATTTATGGCAGACTTTGGTTAAGTCAGTATAATCACTGATGGTTGGCTTCCTCTGAGGTCCTCCGAGGGGTTGTTAATCCCGTGGCAGAAACATAGAAACAGTAAGACAATTAGCGTAGCAGTTGTTCCATCTAGGAATAACCCTGGATGAAATTATCAGTATAACCCAAGCTAAAGCATAATAATGTGCATTTGTTCAGATAGACTGGCAGTACAAGATTGTGAGATGCATTATATGAATGCTTGGCTAAAGAGATGTGTCTTTAATCTAGATTTAAACAGAGAGAGTGTGTCTGAACCCCGAACGTTATCAGGAAGGCTATTCCAGAGTTTAGGAGCCAGATATGAAAAAGTTCTACCTCCTTTAGTGGACTTTGCTATCCTAGGTACTACCAAGAGTCCAGAGATTTGCGACCTTAGGGAGCGGGTTGGATTGTAGCGTGATAGAAGATTAGTTAGGTACGCAGGAGCTAAATCATTTAGGGCCTTCAAGGCAAGTAATAATATTTTGTAACTGATACGAAACTTAATAGGTAGCCAGTGCAGAGACTGTAAAATTGGAGTAATATGGTCATATTTTCTTGACCTGGTAAGGACTCTAGCCGCAGCATTTTGTACTATCTGCAGCTTGTTTATTGAAGATGCAGGACAACCACCTAGCAGTGCATTACAATAGTCCAGTCAGAGGTCATGAATGCATGAACTAACTTTTCTGCATCAGAAACACTTAACATGTTCCGTAGCTTGGAAATGTTTCTAAGATGGAAGAATGCTGTTTTTGTAACATTGGAAATATGATTTTCAAAAGATAGGTTGCTGTCTAATATATCACCCAGATTTTTTACTGTAGAGGAAGTAACAGTACATCCGTCTAGTTGCAAATAGTAATCCAAGAGATTCTGTGTACTGTTTTTAGGTCCAATAAGTAATATCTCGGTCTTATCTGAATTTAATAGTAGAAAATTACTGGTCATCCAATCTTTTATATTTTTAACACACTCTGTTAGCTTAGATAGTTTAGAAGTTTCATCTGGTTTTGTTGAGATATATAGTTGAGTGTCATCAGCATAACAATGGAAACTAATCCCGTATTTTCTAATAATATTACCAAGGGGCAACATATATAATGAAAATAATAGAGGACCTAGGACAGATCCTTGTGGTACTCCATACTTTACTGGTGATAATTGAGATGACTCCCGCTTAAATAAACAAAGTGGTAGCGATCGGACAGGTAGGATCTAAACCATCTTAGAGCCTGCCCTTGAATACCTGTATAGTTTTGTAATCGATCTATCAGTATGTCATGATCTATAGTGTCGAACGCAGCACTAAGATCAAGTAAAACTAGCAACGAGATGCAGCCTTTGTCTGACGCAAGAAGCAAGTCATTTGTAATTTTAACAAGTGCAGTTTCTGTGCTATGGCGGGCCTGAAACCTGACTGAAATTCTTGATAGATATCATTTTTTAGCAAAAAGGAGCACAGTTAAGCAGACACTACTTTTTCTAATATTTTCGACATAAACGGAAGATTTGAAATGGGCCTGTAATTTGCTAGTTCACAAGGATCTAATTTTGTTTTTTTTAATAAGAGGCTTAATAACTGCCAGCTTAAATGGTTTTGGGACGTGACCTAAAGATAACGAGGAGTTAATAATATTGAGAAGCGGTTCTTCTGCTACAGGTAACAACTCTTTCAATAGTTTAGTGGGTACAGGATCTAATAAACATGTTGTTGGTTTAAATGCAGAGATAAGTTTATTTCGCTCATCCTGTCCTATAGTTGTAAAGCAATGCAGTTTTTATTTGGGTACGATGAATGAAGCTGATATACTAGACGCTGTAGAATCTACATTTGTTATTGTATTTCTAATATTATCTATTGTATCAGTAAAGAAATTCATAAAGTCATTACTATTAAACTGTGAGGGAATATTTAGATCGGGTGACATCTGTTTATTTGTTAATCTAGCCACTGTGCTAAATAAAAACATTGGATTGTTTTGGTGATTATCTATGAGTTCGGATATTTAGGAGCCCAAGTTTAAAAAATTGTTTTTGTTCATTTATTTAGCATTTTTCTGGTTTAATCACAATCAGATTTGTTCTAGATCCTGCATTAAATTTATATTTTGAACTCACTATTCGGGGAACAGACACAGTCTGTATAGATTGGACACTGCAAGTACCTTTATCATTTAAGAGGGTAGAACAAAAGTCATCATAGCTGTTATTGGAGAATTGGCTTACTAGTCAGATAGAGCGTAGCGTTCTGGTGATGTTGTCCGACAGGAGTTCCGCACCGACTCTGTTGGGCTGCAGGCCATCAGCACGAAATATCCTAGGACGCTCCCAGAAAAGATTCCAATTATTAACAAAGATAATTTTCTGCTCTTTGCACCATGAAAACAACCATTCATTTAAAGCAAACAGTCTACTGACCTTTTGTGTCCTCGTCGATACGTGGGAAGAGGTCCTGACACGATGATCGTCGCCGCGGGCGATGTGCTGCGTACCGTCTCGATCAGGCTCCTGAAGTCCCTCTTCAGTGTCTCCGTCTGCCGCAGCTTGGTGTCGTTAGCGCCCGTGTGAATCACAACAGCTGCAACGCTCTCGTCATCCTTCAGGATCGCGGGTATCTGCACAGAAACATCAAGAACACGAGCACCAGGGTGACAATGAGTGTGCACTTTACCTTCAGCTAACGTAGCATGGACATGCCGGACGATTGAGTCTCCGATGACCACAGCGTCACGATCAGTCTCGCAGAGAGGGGCGAAGCGGTTCCGGGATGAGATGTGGAAGACCGGAGGGGGAGAAGTCGTCGCCCGGGGCCTGGATCGCGTCTTCTGCTGCTGCACCCAGGGTCCGTGGTTTCCCGGCGCCGGAGTGAAGGCCATCTGTGACGATCGCGTCCCGGGTGCACGGGACCTGTGCAGAGAAACACACGGAGTAGAGGTGGTGGGACTTATAATACCCCGGACTTATGAGAGTCCGCCCGAGATGTTTCCAGCGTTGCTTTCCGTTTCCTCAGTTGGGCCTGTTTCCCAAGCAGCTTGTGGATCCGTCTCTCCACGGCCTCCAGCTCCAGCTGCACCAAATGCAGCTCGAACGTGTCCTCACCTGCACACAAAGGTAGACACAAATCGGTCATTAAAGCAAGTAACAGTGAAACAATGTTAAATGTGTGTATGCGTGTGTGAAAAGGGGTATTAGCTGTGTTAGCGGCACCCGCTGGTTTTGCTAACGGGCTATAAGCTAATAGCGGACTCGGGTAATAAAAATAAAACTTGCGATAACAAGCAGCTCTGATTATTCTCGTTGCAGAATGCGATCGGGGATATATTCACACGTTATAGAAACAAAAATTATTGTGTATAAAATCGGAATTTAAGATAGAAAATAGACGATAAATAATTGGCTTGACGGAGATTCAATTCAGAACATGCGTCAGCGACAAACCCTTACAGACTGTGATGGTAAAGTGCCACCGAATACACAAAACAAACTAAAAGAAGAAATATGCTCCAAACAGGTCGCTGTGAACAGAGCTCTTTTTCTTTACAAGGTAAAAGCCTGTCGTTTTACATGACCATTGATTCATTTTAACCAAAGTATTTTGCAGGGTCTTCATGAAGACCCAAAAGAATCATACCAATTTGTGGAAAATGGGCATCTGATGTTCCCTTTGTTGCCCTTTAACACATGGACTCCAGTGTGAAATGGACCATTCGTGAACTTTCCATCGGAGTTCGCGAAGTGACGGAGAAGAGAGTAGGTGGATCATAACGTGAAGTGAAATGACTGAATATTGAAGATGGTTCATAGTGTAAATTAAAGTGTAGTAATCCAAATCGTAGGAATTTTTATCGATTGTGTGTGTGCGTGCATCACACCGTAAGTAATCATATAATTACTGAACATTCAGGGCAACTGTAAGCATAGATTAAAAAAGGTGTTGGAAACATTCCTCAGAGAATTTTGTCCATATTGACATGATAGCATCATGTAGGGGCTGCAGATTTGTCGGATGCACATCCATGATGCGAATGTCCCGTTCCACCACATCCCAAAGGTGCTCTATTGGATTGGGATCTGGTGACTGTGGAGGCCATTTGAATAAAGTTAACTCATTGTCACGTTCAAGAAACCAGTCTGAGATGATTTGAGCTTTGTGACATGCTGCATTATCCTGCTGGAAGTAGCCATCAGAAGATGGGTACACTATAGTCATAAAGGGATGGACATGGTCAGCAACAATACTCAAGTAGGCTGTGGTGTTTAAACAATGCTCAATTGGTGCTCAATTGGTACTAAGTGTCCCAAAGTCTGCCAAGAAAATATCCCCCACACCGTTACACCACCACCACTAGCCTGAACCGTTGAGACAAGGCAGGATGGATCCATGCTTTCATGTTCTTTACGACAAATTCTGACCCTACCATCTCAATGTCGTAGGAAATTGACACTCATCAGACCAGGCAATGTTTTTCCAATCTTCTATCGTCCATTTTTGGTGATCCTGTGCGAATTGTAGACTCTGTTTCCTGTTCTTAGCTGACAGGAGCGGCATCCGGTGTGCTCTTTTGCTGCTGTAGCCCATCTGCTTCAGGGTTCGACGTGTTGTGCATTCAGAGATGGTATTCTGCATACCTTCAGCATATATATATATGTATACAGTGCTCAGCGTAAATGAGTACACCCCCTTTGAAAAGTAACATTTTAAACAATATCTCAATGAACACAAAAACATTTTCCAAAATGTTGACAAGACTAAGTTTTATGTAACATCTGTTTAACTTATAACATGAAAGTAAGGTTAATAATATAACTTAGGGTATATAACTCAAATTAGGGTGATGCAAAAATGAGTACACCCCACTGAAAGTCTCTGGAGCAAAGCTACATTTTAGACTACAAATGTCTAATTTAACAAGAATTCAACCACACGTGAGTCTAATTATTCATTGCACAGGTGTTCAGCAGACAGTTGACTATAAAAGGATGTTGCTTAAAGAAAACCTCTTCCCATTTCATGCTGTCTGCAATGGAGGAATGTCACAAGACCTGAGAAAGAAAATAATTTCTTTACACAAGAAAGATGAAGGCTACAAGAAGATCATCAAAGCTTTACTTATAAGTCAAAATACTTTAGCAAAAGTGGTACAAACATTTAAAAAAGATGGAACTGCAACCATTATCTAAAGAAGTAGAAAGTCAAACTGGGGTGACTATTTCCCGTGACACAATACGGCGTACACTGCAGAGGAATGGCATGCATGGGTGCCGTCCACAAAATAAACATCTTCTAAAGCTCAGGCACAAAAAAGCCCACATAGAGTTTGCCAGGGCCCATGCTGACAAAGATGAAGACTACTGGGACTCTATACTCTGGAGTGATGAGACCAAGATAAATGTTTTTGGAACTGATGGCTTCAAAACTGTATGGCATTGCAAAGGTGAGGAATACAAAGAAAAATGCATGGTGCCTACAGTGAAACTGTAGTGGTGACAGTGTCTTTATGTGGGGCTGCATGAGTGCTGCTGGTGTCGGGGAGCTGGATTTCATTGATGGCATCATGAATTCACAAATGTACTGCTCTATACTGAAAGAGAAGATGCTACCATCACTCCGTGCCCTTGGTCGTCGTGCACTTTTCCAACATGACAATGATCCTAAACACACATATAAGGCCACTGTTGGATTTCTGAAGAAGAACAGGGTGAAAGTGATTCAGTGGCCAAGTATGTCTCCTGATCTGAACCCAATCGAACACCTATGGTGAATTCTGAAGAGACAAGTTGAGCATCACTCTTCATCCAGCATCCAATCTCTAAAAGAGGTCATTCTTGAAGAATGGAACAAGATAGATCTGGAAAAATGTTGCCAACTTGTTCATTCCATGCCTAGAAGACTTGGTGCTGTCATTAAAAATCATGGAGGCCATACAAAGTACTAGATTTAGTAGTTTTTGTTGTGGGGTGCACTCATTTTTGCATCACCCTAATTTGAGTAAAACTGAAAAATGTGTAACTTATATTATTACCGCCAATAACTGCAATCAGAGACAGGTGTTCCTCATTTTGCACTTGACCCACTTACTTACCGCTGTCTCCTGAGTCTTTCTCCCGCTGCAGACTTCGCTGAACCACGCCCCCCTCGCCACACATACCTTGATTTTTGATTGATTACTACTGTAAGAATACTGTAGGTTGATCCATCTGTCTTTTCTCACTTGGCTGGTTGTTTAAATAAAATAAAAGGTTTCGCTTTTGTCCTGGCAAAGGTCTCTTACGGGACATCTTTGAAACCTTAAATAATTTATGGTCATATGGTTGTATTTATGGTCATATGGTTGGTGTAATAACTCTACTCTCAGTTACAAAAACATGCCTACTTCTATTGCACAAATTTCCTGTATTTATGTTAAATTCTTTGGAATACATCTTACCTGTTCGAAGTGCTGTTTGGTCCTACAGAAAAAAGTCTTCATCCACAGTGAGTCCTTTTCTTTAGCCTGTTAATAAAAAGATAAATGCCATGTGGGTAAAAAAAAAATGCTATGAACTGATGTTTTGAGCATGCAGTATACCACGAAGTTAAAAAGGTGCTCTCCTGCTGCTTGTTATGAGTTTACTTTTCAAAGGGGGTGTATTCATTTACGCTGAGTACTGTATATGCAGAAGGTATGCACAGTTGAGTTTACATTCACCACAATAAATCATGTTCAAAGACACACGCACAAACACAAACAAATTATTTATTTCAAGATTTAAAGTTTAAGAGAGTGAGTACTCAATTGGACGACATTTCATTGTTACATACCTAGTCTCAGCTCAGATTCATCATCAGACTTCTCGAGGTGGAAGTTTCTCTCGTTGTCTTTCGGGGTATCTCTTCTTCTGTCGCTAACTTCGGGGTGCAGCCAGCCATAGACGCCATCAGCGCCATCTAGTACCATCGGGGAGTTTGAAAAGGAACGAACGAGTCTCGGCCCAAGATCGTGTTGTTTTTTTGTTTTTTTTGTGAGTAATTGAATGTGTGTCGTGAGTGCGTGTGAAAACAGGCGGAATTGTGTGTCACACGGCGAAAGCGTGAGAGTTGGCAGCTCTGATATATATATATATATATATATATATGGTGGAATGGTTTACAGAGAATGGTCCGAAAAAGACAAAATATCCAGTGAGCAGAAGTTGTGTATACGAAAATGCCTTGTTGATGTCACAGGTCAGAAGAGAATGGGCAGACTGGTTAGAGATTATAGAAAGGCAAAAGTAACTCAAATAACCACTCGTTACAACCAATGTATGCAGAATACCATCTCTGAATGCACAACACGTCAAACCCTGTAGCAGATGGGCTACAGCAGCAGAGGACTACACCGGTTGCCGCTCCGGTCAGCTAAGAACAGGAAACGGAGGCTACAATTCACACAGGCTCACCAAAATTGGACAATAGAGGATTGGAAAAATGTTGCCTTGTCTGCTGAGTCTCAATTTCTGCTGCAACATTCAGATGGTAGGGTTAGAATTTGTCGTAAAGAACAAGAAAACATGGATCCACCCAACCTTATCTCAACGGTTCGGGCTGCTGGTGGTGGTGTAATGGTGTGGGGGGTATTTTCTTGGCACACTTAGTACCAATTGAGCATCGTTTGAACGCCGCAGCCTACCTGAGTAGTGTTGCTGACCATGTCCATCCCTTAGTGACTACATTCTACCCATCTTCTGACGGCTACTTCCAGCAGGATAATGCACCATGTCACATAGCTCAATCATCTCAGACTGGTTTCTTGAAAAAGTTCACTTTACTAAAATGGCCTCCACAGTTACCAGATCTCAATCCAATAGAGCACCTTTGGGATGTGGTGGAACGGGAGATTCGTATCATGGATGTGCAGCCGACAAATCTGCAGCAACTGCATGATGCTATCATGCAAATATGGACCAAAATATCTGAGGAAAATTTCCAACACCTTGTTGAATCCATGCCACGAAGAATTAACACAGTTCTGAAGGCAAAAGTGGGTCCAACCCGGTACTAGCAAGGTGTTCCTAATAAAGTGACCAGTGAGTGTATATATATACAGTATGGTAGAAAATATATTTACAAGCAAATTTATATATATTTTGAAATTGATTGATTGATTGATTGATACGCATGTTATCAGTAATGCTTGTGGTTTATTGACACAAGAAAGAGACACCTGCAAACAAAAGTGGGGAGCCTTCATGGCAGAGACATTTATTAAAGAAAGCTGTCGATAGATTTTGTGTGTATTAGGATGGTCTCGAGCTGGTTTTATGGCATGCATTTAGTGATGTTGAAGTATAATGTCTGTCATGATGGCTGGACTTACACTGAAGGAGCGACCTGAGCCATATTTAGAGACTATATTATAGACTTGAGGGTGCAGGACTCTGACTTGAGCCAGGCAGTTTGGCATAAACAAGCACCTTTTTCTTCATAAAATGTGAAAATCTAGTTATTAAATATTGTAGATATGCAAGGAGGTGGGAAAAGTGAAATACTGCCTTATATCTGATGATCTTATGGGTCATAATGAGAGAAAATGTCAAGAAAGACATACATATAAAGAAATGATAAAGACACAAAGTGTGAGAAGTGTGCGAGCAGTGTGACAGCTCTCCAAATAAAACTATTCCAGTCAACCAATTACACTGGTATCCCACATAGTACAACATGCCTAAAAATACTCAATGTCTGACTTAGCAAAGCTGCAACAGGACACATACTGTAGTTCTACTGTCAAGTCAGGGTATGAAATGAATTTCATGCTGTGCAGAAACAATTTCATGCCACCTTGTCATAGAATACAGCAAAAACCAAAACAAACCCGTAACACAGTAAAACAAATGTATTATTATGTGTAATGTCTTTTTTTTGTAAAGCAAAATGGCTTTATAATTCCTGTCAGATCTGATTCATATGTTTGCACGTCTGTCCCAAACAGAAAATTATGCTTTTGAGATACTGTAGATATTATCCAACACATTGGTCATTACATTGAATGTAAGGGGGAATGTTGTGATACAGATAAAAAGTCATGTGAGAGACGATAGTGGTGTCAAAATTACCACGTTAACACAGGTGATTAATTGTTTTCAGTTTAATGCGTAAAAAGTATTTAACGCAAATAGAATGCTAAATGACTAAATACATAAATAAAATAACTCCAAAACTATAGCAAGGAGAGTCCAAATTTGGAAATTGTTAGATACAATTATTTTATTTTTTACTCTAATACCATTGGCACAGCTTTAAAAAAAATTACAATGATGTTGTAAAATAAGCATGGACAATTAACACAATAGCATAAAGGAAACATGAGAGTCATGTCTAATAGAACCATTTATTTAAAAAAAATTATACTTAAATTCAGGTTTGGGGGGAGGATTAAGGAATCTAAAATCTATCTGTAAATTGGTAAAAGTGCAACTTTACAAATATGATATAAAATATTTGTAAATATTTTACATTTCTTTAGCTGTAAATATGTAATAAAGTTCACAATTGACATTTCAGCATCAACCCAAACATATAAAAAATGTTTTTTATGCTACTAAGTATAACCTTTTTCGATTCCTGTAAAATTAGATGATTTCCTGAGATGCACTCAGCTAAGCGCACAACTCTGCAGATCTTTGCAGTCCTGATTTGAGTTGTTTCCATACCACAGTGAGATGCACTGAGTCAGTACACTTTCTATGGCCCCTGAATAGAAAGTTTTCAGGATTGCTGGTGAGATTTACACAGCTGTCACAGATGGTACAGTCTTTGCCTGGCTTTCATAAACAATGAGGCCAATTAGATAATGCCCACCTCTCATGCTCACAAACAGTTAATTAATCAGCATGAATGCATGGAACTGGATAGACTAATTACAGAGTAAATAACTCACCCACTCAGAAATCACTTTGGAAATGAACTTGAAACATGAAATTGTCTCTTTTAGAGCTTGTTTTTAGCTGCACTTAACTCACTTGAATTTGCATTTAAAATGGCTGCGACCATCATGACACCTGCAGTAGAGGATCCGATGATTAATGATCCAAAAAGAAGGTGATAAGAGGTGCAGGAGGCTGAACAGTTAATATAAGCATAATCATATTTGTTCAGCCAGAGAAATATGAGCTGTGTAGGAGTAAGCTGGTTTTGAAACCCAATACTCAGAATCTGAAAATGTGGTTTCATTATTCAAGTGTTTAACTTTGACTTTTAGTTTAACAAGTGGCAAAATAAAACTACATAAGTTGTCAGGGACATTAAATGTAATCATGGTGAACAGGTAAACTCATTTACTCACTAACTGCTTTCACAGCCTCATTGTGTTTATAATCACACTGTTTCAAACTAGAACTCAAATTTTCTTTAAAAATATTTTTTAATAAAGACTGAAAGAGTTGTCGTGGAGAAATTGAAAACATATAGTACAATTGTATTGTAGTTTGTTTATAGCCTTAGCTTTTTTTACATTTGGTGAATGTATTTAGGCTTCAAAAGTCACAAATTGTGTTAATTTGTGAATATTGACAGACTTACACACATGGTAAGAATTGTTGGTATCCTTGGTAAATATGATCAAAGAAGACTATGGAAATAAATCTGCATTGTTAATCCTTTTTATCTATTATTTAAAAAAAATCATAAAAATCTAACCTTTCATTGGATAATAATAATTTAAAATGGGGGGAAATATCATTATGAAATAATTATGTAATACATATTGAACACAATTAACGGTATATTTTTATTCAATACTTTTTGAAACCTCCATTTGCCAAAATAGTAGAGGACTGTTCTCCTATAATGCCTGATGAGGTTAGAGAACACCGGACAAGAGATCAGAGACCATAATGTCCTCCAGAATCACTCCAGATCCTTCAGATTCCCAGCTCCATGATGGTGCTTCTCCTCTTTGGTTCACCCCACTCATTTCTATAGGGTGCAGGTCAGGGAACTGGAATGACCATAGCAGCAGCTTAGCTTTGTGCCCAGCAACTAATTTTTGTGTTGTTTTTAAGGTTTGTGTTTGGATTATTGTATGGATGAAAGATCCAAACATGGCCCATTATACGATTTCTAACAGAGTAAGTCACTTTTAGATTATTTACCAAGGGTACCACCAATTCTTACCACATGCGTATGTAAGAATCATGCACTTTTGCTGGTCACAGAGCTTATTTCCAGCTATAATCCAAAAAGACAATGAAAACAAATATCTGTTGTTTTTTTGCCGATGGAACCGAGGTGAGGCTAATTTCCAGGTTTCCAGGACTACAAAAGTATGTAATCATCACATCGCTCTGTTTAGAATTTTTTTAATAAATCATGTCTGTCTTATGGTGGCTAAGAGACAAAAATCTCACCTTTCAGAGTAGACATTAATAAGCATGTCCTAGCCAGGTTTGTTACTTGTTGTGGTTACCTTAAACATTTCAGATGTGGTCTGTGCATATTTGCAGCATTTTGATCAAGTGGATCAGGTGTTTCGCTGTTGTCCTCCATAGCTTCTGCTTGCATTTTTACCAGATGGTGACGGTTATGTCTCACAGTCCCTTGCTGAGTGTCCACAAGGTAAGACCTCGGAGCAGAGTGACTGGCAACAACTGTTCCAGACTCTTTAGCATCAGATATCCAGACATGATCTCCTGGCTGCAGTATGCTGAGTTTTCTGGTTCTGTGACTCCTATTTAAACGCTCTGCATCTGCATCCCTCCTTTCCTTCTCTTTTGAAGAAACAGCCATTAAATCAGGGAGTACTGGAATGAGCAACGATGGCAGTGTAGACACAGTCATTTGGAGCCTCCTACCCATAAGAAGTTGAGCCGGATTGTACCCATTGTGCAAGGGGGTAGCTCTATATGCAAAAAGAGCAAGGTATGGATCATTAGCTTTATTGAGAAGAGCCTTAACCGTCTTGATCGCCCGTTCAGCCTCACCATTGCTTTGGGGAAATCTTGGGCTACTAGTTACATGAACAAATTAATATGAAGCTGCAAAGGATGCAAATGAGTGCCCAGAGAATTGTGGCCCATTGTCAGTAACCAGTGTCTCTGGAACTCCATGATGCACGAATATGGACTTTGTGTGAACAATGACGTCGGTAGACCTGGTAGGTGTTAACTGAGCAATCTCCACATATCAGGAGTAGAAGTCCACCACAAGCAGGTACGTTTTCCAACATGAACAAATCTGCCCCTAGCCTTTGCCATGGCCTTTTAGGGAACTGAGTGGGTATAAGGGGTTATTTTTGGTTATGTCTCTCTTCAATTCATGTCCTGCAATTGAGGAATATTTCCTTCTGCTGATGACTTAACTCTGGCCACCACACTGACTGTCTTGCCCGCTCTCAGCATTTCACAAGTCCCAAGTATCCCTCTTGCAATTTGTTTAGAACGCTGCTTCTCATGGCGGCTGGAATAACCAGCCTCATTCCTCTAAGCAACTGTCCATCTTGTAAAGCTAAGACAGCGCGCTCTGCCCAATATCATTTCAGTATTGGGTCACTCTTGCTGCTTTCTGTCCACCCTTCAACACACAGTTTCATCACACTGGAACAGACATTGTCACTCTTTAATTCCTCTCTCAGCTGTCCTAGATACGTTGTTTAAAATTTTCCAAGAGTGAGTCTACGTATATGTTTGTTTCCTCCCAGAGTTCTCTGTCTTCTTGTGACTCACTCTATTTTACAGGAGCGTGCGACAGAGTGTCCACTACCCAAAAGCTCTTTCCTGGCACGTGAACGATGGAGTAGGAGTACCGCATCAATTGCATTTTAATGAATAAACTCTGAATACGAGGGGAAGAGCCAAAATTGGTTTTAAAACATCAAAACAATCTTTGTGACTTGCTTGTAAAATCTAAATTCCCTTCATGTAAAAAACAAGGCATTCCAACTCTTCCTCCGGGCAATTACATATATGGCAATAGTGTCCAGTGTGCTTTTATGCACAAGTGCAATTCCTTTAGTCATCCACGTACTGGACGTAATATTTCGATAAGTGGTACTACTACCTGTGCTTCTACGCATGTGATCTATCTCATTCTTGCATATGTTGGTAAAACATCCAGACAACTATGTACTCGCATTAGTGAACACCGCAGTAATATTAGAACAGGAGATATGCGTAGTCCTATAGCGTTTCAGTGTTTTACAATATATCAGTATAGCGAAGAGAAGACAATAAAACCCTCATGAGGAGGAGATTATGAGAATAAATTATTACAGAGGAAATGTTTTGGATTTATACCTTAAATACTTTGTCACCATCAGGGTTGAATGAGGATTTTGATATTAAGCCTTTCTTAGTGATTGCACCATTTCTTAATTTGTTGTTGCTTATTGGTAAAGTGAATATGTTTTTGTGTCACATGATCTGTACCACTTGTCAAGTGTTTTTTTTTTTTGGCCTAATTTAGGTGGTTACCTGTTTCTACTTAAAGTTGACTTTACTCTACATTGGTATTATGCCTGATGAAGACCTGTGGGTCGAAACGTTGCTATTAATAAATTAATTTGGAGCAGCTATTGTCAGTGTGTGGACTTACTCATGGATCGATTACAAAACTATACAGGTATTCAAGGGCAGGCTTTAAGATGGTTTAGATCCTACCTGTCCGATCGCTACTGTCACGAATCTGGTTGCCATTCCACCACATGGACTCTTGCACCACACTACAGCTGCACATCACTCCACCTCATACTACAACTCCCATCATTCACTGCACTTACGACGCCCACTCACCACACCATTGCACTAATCACACAGCTGCCACCTATCACTCATTTGCCCTGATTGTCTCGCCACACCTGCACCTCATTCACACACACACATATAAGCAGCACACTTCCAGGCACACATTGCGAAGTCTTGTTCTTCCCATGCAGACGTTTCTGAGCGCTATTCCCATGTTGAATTTCCTGTTGCCGACCTGGACTGTTTCCCCGTTTATGAGAGAACTCTGCCTGCCTAATCTGACCCTGACTGCCCTGTTGGTCTGTTGTGTTATCTGTCTGCCGCCTGCCCTGATCTCTAGCCTGAACTCCGTTTGTTTTTATTCTGTCCTGCCTACGTGGTATCTGACGCCTGGGATTGATTTATGCTTGTAAGACCTGTCCTAAGACATAATAAAGCTGCACTTGGATCTAACGACACTGCCCCCTCATTACAGAAGACTTTGCCATACCAGGATCCAGCAGCTCGGTATCCCCTTGTCACCAAGGTATCAGTTCCGGTCTCTATGTCAGCCTATCACCAATCCAGCCTAACCACAGATCCAGTCGACCAGCTACTAGGTCTACGGCAGGGCGATCGATCAATTGAGGACTATGTTCAGCAGTTCTGTGAGTTGGTATATCAAGTTCCTCTATATGATGAAACTTTGTTTAAAGATTTATTCCGTTTTGGGCTCAATTAACCAGTTAGATCACGGTTACCCGGATGGGAGGTTAATTGAGCGATTGAGCGTTTTCATGGACTATGCACTAAAGTTGTGTGACTCTCCTTTTACTGTGGGTGCCATGGAGGAGGAACGCGACGCTGCACTCACTCATGAGATGACGGCCGCACCAGAGCACGCTCACAAAATGGCGGCGACAACGGAGTCTGGTCGCAAAATGGCGGTCACAACAACACCCTGTCATATCATTGCTACCAGTCACGAGTCAAGCCAAGTCACCGCTGATCTACCTGAGCCTCATAACAGGCCTGCCAAGCCAGAATCTGCTCAGGTCAGGCCTGCCAAGCCAGGGTCTGTCCTCGTCATGCCTGCCAAGCCAGGGCCTGCTCGCGTCATGTCGGCCACGCCTGAGTCCCCGGCCAAGAAGGCCACCACGCCTGCGGATGCACCTCTTTGGTCAGGACTGATTGCTTGTGTATTGGACGCACCACTGGTGTCGGTGCGAGCAGCTGGCATTCCCAGGGCCGAAGCATTGACCGTTCCAGAGTCACTTCACATCTCCGCTGATCTGCCAGAGCCACTTCACATCTCCGCTGACCTGCCAGAGTCACTTCACGTCTCCGCTGACCTGCCAGAGTCACTTCACGTCTCCGCTGACCTGCCAGAGTCACTTCACGTCTCCGCTGACCTGCAAGAGTCACTTTACGTCTCCGCTGACCTGCCAGGTCACTTCGCATCTCCGCTGACCTGCCAGAATCACTTCGCGTCTCCGCTGACCTGCCAGAGTCACTTCGCGTCTCCGCTGACCTGCCAGAGTCACTTCGCGTCTCCGCTGACCTGCCAGAGCCACTTCGCCTCTCCGCTGATTTGCCAGAGTCTCTTCGCGTCTCCGCTGATCATCCAGAGCCCGCTCCGTCCCAGGAGCTCACAGAGTCCGCTCCAGAGCCCGCTCCGTCCCAGGAGCTCGCAGAGTCCGCTCCAGAGCCCGCTCCGTCCCAGGAGCTCGCAGAGTCCGCTCCAGAGGCCGCTCCGTCCCAGGAGCTCGCAGAGTCCGCCCCAGAGCCCCTGCTGGTTCCGTCCGGCTCCCCAGAGCCCCTGCTGGTTCCGTCCGGCTCTCCCGAGTGCCCCCTAGAGTTGGTTCCGTCCAGCTCACCTTGGTCTCCACTGGCCCCGTCCAGCTCACCTTGGTCTCCACTGGCCCCGTCCAGTTCACCTTTGTCTCCGCTGGTTCCTTCCAGTTCAGCGCCTCCCGAACGCTCCCTGACATTCGTGCCTCCAGAATGCCCCCCTGAGGAAGCGGATTTCCCCAAGAACATTTTGGGGGGGAGCTACCCGCCATTGCTCACAGAAACCCCGGACCTGCCATGGCCCACGGAGTCCCCTGATCCATCATGGCAGCCCGAGGCCCCGGATCTGCCATGGCTGCCTGAAGTCCCTGCCTCGGTCCTTTGGACCATATATGCTCTACTTGTCTCTTGTGTCTCAGTTTCCTCTAGGTCCCAGGCTCTGCCATGGGTCTCTGCTCCGCCCTGGAGGGCGCCTGCTCTGTTTGCTCCGCCGTGGAGATCTTCTCCCCCATCTGCTCCGCCCTGGTGGGCTCCTGTCTAGTCTGCTCCGCCCTGGTGGGCTCCGGTCTCGTCTGCTCCGCTCTGGTGGGCTCCGGTCTCGTCTGCTCCGCCCTGGTGGGCTCCGGTCTCGTTTGCTCCGCCCTGGTGGGCTCCGGTCTCGTCTGCACTGCCCTGGTGGGCTCCGGTCTCGTCTGCCCCACATGGACCTGGCCCTCCGTCTCCTCCTCCGCTCCACCGCCCTCCTGGATTGTTGTATGTGTGGAGGGTCTGGAAGCCGCTCTTTGGGGGGGGCTCTGTCACGAATCTGGTTGCCATTCCACCACATGGACTCTTGCACCACACTACAACTGCACATCACTCCACCTCAGACTACAACTCCCATCATTCACTGCACTTACGACGCCCACTCACCACACCATTGCACTAATCACACAAATGTCACCTATCACTCATTTGCCCTGATTGTCTCGCCACACCTGCACCTCATTCACACACACACACATATGCAGCACACTTCCAGGCACACATTGCAAAGTCTTGTTCTTGCCATGCAAACATTTCTGAGCATTATTCCCATGTTGGATTTCCTGTTGCCGATCAGGACTGTTTCCCGTTTATGAGAGAACTCTGCCTGCCTAATCTGACCCTGCCTGCCCTGTTGATCTGTTCTGTTATCTGTCTGCCGCCTGCCCTGATCTCTAGCCTGAACTCCGTTTTTGATTCTGTCCTGCCTACGTGGTATCTGACGCCTGGGATTGACTTATGCTTGTAAGACCTGTCCTAAGACATAATAAAGCTGCACTTGGATCTAACGACACTGCCCCCTCATTACAGCTACCACTTTGTTTATTTAAACGTGGAGGCATCTCAATTATCAACAGTAAAGTATGGAGCACCACAAGGATCTGTCCTAGGTCCTCTGATATTTTCATTGTACATGTTGCCCCTTGGTGATATTATTATAAAATATGGGATTAGTTTCCATTGTTATGCTGATGACACTCAACTATATATATATATATATCTCAACGAGACCAGATACAACTTGTAAACTATCTAAGGTAACGGAGTGTGTTAAAAATGTAAAAGATTGGATGACCAATAATTGTCTCCTATTAATTTCAGATAAGACAGAGATATTACTTATTGGACCTAAAAACAGTACACAGAATCTCTTGGATTACAATTTGCAAATAGACGGATTTACTGTTACTTCCTCTACTTCCTATTTCCGGCTTTGCTACCGTGCTCGACGCTCTTGCTATTGCTCTGCGCTTTGCTCCCTATTTTTGTTCTTTTCTCAGATCTTTCTAAGATTTTTACTTCAGCTGATCAGCACAGTGCTCAAACAACACATTTTTTGGAAAAAAGGACTCTTTGCCTCCCACTGCCAGCAGTTTACATTCCGGAGACCGATAAATACAGCTGTCTACATTCAAACAGATGAGAGAAAATGCCTACTTGCTGCACGAACTGCCACAAACTTCTACAAAGGATTGTGGTTCTTGAAACAAAGTTATTTGCTGGACTTCCAAAACAGACGGAACATACAGCAGGCGGTCACCACGGACCCCTCAGCATACAGCCGGTGAGTCCTGTGAATCTAGTGAATCTCAACAGTTTATACCAAGTGTAGAGGAACAAGCGAAACTGATCGACGGACTAATCGATGGCACAAACAGGGAGCGAGACCCAAAGGCTCTCGAGACATCAGATTGTCACGAGTATCTCGTATTGCTGCTGTAGCATCCTCTACCCCAGATACGGCTATGACAAGACTTGTAAGCACTGGTATTCTACAACCCCCTATACATCTTGAGAACAGATTTGAAGCATTGATGAATGTGGATGAGGAATCCCAAAATATGACAAAACTCGGATCGAATCAGCCAGCAGCTAACATTGCTACTAACATGCGCTCAAGGTCGAGCAGACAGCGGCATTCAGCTCAAAGCGCAGCCGAGCCCAGGACTCTGATAGTGGGCGACTCTATTATTAGAAACGTCAGTAGCAGGACTGCTACTACCTGCTGCTTTCCTCAAGCAACCGTTTCTGATGTGAACAAGGAACTTCGGAGCATTGTGATGAAGCACAAGACTGCAAATCGAGTCATCATCCATGTGGGGAAGAATGATATTCGGAAAAGGCAGTCAGAAATGCTAAAGCAATATTTCAGTGAACTCTTTGAAACACTTCAAAGACTTGAAGTTCAGTCGTTCATCAGTGGTCCACTCCCAGCAAGGGGAACTAACATGTTTTCACGGTTGCTTGGGCTGAATACATGGCTACAAAGAACCTGCAGTACAAAAGGAGTCAACTTCATCGACAACTTCAATATTTTCTGGGGACACAGACAACTGTTTAAACTGGATGGCCTCCACCCAAACAAACTTGGTGCAAGAGTGCTAAAGGACAATTTATATTTCTCCTCCGTCATCCTTCAGTGGTGTGTGTCAATCCACTCACACAGTCACCTGGACAGAATATGAGTGACCACAGGACTTCATATCAGCTTCCGAGTCATTATGTGGTTGAAGAATCCCACAAGAGCCAAGACAACCACTGCTCATGGACATCCCGGCTGAGCCCTGCCCACAGAGCTCATCACATGCAGACTGTGACATATCACAACAGCTCAAGACTCAGCACCCAAAGACAACTTTCTGGAAAACAGCCTGGGATGCCATGACAACACATTACAGTCACCGGAAACATCAGAGCTAGAGCCCCGCTCACCAGACACACTATCCCTCTCTCCAGCACCTGGACAGAATATGCCCCGCTCACCAGACACACTCCCTCTCTCCAGCATCTCCACTTCTAAGCTTTTCACAGAAAATGGAGGAATTGGTGTATGCTGGGACCAAACTCTCTGCAAGCCTGCAGATATCAACTAAAAAGCGGGCCCCCAACCACCAAAGACTGCAGGCTCAGCTCCCGCCTCCTCCTGTGAGAGCTCTCCGACCGCTGCCACAACGCAAGGGCCCAAACCCTCCTCCATCTGCTGTAGGTGAACCAAAAACAACTGATAACAGCTCTCAGTGATATGTGTCGGGTCCCCGCTATATTAGCAACAACATTCACAAACGTTTACAAAACAAGCGGGAACCCAGTGTGCCTGTAGCCTTCTCTATTTCTGTTTTATCATGTGATAGACGGTCTAAGGCCTTCTCAAGCCGCACGGCTGACCCATCTAATCTGCGGCCTGTTATGCATCAGTCTAAGATTGCTGTAGAGACAAAATGTAATTCCATCAAGTTAGCATTTTTAAACACTCGCTCACTAAAAAATAAATCATTTGTGATCAATGATTTAATAACCACAAACAACCTGGATTTTATGTTTCTAATTGAAACATGGCTAGAAGACAACTGCAGTGCAACAGTCCTCACTGAAACAGCCCCTCCTAACTTTAATTTTATAAGTGTCTGCAGGACTGTTAGGAGATGTGGAGGTGTAGCTGCTCTGTTTAAAGATGTTTATCAATGCAAGCAAGTGTCATTTGGTCAGTACTTGTCTTTTGAATATCTAGGTATTGTGCTGAAAGGTGCTCCACGCATTCTGTTTATTATCATTTACAGGCCGCCAAAATACTCCCCAGCCTTTGTTGAAGAGTTCACAGAACTGTTATCAATGATTTCCTCAGAGTTTGACTGTTTTGCTATTGCAGGGGATTTTAATATTCACATAGATAATGCTGAAATCAAAACTACAAAAGAAATTGTAACAGTTTTAAACACTTTTGACCTGATTCAGCATGTGCACGGACCCACACACAATCGTGGACACACTCTAGATTTACTCATCAGTAGAGGTCTAAACATTTCTTCCATTGTCATTAAGGATGTAGCTCTGTCTGATCACTTCTGTATTTTCTTTGATATATTGATCTCTGTCACCACTGAATCTAGATCTGTCTCTGTCAGAAAGAGATGCATTAATGAGAACACTAGTGTGCTATTTATGAAGGCAATATCTTTAACACCAAGCATTTCTGCAGACTCTGTTGATCTTCTCCTGGATTCATTGACTCAAAAGTTAAGAATGTTATTGATGATATTGCACCGATAAAGGTCAGCAAGAAGAATGGCAGACAAAAATCATTTTGGAGAAAATCAACAGCAGTTCAGAATATGAAAAGACAATGCAGAAAAGCTGAGCGGATGTGGCGGAAGGCGAAACTTGAAATACACTATAGCATCTATAAAGACAGCCTTCATGCTTTCAATTTGGAACTAGCCACAGCTAGACAGACCTTCTTCTCAAACCTTATAAACAGTAACTTAAACAACACTCGCACTCTTTTGCTACTGTTGAGAGACTGACAAACCCCCATGTCAGATTCCCAGTGAAATGCTCTCTGACAGCAAATGCAATGAGTTTGCTTCCTTCTTTTCAGAGAAGATCAGTAATATCAGGAAGGAGATTGGCACATCTTCCTGTAATACAGAGGTCACACAGATTCGACAGCAATCTCAAAAAGAAGTGACTATGTCTGTTTTAAAAAATTGATAGCAAAATTTTGGAAGAAATAGTACAGCATCTTAAATCGTCAACCTGCTATCTTGACACACTTCCCACATCTTTTTCAAAAGTGTGCTTAACTGTTGGAAGCAGATCTCTTAGAAGTGGTGAACACCTCACTTCTTTCTGGGACTTTTCCAAACTCCCTGAAAACTGCAGTTGTTAAGCCCCTTCTGAAAAAGCGCAATCTTGATAACACCATGTTGAGCAACTATAGACCAATATCAAATCTTCCTTTCATAGGTACGATTATTGAAAAGGTAGTTTTTAATCAGTTGAACAAATACTTAAACTCAAATGGATACCTGGATATTTTTCAATCTGGTTTCGCGTGCATCACAGCACAGAGACAGCACTCATTAAGATAATAAATGATATTCGCTTTAATTCTGATTCTGGCAAAATATCAGTGCTGGTACTACTAGATCTTAGTGCTGCGTTTGACACTGTCGACATAACATACTTCTAGAGACTGGAAAACTGGGTCGGGCTTTCTGGGATGGCACTCAAGTGGTTCAGGTCATACTTAGAAGGGAGAGGTTATTATGTGAGTATAGGAGAGCATAAGTCTAAGTGGACGTCCATGACATGTGGAGTCCCACAAGGCTCAATTCTTGCACCGCTCTTGTTTAGCCTGTATATGCTCCCACTATGTCAGATAATGAGGAAGAACCAAATTGCCTATCACAGCTATGCTGATGATACCCAGATCTACCTAGCCTTATCTCCAAATGATTATAGCCCCATTGACTCCCTCTGCCAATGCATTGATGAAATTAACAGTTGGATGTGCCAAAACTTTCTTCAGTTAAACAAGGAGAAAACTGAAGTCATTGCATTTGGAAACAAAGATGAAGTTCTCAAGGTGAATGCATACCTTGACTCTGGGGGTCAAACAACTAAAAATCAAGTCAGAAATCTTGGGGTGATTCTGGAGACAGACCTTAGCTTTAGTAGTCATGTCAAAGCAGTAACTAAATCAGCATATTATCATCTCAAAAACATTGCAAGAATTAGATGTTTTGTTTCCAGTCATGACTTGGAGAAACTTGTTCATGCCTTTATCACCAGCAGGGTGGATTATTGTAATGGTCTCCTCACCGGCCTTCCAAAGAAGACCATTAGACAGCTGCAGCTCATCCAGAACGCTGCTGCCAGGATTCTGACTAGAACCAGAAAATCTGAGCACATCACACCAGTCCTCAGGTCCTTACACTGGCTTCCAGTTACATTTAGGATCGATTTTAAAGTACTTCTACTCGTTTATAAGTCGCTCAATGGCCTAGGACCTAAATATATGTCAGATATGCTCACTGAATATAAACCTAACAGACCACTCAGATCATTAGGATCGAGTCAGTTAGAAATACCAAGGGTTCACACAAAACAAGGGGAGTCCGCTTTTAGCTATTATGCCGCCCGCAGCTGGAACCAGGTTCCAGAAGAGATCAGATGTGCTAAAACATTAGCCACATTTAAATCCAGACTCAAAACTCATCTATTTAGCTGTGCATTTGTTGAATGAGCGCTGTGCTACGTCCGAACTGACTGCATTGTATTTTATGTATAATCATTTTCTATTTAACTGTTTTAAATCTCATTTTAAATCAATTTCTATATCATTTTAAAACTCCTTGTTTTATTATTTTTAACTTCTTGTTTTTATTGCTGTGAATGATTATTTCACATTCTTTTATGTAAAGCACTTTGAATTACCAATGTGTATGAAATGTGCTATACAAATAAACTTGCCTTGCCTTGCCTTACAGTCAAAAATTTTGGTGTTATATTAGACAGCAACCTATCTTTTCAAAATCATATTTCCCATGTTACAAAAACAGCATTCTTCCATCTTAGAAACATTGCCAAGCTACGGAACATTTTAACTGTTTCTGATGCAGAAAAGCTAGTTCATGCATTCATGACCTCTACACTGGACTATTGTGATGCACTGCTAGATGGTTGTCCTGGATCTTCAATAAACAAGTTACAAATAGTACAACATTCTGCGTCTAGAATCCTTACGAGGTCAATAAAATATGATCATATTACTCCAATTTTAAAATCTCTGCACTGGCTACCTATTTAGTTCCGTATCAGTTACGAAATAATATTACTTGCCTATAATGCCCTAAATGATTTAGCTCCTGCGTACTTAACTAATCTTATATCACGCTACAATCCAACCTGCTCTCTAAGGTCACAAAACTGTGGACTCTTGGTAGAAACTAGAATAGCAAAGTCCACTAAAGGGGGTAGAACTTTTTCATATTTGTCTCCTGAACTCTGGATTAGCCTTCCTGATAACGTTCGGGGTTCAGACACACTCTCTCTATTTAAATCTAGATTAAAGACACATCTCTTTAGCCAAGCATTCAAATAATGCATCTCACAATTTTGTACTCTAGGTATATCTGATCAAACGCACATTATTTTGCTTTAGTTTGGGTTGAACAGATAACTTCATCCAGGGTTGATCCTGGATGGAACAACAGCTACGCTAATTGTCTTTATTTGTTTCCCTGTTTCTGCTACAGAATTAACATCCCGTGGTAACCAGGAATTACACAAGCTTCAGTCTGGATCCAACCCTTATATGATCTGAGATGACCGAACACCTGAGAAGAGATGATGCCAACCAGAGCATGTGAGCGGAGCGGAGCGGGGAGCGAGCGGGGAGCGGAGCGTGCAAAATATAGTCGGAGCTCAGAGCGGGTTTTTATCCAAAGGCTGGAGCGATCGCTCTGTCTCGCTCCGGTTCCGCTCCGATACCGCTCACACCACGAGCCTAGGGCATGCACAAATCCACCCAGAATTCACCTGTGCCTTCAACAATTAACAAAACCATCAGCCTATACTTCAAAATTTGTTCGTTGTGAAGGAGAGATGGAGTTCGTTAAATATTTCCAAAAGCAAACCGACAGGTCATAGCCTACAGGTGCACAATTCCTGTCAAAAAAATAGATGATAACAATGTTGAACATGATCAGGAATGTGGTGATATGATTTCAGTAAGTAAGGATTCGTATTTTAATCTAAAAAGACACATCATGCGGAAACATGACAGTGTGCTGCGTGAACTTGAGGAGGCCAGAGCAAAACGTGAGCATTTTGAATATGGTTGAAATAGGAAATATTGGCTAGTAATCAATTAATTAAGTTTTGTCATACGAATATTTTGATGTAGCCTACTTAACCCTATCCGTGATTTTTTATTGTTTTCTGCTGCCGGCCTGGTGTCCAGAAATCACTGCACTAGTCTGAAGCCTCAAACATTGTCCAGACTTGTTTTCTTGAAGGTGAACTCAAAAGAACTGTAGATAAGGAAAGTATGCCTAAGCCTATTTTTTTTATTATAGGCTAAAGTAAGGGACGACCATCATTTCATTATTATTTATCATTATGAATCATAGGCTATATAATTAGGCTATTAGCCTAAGTTAATATGTTTAAAGTGTGTGAAAGGCACATAGCCTAAATTTCTTATAGGTCTATGGTTGGCTAGTTCGAGGTTGCATCGATAATTTATGTTCAACACATGGATGTTTAGTTTAGCTTTTTAGTTTGTTTGAAGCCTCAGACTGTTTAATTTATGTTCAAAACTTGGATGTTCGCTGTTGTGTTTGTTTGAAATAAATATATGTTCTATTTTGACTGATGTTGCTGTTGCTGTGAGTTCTTTATAGGATATAGGCTGCGAGCGGACGCGTCACGGAGCGGGTTTGCTGCGTGTTGATTTTCCTTTCCGCACCTATGTTAACAGATTAGGGCAGCCACATTGCCTGCGGAATACGTGCATATCAGGTGTGGTCCAACCATGCCGCAACCGCGGCTGCACGACAGGAATAGAAGTGAAGCGTATTTTTTCCGCAGCAGTCATGCAACAAACCCGCTCCACGTCTGCCATGCAGACAGTGTGTCCCAGGCGTAACGCTTCGGTTGAAAACGGCAGGTCTTAGGCATGCAGAGTAATTTTAAATTTGAGTGAGCGTGGAGCGATTTCACCGGAGCGGGATTAAATTGTAGATGAGTGGGGAGCGGAATTGAGCGGAGCGATCTGGTCCGACTTTGAGCGGTGGAGCGGGTGGAGCGAACACCCACGTGAGCGGGGAGCGGAAATTCTCACCGCTCAGCTCCGCTCACATGCTCTGATGCCAACCCTCGGAGGACCTCAGAGCAAGCCAAGTGTCAGCGATTATACTGAATTAACACAATTTTGCCATAAGTTAATTATATTGAGTTTCGACAATCTAAATCTATTTTAGAAACTTAATTTCCTGTGAAGTTGATTTTCAACGATTGTATCGTGAAAAGCACTATACAAATAATCTTGAATTGAATTGAATTAATGCTGAATATTGCAATGTTCCGCCAGAGCATACAAAGTTGTAACAAATTAATCCAGTCTCATTTTCCTCCTGTTTGCACATATTGAACCGCGCACGTTCATAAATCACATTTCTCTTTCCCACGGAGTGTGCTTCAAAGCCTGCTTTTACTGCACTATACTTTGTTTTATCCGTGTCTGCCAGCGGTAATCACCAGAGAATATCATCGGCCTCATCTCCCATGCAGTAAATGAAAGTATTCTCCTGGTTTTCATCCAAGTTTTCATTTAAGTTGCTCGCCGATCGAAATCGTTCGAACATTTGGATCCATTTTGCCCATTCCTGAGGTTTAGAAAGGTCGAAAGGCTCGGGCGGCCGTATGCTGAATGTAGCCCTCGTTCCTCCTGCTCTTGGCTCAGTGACCACATTATCTCTGCCGTACATTTCAGCTCAAGCTTTTCTTCCCAATGGATCTGGGCTTTTATGAACTAACTAAAGCTGCTAATGCGTTAAACTACAACACTTCTGACACCATGTCGTGTCTTGTAAATAAATACTCTGGATTCGAACTGTATTTACTTGCTTTTACTGGAAACCCTGCGACAAAATTACATGGATACAACTCACTGACTTGTCAGTGTCGCTCTCCCTCCCCCTAGAGGCAGTCTATCATTAAACATCAATAACTCCACAGTGAGTATTTGCAACACATTTCTTTATTTGGTTGTGTTGTAAGTATTTGCAATGGGTTACAATTACAAGGTTAACAGGTGTTTTTGGAGTTAAATTTCTCTTTAATGAGATTATTTCCTCGTTTTGGCCAGGTTTTGTTTCTCCGTGTTGTAAATTCTAGGGGCTAGGCTTCTAATCCGGGTTGTTTTTAGGGGCGTGATATTCAAATGATGATTGTTTTCTGCCGCCACATTTATTAATGTACAATCATTCGTATGATGAGATAGGCAGCATATGAATGTTTCATGAATCACACGTGAACGATGTCGTTAATAGATTTCTGCGCACGGATCTGCGCTCATTTCGACGTTAGATTGATAAAAGAGGCCCATTGTGAGTATTTGTAATGCAGGTGTTGTCAAACCAATGAAGATGTTTTCTTAATTTGCTAGTGTATTTTTTTATTTTATTACATTTTTTTCTTCATTTGAAGCGTGTTGAGCTCTCTTAGCCACTCTACTTTCTGGAATGAAGAAAGTGAATACCAACTTATTTAATATTTTGATTCATATTCAAAATGTTAAGCAAGGACTGCTTTGTTTACGGTTGGTTTATTTCGGCAAATGTAGACTACTGACACATGCTTGTATGGAGAGTTATTTCCTCTCAGACAGATGCAAAACATACATGCAAGACATGCCTAGACATTGCCTATAGTCTTTGCAATGTGTTTTGCGTGACAGCACAGTCAGCTTTCATAGCCACTAGTTATTTTATGCTGTTTTAATAACTCTAAGGATCTTAATTAAATCAAAACTATAAATCTTTAATGTCATCTACAGTTGAAATCAAAATTATTCAACCCACTGACCTGCAAGCTATGTTTCTACTGAGAACAATATCAAAACATGAAAACATGTCAACATTCATGTCAAAAATTATTCAACCAAAGGCAAATGGCTTTATTCTTTATAACCTCCAATAAACACTGCTTAGTATCTTTTTTTAGCCATACTGACAGGTCAAGCTAGTTAGGTTTTTTTCATAGTGTTTCCAAGGACCTACTTGCGTTTTAACACTGTTTGGTGCCCTATTATACAAATAAGTGACTTAAAAACAGCAGCATTGATTCTTAAAGGAACTTCTTTTTTAACAAAATAATCAAATGGTATCACCTTTTGCGCAAACATCCTCACACTCACGCAGAGTGCTAAGAATAACCAGGCATAATGAAATCGAATGAGAGAGCTGTCAAATTAGTTTCACGATCCCATACTTAAATGATGAAGATCTCCGACCTCTTTCAGTGACTGCTGTGTGTGACACTCTAATTAGGTCAAGCGGTTTCACTAGACTCGGTGGGGCCGCTTTGCTCCAGTACCTGACACGTCCTGTCCACTGGGCCCGCGGTGACCCATCCTGAGTGCCGCTCATCACTCACAGGTACAGCCAGGTGTGGAGTGACCTTCCCTGACCTCTCTCTCCCATCAGTACATTGACACAATGACAAACATGCTGCCAAACAGCCGCCTGCACAGCCACAATGCGCTGCATGCCGCTGTGCCTGTGTTGCACTCCCACGCTATGCAGCAGCAATGAAGCCGGGCATGATGGGTTATGACAAATCCATTACTCGACTGGTTGAGGGGCATTCATGTTGCATACAATACATAATGGGTGATAAATCATGTCAAACATGAAGGGAAACAGAGGCATAGAGGTTATTTTAAAGAGCAGATACAGATTATTATTATTATTATTTGTATTAATTAATTTATTTTTTAGTTTGTGCAAAATAATGCAAAAATTAAATTTGAATAACAGCTTGTGTTTGATCAAAGCTTATATTTGGGACAATGATGTAGCAGATTTGCTATAGTCAGAAATGGAGGAGGCCACAAACTGACAATTTGCATGTAAGCATGGGCTTAGCAGCCATTTTAAAAGTGAGGGGACAGTTGTCAGGTGATGTGACCCTCAAAGGAAAATAAAAATGTACATAATGTACAAAGTAAGTACATTCATGCTCATTTAATAAATTATTAAAATAAAAACAATTGGCGTTTTAGAGCACCATATGCAATTTTGAGAATGTGCCATGATAGCTTACAGTAACCTATTTTGTGATATCATAAACAGATTTGAAAAATAACTTCAGAACTTGGGACTTTGAGACCACTATGGATATTTATATTTGAGACCACTGTGGACATCTATATTTTCTAATGAAATAAAACTATACTTTTTATGAAACAAATATATTTGATGGACAATATTTCAATTACACTACACTTGAACTATAAATTGTATCTTAATTCTTAACACTTGGACTTCTTAAGTAGAAGAATCATTCTACTTAAAAAAATTGAGGAGCACAGTCAAAAATGTAGGAGCACCTTCTTGTCAATAATAAAAAATTCTGATCAAAATTAAACTTTAAACTAAATTAAACTTTAGATATATAACTCCTTAAAGAGATTTACATGGAATTTACTTTTTACTTTTGTAATGGAATTTGTGTAACCTTATTAAAATTACGTCATCTTTTATGTAAAAAAAACAAAACACAAAACAAACTTATATATGGGCCTATATGTTTTTTGTTTAACATTTCTAATTAAAACAAATAATTTTTCTAATTAAAACGACAGAATAGAAATACATTTGTACTACAGAGGTGGCACAGAAGAACACATGCTCCGATATTTTTATATTTTATTTATTTTTGAATATATAAATATTAAATGATTTAAATAACATAAAAAATATACTTTAACAATTTACTAAAACTGCCACTAGACTGGGTGGCGGGAAATCACTGATTTGATCACTGAATCATTCATTATTCATTCAATTGATTTGTTTGAACAGCTGATAAATTCAGGAACGAAGCAGCTGACTGTCTTTATGAATGGGTAATTTAATCACTGACTCACTAGATTAATTTAAAAATGCAGATCAGTCATAAACTAAACATTGCTGTGTTTGAATGGAGATGCGCAGCGGCTCAGCTAAGACTTGAAACTATTTTCGTTGAAGAAATAGAGCAAAATAAGGCCATAGTATTGTAGTCAGACAATATTAGTCACTTAATATTAACTTATTGTTTAAGTTAATAAATAAATAAATAAATGTAAATCATTATTACATTTGCAAACTCACTTAATAATCATTAAAAGCTGTCACTCATCTTAGTTAATTGTGATCCTTACGCTGCACAATGCATCTCTTATTTAGGCTCCATGTCAACACTTTGTTTGTTAAAATGAGAGGATACGTCTGTCTGTGATACGTTAGGCTACTCAATTTCAAAAGCAAGTACGTTAGAAACCTTTGAAGCTCCCTCAGCGCATGAGCGCAAACACAAATATGCTGAACGGGTCAGTTGCACAAGTGCTCCTAAATATTTTTTTAATAGTCGACTTGCACAAAGTAGTTTTCAATCACAAATACGCGCACTGTAGAGCCCTGATGCGGCGTTACAGTAGAGTAGGTTAAATCATAACATGAGAATTTGATCACGTGAATCGTGTCATCGCGACATAACACTCGCGTGTGTTTTTGGAAAAAAGGAGGACATAATCATCTTCTGCTTTTTTCTGGGGTGCATTTTACCCCAGACTACCAAAGAGCAAAGAAGTGATGAATGTAACAAATCAGAGAACGTGGGTGGAAATATTGGCAGTGGGGCAGAGCCATTGTCTCTGGGTCACAGAAGAGCGGGGGACAGAATCACCTGTTTCTAAAAGTGTGGGGGACGGGTCCCCCCGTCCAGCCTGGTTGCTATGCCCCTGCATGTAAGCTTGAATGTTAAACAATCAAACCGACAACCAGTTCACTTAGCAAAACAAAAGTGCATTGAGGTCGGCGCCGATAGCCTTTGCGGACAACTGCGCCAACATATGCCGCAATTGTGCTTCGGGTGTCCCAAGAACAAATCCCGCCTCGTGGACCTTTCCTGTTCCCACCCCCCATCTCTCTCTCCCACTCTAATAAATGAATGAATGAAATAAGGCTGAATTATTTATTAAAGATTCATTCACTCATTCACTCATTCACTTATTCACTTATTCACTCATTCGCTCATTCATTCATTTGCAAATTCATGCATCATTTATTTACCAGGTTTTGTGTAGCAGGTAGAATTAACTAAGTCTAGAAATGTTAACATAATTTGTGTTGAGCATCACTTTGTGACACTGTCACACAAAGACACATGTTTTATACCGCTCAATATGTATTAAGATGGTTTTATACCTATATATTTGAGTTTGAATGGTTTTACATGTTGTCTTAGCCATTTTAATCATCTTAATTACTTTATGTGTGTATGTCTTTAAATGTTCTTGGGTCTGCCTGTCATGTGATCAGTCACATGACATGAATCAGGAAGTAGACCAGTATAAAGCAAGCAGCAAGTCAAACAATCAAGGTGATGGACCAAACCACTGCACTCGCTGGATTGTGGAGTTATTTCAGGACTTACCATCCCAGAACTTCACACATCTTGGAGAATCAATTTCTGTGGACTGTATATACACCGGTGGACACTTTTACCTTGGGACTTCAACACACTAGGATTCTTAAGGACTGTTTTAGGGTACGATTCACATGGACAATCTATTTTTAACAGCCTAAGTTATTCAAGTTTTATTGTGTAGTTTTAAGTTCCTTGTGCAATATGTACATACACTATTTATTAATTCTACTTTTGTTGTTGTTTCATCTTTTTAAAACCCTTATTTTACCTCACAGTTTAATCTGACCCATTTTAATTATTGTGACATCCTCCAATAAGGCAGATCGTTACAACGTGATCAAACTGAAAAACATATCTCATTATATCCGCTTGTCAAAGAAGGAAGTAACAGTAGCATAAACTGATGACAGCCTTAACATATAACGTAATCAGCCAACCTAACTAATGTCTGTATTGTTGCTGTCTTTTTATTACTTAAATTTCTGAATGTCAGTGAAAAAAAGAAAATGCCTTTGTCAAGACCAACAAAGCACCAAAAGCAGGATAATCCTAACAGTGATTTCTGCTGTGTAGCTCCTGAAGATGTATTGAGTGAAACATTGCCATATGCAGTCTAGAACATACTGCATAGAGTATCAGAGCAGTGTTTCCCAAAAGTATTGTAACATAAGCAGATTGTAGAGAACATTGGTGAGAGTGCTTTTGGGACATGCAGCCGAAAGTGATGCAACCTTTTTTACACAATATGGAAGATTGTTTCATTTGAGGAGTGTGTGTCTTAGGGGGCTTTCACACCTGCCTCATTTAGTTCAGTTGAATCGCACTAGAGTTTGTTTTCCCTCTTGGTGCGGTTCATTTGGTCAGGTGAGAATGCAGCAATCGCACTTGGGTGCACACCAAAAGAGGACCAAACATGCGTACCGAGACTTCCTTGAAGAGGTGGTCTCGGTCCGCTTTCAAACAAACCCTGGAGCAGTTCGTTTGTGGTGAGAACGGGATTCGACCGCAAATAGACCCATCAGCAAAACTGTGCTGTGTATTATGGGATGAGGAAGTGTTTGTTGACAGTTTGCAGTTTAGCATGGCAGGTCACGGACAAACTTGGGGTTGTGAGGAGGTGCGGAGCCTCATAGAAATTTGGTGACTTGCGATGCGACTTCACCGTTTGCAGTGCATTGGTACATTGTTTTCCAGCCGCATGTGCTCTTCATTCTCAAGTTATATATTGCCTGAAGTGGTATATACAAACTATGTAGTAAATGATGACCAGGGATAAAATCAACCCACGTAGTTGCCTCTCCATAAAAGCAGTGTGCTGTCTGCTGCATTTTACTCCGGTCTTTGTTTATTTCCAGAAGCACCGTTGGAATTTTCCTGAACGCTCTTTCTGATCAATCGAAAATCAGTTTAGGGAATGTGTTCAAAGACACATCTAGCCAGCAAGTGAAGCGGATGTTGTCACGTGACTGCATTTTTTGTTCGTTTCAGCTGGTTCAGACCAGAGCAAAGCGTGTGGTGTTAAAAAAAGGAACCAAAATGTTTAAAAATAACTACTGGACTTTCTTGGTGTGAATACACCCTTACATAAATGTGGAATGCAATTTATAATACGGACCTTCACAAAAGTATCATAGAATTAGTCCATACAATTCATGAGCCTACATAGCTCTTCAAATCTCATTAACACTTGTGATCCAAAAAAAACAACAACAACATAATGGCATAGGTTTGTGCATTTTAAAACGTACACACAAATGAGATTTGAGAGCTATGGCTGGGAAAAGCAGGGTTTCACTTTATTTTGATGGTCCCTTTAACACACTCTGTTGACTATAAGTAGCATTGCACAACTTCATTTCTACAAACACTCATTAGAGTGTTAGTAGTGTATTGGTAGATTGGTAGGATTAGGGGTAGAATAAGTTGATATGTACTTGCAAAGTTACTTCTAGCCAGTAGAGTGTCTGTTGGGAGACCATCACAATAAAGAGTTAGCAGTTATGAAGCAGACAGTCTACTAATACTCTTATGAGATTCTGTTGGCATGTAGTTAAGTTGCAACATTACTTGGTGTCAACAGAATGTTCAAAAAGGACCATCAAAATAAAGTGTTACTGAAATATTATCTTTGTATTCGTCTGGTCCTCATTCATTTCAATTTTACATTTGGCAGACGCTCTTATCCAAAGTGACTTACAATACATTCAAGGTACAGATTTTAATTTTTATTTTTCTGTATCTGAACAGCAGAAATACAAGTCTGATGATATAAGTTACCTGAGCTGGAAGCGATTTATTTAAACTAGAAAATAAACACTAATAAAAGATAAATTGGAAACAACCTTTTGGAAAAAAATTGTAACTGATATGTAATGCATGCAGTTTATGAGAAACGCATGGAAATCCATGTGAATACACTTAGAACAGTCTAGGTTGTTTGCACAAACTTGATAAGATTAAATGTTTCAATCTCAAAGAAAGTTAAAGCTTCAATTTTAATGCAATCCATCGGTTGCATGGTAATGAGGTAACTCAACATTTATTTCCACATCACAACACTGACCCTACCCACTACACGTCTTATCTTGATGTATTGAATGTCTGTAATTGGAGAAAAAAAGGTGCTCTGAGAATGTTCAATTAATAATCACATGTACCCTCAAAAGTATTTCGTATTAAAACTGTGCTATTAGTACAATGACACATTCTTAATGAAGTTTTGATTCACTTCCATAATGAGTCACATTTAGCTCTGAGATGGAAGTAGTCTTGCCGGAACATGACTCATGCAGCACTTTTGAATCTGTGACCTTTCCCCATGCAGCCTGCAGAGTCTGGGCTGCTTTTGAAGACACCTTGGGATTTGGCTTTGATGAGATATGGAGCTTCTCTCTCTATACGAAGGCCATGCATCAATGGGAATGTTGGCTATGTAATCTCAGCTCAGGAGAGGCAGGTCTTCCAGCCGTATACTTAGGAAATGCAGCTATCTATGGCTCATAGGGAGGGTGGTGTAGAGAGAGAGAGAGAGAGAGGACAGAAGAGGGACAGGGGTGATCTTTAAACACATCCTTCTGTCATCAGGCTGACAGCTGCCCCGGGTTTCCCGTCTGTGATCTCTGGTGTCAGGCTCACACTTGGCTTGCCCTCTATGGCAGCACATAAACATGAATTTCACACCTCCGGATGCAAGTGGTGACGGTGCGAGAGAATTCCGAGCTTCACGGGTGCCGCTCGACAGGACACGATACTGCAGCTCTGTGTTGTTCTGATGGGTTTGTGAAGTGGTGCTTATTTATATGCATCAAATTTAAATATGTTGAATGGATGCAGTTTAGCAGATAGCTGGATCTGCTGGTTATGCAAAGGTAACAGGAACTAATCGTAGAGAAGACCCAATACAATTTCATGGCAGTTTGTATATATTTTACATTTTGGAGTATTGGTGGCTAATTTGTATGAATTCATATTAAAAAAACTTTATGGTTTTGTGGAATTCATTCATTTATGATAGGGTTGCAAGATCACTGGGGCTAAAAACAAACAATTCACAGTTCATTCACATCATAATCCGTTTTAAAAACTGAAACTGTCAGGGTTCTGTCACTTCGGTCTGGTGTCATTCATGGGTTTTGTGACAGAGCCTTGACACTCCCGTCATGTCCTGTTTTCATGTGAGCATGTGGATTCCAGCGTGCTCGAGCCATGCAGTCTCTCACCTGCGTGCCTTGTTTCATGTTGGAGCATGGTGTTCGGATCCCGGCACTCATGTCTTGAGTTTCGGTTTCGTGTCGGGGTTTAGACACTCGCGCTCCATGTTCTGTCTCGTTGTGTGAGTGTGCGGTCTTGAGTTGGCGTGGCCGCACGTTCTTCTCTCCATGTGTGTTTTGTGGTGTTGCAGGCAGTTCATGTTTTTATCGGCTGCGTGCATTCTTGTCATGTCTTGTGCAGTGTGGCACGCAGCTTGTGTTTTTCACTGGCTGCATGCTTTCATGTTATGAACACGTGATTTATGAGTATTATCATCAGCTGTGTGTTCGTGTCATGTTTTGCACATGGCTGGTGATTTGTTTTGCTGGCCATGTGCTTGTGTTTTTGTTTCGTGTGGGCACATGGCTTTTGTCTTAGTTTTCTGTGTGCCATGTGCTCTCATCTCAATCGTCTTGACCCCCCCCATCTTGTTACCTGGTTATGGTTCATTTACACCACTTGTCCTCCCTCGTTACCCTCTTCATTTGCTCCTTTATAATCTCCTTTGTTTGCAGTCCTGTGCTATAGGTCATTCTGAGGTGACTCAGCCCCCACATAGTCCAAATTCACCCCAGATAGTCTTGTTTGTTTGTGCTTCGTTTGTGCTGGTTTGTGCCGGTAAAATTTTCGTTTGTGCTGCTTGGTTTTTAAATATTAGACATTGAATTATAGGCGATGACACCAGCCCCCATGCTCCAAATTCACCCAAAACAGGCTCAATCGTTTGTGCTTCGTTTGTGCTGGTTTGTGCCGTTAATATTTCCGTTTGTGCTGCTTGGTTTTAAAATATTAGACATTGAATTATAGGCGATAGCGTCACCAGCCCCCACATGCTCCAAATTCACCAAAACAAAACAGGCTCAATCGTTTGTGCTTCGTTTGTGCTGGTTTGTGCCGTTAATATTTTCGTTTGTGCTGCTTGGTTTTAAAATATTAGACATTGAATTATAAGCGATAACGTCACCAGCCCCATGCTCCAAATTCACCCAAAACAGGCTCAATCGTTTGTGCTTCGTTTGTGCTGGTTTGTGCCGTTAATATTTTCGTTTGCTGCTTCGGTTTTAGTTATTAAATTAATATTTGGTGGCCGTTTCTGAGGTCACTCAGCTTCCCCCATGCTCCACATTTCCCACAATAGTCTCGTTTGTTTGTGCTTCATTTGTGCTGGTTTGTGCCGCTGAAAGTTTCGTTTGTGCTGCTTGGTTTTAAAATATTAGACATTACATTATAGGCGATAGCGTCACCAGCCCTTCTACACGCTGCAAACTCACCTAAAATGGGCTCAAATGTTAGTGCTTCGTTTGTGCTGGTAGAAGTTTTGTTTGTACGGCTTTGTTTTTGTGTTTTTTATTATTATTATTTTTTAAACAATACAGTTGAAGTTTGAGATCCAAACGGATCCTAACTTGTTAAGTTACCGATCGACTGTGTGTTTCCAACTTATAACAGACACAGCGAATCACAAGATGTGTGGAATGTAACACCAACTCCAAGGTAAATGCTTTTACTTGTTACTGTATGTCATTATGTGAATAACAATAGTATGTCATAAATACACGCATAATATGTTTGCTGTATCTCTGTCCTTATTCATAAGCTATGTGTGTATTATATTTACATTTACATCTAGTCATTTTGCAGGCGCTTTTATCCAAAGCGACTTATAATTGGGGAATACATAAAGCCATTCATCTTAAAGAGGCAATCAGACAGAGAAAGTGCTCGTAACAACAAGTCTCAGGCATTGTTCAAATAAGTACAAGCTAGCGAGGAAGGAATAAATAAAGAAAAGATAACTTTTTTTTTTTATGTATATGCATGCATGTATGTGAAAACTCATGACTCAATGAATTAAGCCAAAATTATTTTACTTGTGAAACTGAATTAAAGTGTTCTATCGAACACCCATTAACACAAATAATGGACCTTTAAAACTTAAACTTAAAAACACTTAATAAATAATAATAAAAAACACAAAACAAAGCCGTACAAACAAAACTTCTACCAGCACAAACCAGCACAAGCGAAGCACTAACATTTGAGCCCATTTTAGGTGAGTTTGCAGCGTGTAGCGGGGCTGGTGGCGTCTATCGCCTATAATGTAATGTCTAATATTTTAAAAACCGAAGCAGCACAAACAAAACTTTCAGCGGCACAAACCAGCACAAATGAAGCACAAACAAACGAGACTATTGTGGGAAATGTGGAGCATGTGGGGGGCTGAGTGACCTCAGAAACGGCCACCAAATATTATTTTAATATCTTAAAACCGAAGCAGCACAAACGAAAATATTAACGGCACAAACCAGCACAAACGAAGCACAAACGATTGAGCCTGTTTTGGGTGAATTTGGAGCATGTGGGGGGGCTGGTGACGTCATCGCCTATAATTCAATGTCTAATATTTTAAAAACCGAAGCAGCAGCAAACGAAAATATTATGACACAAACCAGCACAAGCGAAGCACAAGCGATTGAGCCTGTTTTGGGTGAATTTGAGCATGTGGGGGCTGGTGGCATCGCGCCTATAATTCAATGTCTAATATTTTAAAAACCGAAGCAGCACAAACGGAAATATTAACGGCACAAACCAGCACAAACGAAGCACAAACGATTGAGCCTGTTTTGGGTGAATTTGGAGCATGTGGGGGGGCTGGTGACGTCATCGCCTATAATTCAATGTCTAATATTTAAAAAACCGAAGCAGCACAAACGAAAATTTTACCGGCACAAACCAGCACAAACGAAGCACAAACAAACAAGACTATCTGGGGTGAATTTGGACTATGTGGGGGGGCTGAGTCACCTCAGAATGACCTATAAATATAATTTTAATATCTAAAAAAACAAAGCAGCACAAACAATTTTTTTTACAGCACAAACCAGCACAAACGGAGCACAAACGATTGAGACTATTTTGGCGACGTTTTGTGTTGGGTGGGGGGCCAACTTCACGCAGGTTTCTGTGCCATGTTCTCTCATTTCAATTGTCTTGACACCACCCATCTTGTTACCTGGTTATTGGTTAATTTCCCCCACCTGTCTTCCCTCGTTACCCTCTTCATTTGCTCCCTTTATAATCTCCTTGTGTTTGCAGTCCTGTGTCAGTTCGTCATTGTATCAACACTGGTTGCATCTAATATTTCATGTTCCTGCCTTTTGCCTTGCCTTGCCTTACCAGCTGTCCATTTTATTTCCATAGTTGTTTTTGTTTATCTGTATTATAAATAAAGCCCATCTCCTGCACCATTAAGTCTTCGCCTAATCCCTTCACCCTAACCCTGACAGAAACGTTTACAATGTAGAGCCTTGTTGAGAGAGAAAACGTACAAAATGATTGAGGAACAGCACATTCCTTAGGACCCCCCCCCCCAGCATTTGCAAGTTGTAAAAGGTTAATAAGTGATCGACCTACATTTAACTGGCTGGCTGGTTTCCTGCCCTTAATCAGCTTTTTCCCACGAGACCTTTTAAAAACAAGGAGAGAGTTGAGGAAAACATCTTGACGTATTGCAGAATAGGACTTTACTGTGGATTCTTATCACTTAAATGTAATTCCACCAGAACAGGACAAGGACCTTTGTATCTGGACATGGTCCCAGATGACCTTTTAATGCATAAATAATTAAATAATAGAAGACTGTTTTATGGTGAGACTTCGAGTTTGAACCTCCACAGACACACAACAAAAGGTGACTTCCTGACCCTTGGAAAGCCCCTTTCATCCTCTGGAATTCCATTTTTATCTGCTGTAGCAGACAAAGAGACTCAAACTGTTATAAAGCATTTCAAAAGGACAAGTAATAATTGCTTTTTCCATTTAAAGCAATATACTCAAGAGACAATATATATTAAGGTTGTATTTTATGTCTTCTATAAGCAGGCTGTGTTATTAGAACCTATGATATTTATAATCCTTGCCGTATAACTTTTCCTGGTAAACAGATCACTAGTGTTTAGTTTCATACCAATGGTCATGATAATTACAAATCAGTGGTGCAACAGATTTGGTGATATTATAAATGGCTAAGCATGTGATAACACTTTACATAATTCTTAAACTCCTAGAGATTCTCCACATGGAAGATCACAGATTAGAGCAGGTATGTCCAAAAGTAACAGTATGCGCGGGGCTCTGCCCTACAGAGACAACCTGATTGGATCAATCAGCGGATGGGATGGACTGAAATCAGCCCAATAAAAACTGCCACTCAGCTAGCTTGCTTGCTTGCTGCTGCTTAATTGCTCTAAAAAAACCTTGGTGTCGTCACTGATCGCGCTGCGACGCGCTTGATCACCGCCTTACCATCAGGCTGACGGACCTAAAGAACTAAACACTTTGACAGAAGTGTCAAAGAACTTCAAGTGTCGCCTTTCTCAAGGAACCAGATAACCGTCAATCACAGGAGGGCTTCCCCAGTGACATCACGCAACAACCAACAGCACCTGGATGTTTCCATCGACCACGCGGAAACACGGGGAAACATCAGATAAGCTGTCAAACTCAACTGAAAGCAAGTAAACCAAAAAAATCTCTATTGTTGCTGGAAACTGGTGAGTTGATCTGTTTGCATTAAAGATAGTGAAGTCTCTGCTTGTGATCTACCTCTGGTAAAGTTACGAGATAGCAAAAGAGTGCTAGTCTTAAACATTCTTCAAACCGCAAACTCCCGACCTGTCTCTGTGTGTGTGTGTGTGTGCGTTCGTGTATGTGTTTTAGTAAGTTTAGTCCATGTATTGTAGAATAACAGTTAGCAAATAAACCTCGTTTAATTTATAAAGAATGGTGTCTTGTGCTGTGATTTCCACGTTTTAAACTATTAGCCTAGCTCAATTTTATAAAGTACTAATTTTGTTTGTGTTATCATTGGCAACGAAGTAAGATAAACGAAATTGTTAAATATATACTGATGTTAATGGTCGCTGGATGAGTCGTTAATAAGGTATAAATCATAAGTTAAAGATTAATATCACTTCAATCAAATCAATATTTAATAAATGATTCCCCAAAGCTGAAATAATAGCTTCAAAATGTATTACAACAATATTGTAGATACTTGCATTTACATCAATTAAGATGATTGTCTTTCTGTTATAGTATTCACAAAAATAAATAAATACATGAATTAACTTTTTTTTGTCAAACTTTAAATACAGATGTAACATCATGTAAGGGAAACAGGTGAATTTAGCTCAAATGGGATTATTTATTTATTGTATAGGGGATTTGGACAGAATCACTGTTTTACAGCTGATCACTGAGTTGGCCAGAGATTCATTGAACAAGCCATATAACATGAACTCTGCAAGGGAAATTACTGTTTTTTTTTTTTTTTTTTTTTACATTTTACATTAAAATCCAAAATATAGTGAAAACGCTATTAATATTGTATCTTATCAGTCACATGGTCCAAATTTACTTGCTCTTGCAGAGTATAATTTTTGACATGTTTTCTATAACAAGAATAGAATACATTTTACAAAGTATTGATTGTTTGTAACATTCAAAGCATGAATTGTCAAACTCATGCATAGTAAATAACTATAAACTTATAAACTATTCAAGGGTTCTTCAAAATGACACACAATGAGTAATTAGAACATGATAGTCAAATGTGTGGGTTACATACATGATATGGAGTTAAGCAATTGACTGATATTAATGTGTAATTCCTTTTGAGATCATGTTGGTGCATCTACATCTGTAAAAGACAGCCTCTGTGCTGTTCTGTGAACGTAAGGATGTGCTTTGAGGAATAAAATGACAAAAGGTCTAGAAGGAGCCTGATCTTTGTCCTGGGTATGGGAAACCAATTCAAGGAAGCCTTTAGCTCGTGATTTCTATCACTATTTCAGTTTCTACAACAAAATGTTTATTTTTTCACTTCAGACTGGACAGATTTATTATGTTATCCTGAGCCTCTTTGTGGAATTTGGCTCACCAATCTGATCAAAACTTAAATTGTCAGATTCACTCTGAATACCATACACAGAAGTAATCATAAACTCATTTTAATTTGAAAACATTCACAAATTAAACAATTTAAACATGAATTTTGGGATTTTGTTTGTTTAATTAAGCAGAGTAGGAGAACTAAATGTCACAATTTCACAGGACATACATCAGCACATACAACACAGCCACATCACCCTGCAGCCAAAGACTGCGGTTGGCCACTGAAGCTAAGCAGGGTTGAGCCTGGTCAGTAACTGGGTGGGAAACCTCTTGGGAAAACTAGGTTGCTATTGGAAGAGGTGTTAGTGAAGCTAGAGGGGTGATCACCCTGCAGTCTGTTTGGGTCCAAATACTCCAGTAAAGTGACAGGGACACTATAAAGTCAAAAAGCACCGCTTCTTTCGGATGCAGCCGAGGTCTTGACTCTCTGGATGAGAAGGAGTTAGTAAACAGGTGTCCTGGGGTGGGTGTAACCACTGGCCCTTGTCAGTCATGGCCTCCTAATGGCGCTTTTCACTGCATGGTGACGCAAACACACGTGGTTCGGCACTGTTCACTTTTGGGGGTTTTCCACTGGGTACTGTACCTGTGTACCTGGTACTTTTTAGTACCACCCCAGCCGAGGTTCCAAGCGATCCGTCACTGTTACCAAAACGTGGCGTACGGTAACTCTACTGTTCACTGATTGGCGGAGGAGAATCGTCATTACCGAGCGTCACTGAACTTGCGACACGAGACCCTCCTCTACAGCCCGACCTGCTAGATTTAAATCAGCACAGCCAGCGGGAAGGAAGCATGTGTTGTTGTAGTTCGTTTGCATCAACCACAAATTTTCTGTTTCATCATGTCTGTTCATCTGTTATTATTATTATAACAAAAATTGTTTAATCCAGATTATTATGAAGGAAAAAGCCTTATGTATATCGTTTGAACTTGCTATATTTTCAGAGCAGAGGTGGAAAGTAACGAATTACATTTACTCGGCGTTACTGTAATTGAGTAGCTTTTGTGTACTTGTACTTTTTAAGTAATGTTTTAATCTGTAATTTTACTTTTACTTAAGTATATTTTGTGGGAAGTATTGTACTGCTACATTTTAAAACACATTCGTTACTGAGTAAAAAATCGCTCCGTGGAAAAACTGCAGCAAATAATGGGCAGAAGAAGAAACTGGCGTTAAAAATCACAAGAAAGATGCAGACGGACAAGACAGGCGTTTTAAGGGGCCGCTCACATATCGCGTCTTTGCGCCGCTTAAGTTCGTTATTTCAAATGTAGACGCCGGTATGCGCGCTCATAATGGAAGCGACGCGCGGTGCCACGCCGTTTTTCCAGGCCGTCCGAGCCGCATCGAGATAAAAACATCTCAACTTTTCAGAATGCCGCAAGCGCACCGCAGGTCATGTGACTAATTTTCCTTCTTGTAACGGAGAGCGCAGCTGATCGTTGCTTAGCAACGACAAACGCCCGGAGCGCAACCGCCCGAGCGCATTGGAAAAAGGAGAAAGCAGCGCCTAGCGTTTTCCATGCTTAGCGCGATATGTGAACGGCCCCTAATGGTGCAGACCCAGCTGAAAACCAAACCCCGTCATATTCTGCTGAAGTTGAATTAAGGAAATGAAGTGAACCCCTGGCCATATATTCATGCTCTATTATGCAGTGTAAGCTGTGTTTGCCTCGGGAGACCGAACTAGCAGCTTATAACATCTCGACATCGCCCGTCGCAAGCATGTAAATAAGGTAAATACTTACATCATTGCATTGGTGGTTAAAACGAAGCTTTTTTAGCAAAGGTTTTGCACAAATGAGCCAAAAGACAGTGGTGCAGGGTGTGCAATATCATCTGAGATAATATAGTAATTGTTGTTTTAACGGAGTGCTTTCTTTTCACTGCGTGATTCAGTCTGTTAAAATGCGCTTAGAATGATCACAAAATTGAAGATATAGAAGCAGAAAATTTATATATTTATATAATTTAATATAGTAAGTCAACATCACACGAAGAATGCCGCTTTTTCTCAAAAAATCACCATGATTACATAGGCCTGTAGTTTTGCTTTTACAACAGTTCAAAAATAAGAAGTTAATTAAGAGACTTATGCGTTTTAGACACATTGCCTGTTTTTGCTCTATTTCGACAACAAAATAATTCCAAACACAGTTTTGTGTCTCTGACTCTGAGCAATGACGTGTTTCATTCCTTGAATTAACCGTTTAAATGATTCTGTTCAATCACAATGACTCACTTATCAGTGACTTACTGACACATACTGGTGGTTCTAATTTAACATTTAAAGTATCTTTTGATTATTATTATTATTTTTATTTCTAATGACTATTTAACATTTGTGACCCTGGACCACAAAACCAGTCTTAAGTCGCTGGGGTATATTTGTAGCAATAGCCAACAATACATTGTATGGGTTAAAATTATACATTTTTCTTTTATGCCAAAAATCATTAGCATATTAAGTAAAGATCATGTTCCATTAATATATTCTGTAAATATCCTACTGTAAATATATCAAAACTAGGAGCTTAATTTGAACAACTTTAAAGGAGATTTTCTCAATATTTGGATTGTTTGCACCCTCAGATTCCAGATTTTCAAATATTGTCCGATCATAACAAACGATACATCAATGGAAATATTATTTATTCAGCTTTCAGATGATGTATAAATCGCAATTTAGGAAAATGGACCCTTATGGTTTTGTGGTTCAGGGTCACATTTTATGTCTTATTTATCAAAACATTATTTCTGCATTTGTAACTGCAGGCTAAATGCATTCATGTCAGTGTGTAATACATCTACGCCACTTCAGATGAAGCTTCATGCTTTCCTCTGCATTGCAAAGATTAATTTTGTTGATACTGATTTAATTTGCCTGGTAACAGCCCAAATGTCTTATAATTCTAATTAACTGATTCCTTGAATTAAAACACCTAGTTTGAGATTTATAGGCCCATATCCCAGGTGTGTCAAACTCTGGAGGGTGTTACTGGAGGGCCACAGCCCTAAAGAGTTTAGTTCCAACCCTGCTCCAACACACACACCATGTAGTTTTCAAATAAGCCTAAATCATTAGATTAGCTGGATCAGATTTGTTTAATTAATAATATCTACACTGTGTAGGGCTGTGGCCCTCCAGGTACTGAGTTTGACATCTTTGTTCTATCCCATTTTTTTCCTCCTCTCATTGTTAAAATGTAACTAAGTACTTTTACTCTGAGTAAATTTTAAATGAGCTACTTTTTACTTTTTACTTGAGTATATTTTAGACTGGTACTTTTACTTGTACTTAAGTAAAATTTCAGTAATGTAATGGTACTTTTACTTGAGTAGAATATTTTTGTACTCTTTCCACCTCTGTTTCAGAGTATGTCTTCTGTTTATATTTTTACCTCTGTATCTGTGTTTTGCTTCAATTAAAAACAATCTGATCGAATAAGTGTACCTCCAGACTATATTAAATATGTATTATTGTATGAGCACGTAATGAACCTCTTGAAAAAGACAAATGATTAATGCCACGATTATAAAAACCATCACATAAATAAAACAAGGGATACATTGTAAATTTTGAAATATTAAAAAGTTTATTGATAATTCACTTTACAGAACACGCTACATGAATAGGTAACAATCAAGTAACGCAGCACATCTGCACGAACATCCCTGCCCTCCTCCTCTGCAGCCCGTGTCACTGCCTCCACAGTCTCTGCTGCTGGGGTAAATCTCAAGCATTCTCACAGACCTCTCCATTGTTGTTAAAACATCCACATGCCGAGAATGAAGAACACTATTCCGTCTCCTTTCTTTGTTGTGAGTTTGTTTGTGGCGCGTTACGATGATGTCACGGCAGTAGAGGCGGCGCAATTATAACGACGCGTGAATAATCTCGCCCACTCTAAAGCGGTACTAAACTGCAGTGGAAACGCAAAACCGACCCGAACTGAGCCGCACTGCATCGAGCCGCGTGCCGAACCGTACTGTACCATGCAGTGGAAAAGCGCCATAATAGTCCCCATCCACTTGATTGGTTCTATGACTTTTTCCTCTCCACCTGTAGCTGGTGTGTGCACTGCAGCCATTGTCCTGTGGCTGCCGTTGCATCATCCAGGTGGATGCTGCACGCTGGTGGTGGTTGAGGACAGAGCCCCCACCCCACATGATTGTAAAGTGCTTTGGGTGTACAGACATACACAATAAAGCACTATATAAATGTATCATTCATCATCATTCATACAACACACATGCCGATGCAATAAATCACTGCAAAATCTCAGAAGATCACTCTGGGTTTTGGAGTAAATTTACTGATGATGACCAATTGAGCATTAAAATAGTAATATTTTTTGAAGGGATTAAAAATGGCTTGTGTTTCTGTACTCGGTATTTGGCTTTAATCTATGGGTTAGGACTAGAGGGTGACACGGGAGTGAATTCTCAAACCTCTCCCGTCCCACTCCCACAAAAATTAATCTCTTCCCGTCCCAATCCCACGAAAAACTGGGGAAAATCCGTCCCTCCACTCCTGTGTTTGTTTTTTATTTTTTTTGAAATCTGTCAATTACAGTAAAGATATAGTACAGATCACAGCGTGCCCACCTTATTAGTTGAATAAAACCCAAAATGTAGTTTTTGTTATTATATTGAACTGAAAGCCATCTTATGCACAGTGTTGCACAGATTAAATTTAATGTAAATCATCCATTAACACACACGTCTTCTATTTATTTTTTTAGACACTCTCTATAGATATATTTTTCAAAGATGGAGTTTCGAAGTTTCTCGCTCAAGTTCACATGAGACCTAAAGCGCATCCTGTTTGCTTAAAAGCGCAACGTTTCGTTGTTATTCTGAGTGCACACAAATAAACGTAGAGTCTTTACAGATTCGAAAGATGTATTAGGCTACTTTTATCTGTATGACCAAAAATTACGGAGATTTTAAGAGCAAGTGAGCGCACCGGAGCCTGTCCTGCAGCAAACACGCTTCCACTCTCCACACAAACACTTCAATAGCGCACATTTCTCTAGGTTAACATCATATTGAGCGGCCATGTAAAGTTGCTACTACATACATCTTTCAGATGAAAAGCCATATTTGAGGTTGATGAATGATAGGTGAGCGTTTGGATGTCCTGCCCGAGTGTATTACCACATAGACCAGCCGTTAACAATCTGTCCATCACGGACTGCGTCATTCACTTAACCAGCCACACCAAAGCAAACAGGAGGAGAGCATAAAGAGACAGGTCAACTAGAATTGAGTTCAGAATTAAAATATACAGTTTATAGTTTATTTATATAAAAGGTATATTTGTGTGTAAATTTGGGTATCATTACTATTCCCGGTCCCGCCCACTCCCGATTAAATTTTTTCCTCTCCCATCCCAATCACGTAATTCGTAGCGATTTTGTTTCCCGCGGGATTCCCGTGACCCATGGGATTCCCGAAAAAATGTCAGCCTCTAGTTAGGACATACACTGACCAAAATTATAAACGCAACACTTTTGTTTTGCCCCCATTTTTCATGAACAGAACTCAAAGATCTAAGACTTTTTCTATGTACACCAAAGGCCTATTTCTCTCAAATATTGTTCAAAAATATGTCTAAATCTGTGTTAGTGAGCACTTTTGCCGAGATAATCCATCCACCTCACATGTGTGGCATATCAAGATGCTGATTAGCATTGTAAGCGTCTGCTCGATCGACCCAATGACGGCAGTCGCTCAGCGGGTGAAGGCCTTTGCGCATGTTACAGTCTTTCCTTTTTCACGACACAACAAGATTAAATGGAAGGCTTTTTCTTATATATTTTGTCTCGTTATTTCATCTGACTCCATAATGAAAAGGTTTTAATGATATCTGTGCATCATTAAAATATGAATGCTTGATTATTCTTTTCAGCTCCTTTTAATACTTTATCCGCTCAGATGTAGGAAACTATATCGCTTTAGAGGCCCTGTTTTTCACAGGTCTCACGGACACAATCTCGTCAGGCCCGGTCATCAATCAGAGGTAAATTATGGTTATGTATCTAAGATTTGCCGTTAATTCACACGTACACAATCAGAGACATCGGATAACCCTTGGAGCCCCTCAGAACCTTAGTTCAATCGTTTACTTCAGTAAAGGTTTTTGGCCACTATCAGATATGTTAGCAGATCAATATACTACATTCGTAATAGCTTTGGATTGGTCAATCCTTGTTTAAAGTAACATTAAATCAAAAGTCAGAGGTATAGGCGTGCACGAGTTTAGTCTGACCAGACGGCATTCACCGTCCCTAAATGGAATTAACCCACCTCTGCACCCAAGTACACTTGAAAGACGCCGGGTATTAGCCGTCGCTAAAACTGGACGGGCTTGGAAATATACTGAATCCGCTAATCTATTAGGAGAAAGCAATCTTAGAGGCAGTTAGAATAGAATCAAACATTACAATTTATTGACCAGGTAATCAAGCAATAATTCAAAACTCCAATGTTACAAGAATAGAATCATCAATTAACCACAACATAACAATAATTTACTACCTGGCAATGAAAATTACACACAACGATTTGTGTGGGCAGTCAACCCACAGACTTCTAGAACTCTGTGTCCCGTTTCCTTATATAACCCAGATAATTCAATAAGCCCACCAAATGGTGGTATCTTGTCATTATAATTAGTCTTTAGAATTTGCAACCAAATGGCTTCTTGATATCCTGTGGCAGAGAATGCTTATTTACATACAGGAGGTGATCTGAATAGAAGATCAGGGGAGGGCACACCTTAGCTGTACACTATACTTCTCATATTTTAGAACTTCTTTTAGCTTTTCATTATGATTGGGAGAATGAGACCATTTTACCAGGCGCACTGAGACATTTCAAATGATATCAAACATGTATGGTTACTTTTTTGTACATATTACATTGCATGGGTTTTCAGTGAGTTCTAGGTGAGGAGGGACTACACTGTGTTGCGTCTCGGATGCTGCTGTTACATATGCAAGAGATGGTTTTGTTGATTCACAGGAGGGTCTTTTGTCCTCTCGAGGGGCAGACATACTGGCACCAGGCTTACAGTTCCTCCCCCTGGCACTGTTTGGGCCACTCACAGGGTTCCCTGCAGTGTCACTTCAGTCGTTGTAAGGTGGGCAGCTTTAAGGGGCTGAGGGTTAGGATAGTGTTGGTGGATGCTTTTACTGATCTGATGAGGTGTCGGAAATAGCAACATTGGAATAGCGTGAAGGAGAAGATGAGTGCGCTTCCAACTGCGCAACCTCGAAGTACCCAGTCCCACCAGGTATATGCAGTCTGTGCCGATTGGGTAGATGAGCTAGACAGAATCTGTGCAGTCTTTCGCGCCAAGTTTGTCTCCACTTGCGCTTGAGAAAGGTGGTACTCTGTTTGGAGGATGACGTTCTGTACCAGGTCCATCGTGTCGATCAAGGCTTGTGTTCCGTGTTCATAAAAGGTGTCGTCCCACCATGGGGAGACCTCTGCATCCTTTGGCATCCTTCCGAGGATGTCGATCTGGCCCATAGAAAAGTCCTCTGTCACTTCCAAGCAAAATGAGTGATCAGCAGGACAGGTCAGTCCTCCATATGTGAACGAATTCATCTCACTGATGACACACCACTGTGTATGAGACACCTGAATAGCATTTGAATGGCCATGCAAAGATTCAACATTTATGAGTTTGCTATCATTGGGAGAGAAAGGTTGTAATGTGTTACATGTACAGACAACATAATTGTGAGTTTCATGACAACAAGTGCGACTGGTAAATAAGGTCTCAGTATCCTTCAACGTCATATATCCAGTGAGGTGATCCCATTTAATTACCTGATCTTTAACTACCATGCCAATGGATCGAATATTAGTGGAATTTGGATAAACTTGATCTGGGTGGATTAAAGGAAAAGTGGCAAAAAATCCAATGCAACCAATACATTCGTTTCCAGTATACATCATAATTGTGGATAATAATTCTGAATACTTTACATTTTTCATTTTTTCCGAAGAGAACCATCTATGTAAATCTAAAACCTCAATTAAATCGTTCAAAACATGTCTCGGGTCTTGTGAAGACGAAGATCTAAAATTTCCTGTCTTGTTGCAGTGAATAAATCTTGTGCATATGATCTGCAGGCTAAGTCACGTTCGATGGTACGGGTCTGATTGAACAATGTGTGGCTGATCGTTAGAAGCGCCTGCGCCTCGGAACGAACCGCTTTGATAATATTATCATTGCTATTGGTGATGTGTTGGAAACCAGTGGCCATCTGATCTGTCAACCATGTAGAGAATTGAGATTGTTTGGTTATTTTATAAGTGTTGGCTGCTGAATTAATTGATCCGAACAGGCGGCTATACTGCTGAGCAGGTCTCGTTTTGAGCGAGCAGGTGGAATTTGGACGGCAAGTCTGTCTTTGTAATCAGAAATTAAATCATCGATTCGTGACTGTAGCCATGCATACGACTCATCATTAGTATTACAATGTTTTGTATAGGCAGAGAGTATATTGAAATGTTATAAGTTACATGTGTCATTACCAAATTTACATCATGTAATAAAGTCTTGTTGATGTTTCCTCTAATCAGTCCACCAGGAGGAATTGAGTGCAATTCTGGACACTTTTTGGGTTTAGTGTATCCACAGGTGGTCAAATTAAAACAGTACTTAACAGTCCATGAACAGTTGTGTGGATTGGTGGAATTGTCTATGCTATGCGAACATTCCCCAACACAATACATTCCTTCCTTTCGGTTGGTCCAGACAAAAGTTTTTGGTTTTGGCTCATAGGTGTGTACGTGAGATCGTACATTAGCTCGGTGAATCTCATATGTGTGTCATTATGTGTTTCTGTATGTGTGCACCTATATGTTGCAGGTTCCAAATTTTTAACATAGTAGCACAATTTTGGGTCTATGCCATTGTTTTTGTTTTCGTGTAGTGTGTACATGTTACCTATTGTGTCACCTGGATCTATTTTAAGTTGATACCAGGCAGTGAGGTTGTGCATGAATTTTGGTGCTCGAGTGTGTCCTGAAATGTTTCTTGTAGGTGGGTGGGTGTTACCTGAACTACAACAAATTTGTGGTGTGCAATTTGGATCCGGTACTAATCCGGGAGGCCATGTAACTGTCTCTTTTGGTGCGACTGTGATTTTTTGTGTGGATGGCCCCTTGGAGTATTTCCACCCACCTCCCACATTTCAGGTTGTGTGTGAGTGAAATCCTTTGGCCCAGTCTGATGCACGTGGGCCCAGACACTTTCCTTTCATCTGGTCTCCATGGGATCGCTGCAGTCGACCTGGAAGGCAAGAGGAGAAGACAGTGACAGTTATTTATTTATTCTGAGTACTTTTGAATGATTTGCACTGAGACATGTGGTACCATCGCAGTTTCCTTTTACAGTTGTGGCCACACAGCTGTTGCATATAGCTTTAACTTCATATGGGCCATGCCATCGGGTGTGAATGCACCTTGCTTCACAAAACGCTGCACCATTACCATGTCTCCTTCTGAGAATTTCACCTCAGAGGTTGGGTTGAATTGTATATCATTCGTTAAGTCTGATTGCTGTTGTTTCAGAGCAGCGCGTGCATGTAGCACTTCCAGCCTCTCGTAATTGCTTGAGCACAGACTGTTGAGTTGCAACCACGAGGGGCCCCAGGTCTGCTGGGGCAATTTTTGGGTCTATGGGCAGCTTCATGACTCTTCCAGTCATGAGTTTGAATGGACTGATACCTGTGGCTTTTGAAGGAGTTGCCCGCAGTATTGTTAGGACTGTGGGTAGGGCATCAATCCATTGGTTTTGTGTTGTGCTACCTGTTTCGATATGCTTTCTTTTATTGTGCGGTTGGCACGTTCCACCATGCCTGAGCTTTGCGGTCGATACGGTATGTGAAACCTTTGTTTGATGTTCAGCATCTGGCATATTTGTTTCATCACCTGACCTGTGAAGTGTGTGCCCTGGTCAGATTCAATTTGGATTGGTGCTCCCAGAGTGGGAGGATTTGGTTCGCTACTACTCGTGCCACTGTGTTTGCACTGTTATTATGGTGGGAATCGCTTGACCCATTTGGAAAATTTGTCAATTATCACAAGGCAATAACCCCTTTGGCACTAGGTAGTGGGCCTATGAAATATTGGAGTAACTCCCAAGGTCCCTTGGGTGGCTCTGGTCTACAGTTTTGTACGGCCAGGCTTGTTAATGGTGGATCAGCTGTTGTGTTTTTGGAGCTGATACGTGTGCATAATCGTGGTACAACTTTATCACTGGTTTCTGGAGGGCTTCTGGAACAATGTATTTATCGTCTCTTAAAATCATGCCTTCAGTGACCTTGACTAGTTGGTCCTGCTGCAGGTGCGGTGTCAGCTTTCCATCAGAACTCCACAGTTCTTGTTGGTCCTGTTTCAAGTCAATAGGAATAGTTTGAATCGCACTCACGGCAGGAACAACCAGTCTGTCAGGCTTCCATTCATCTCCCTTTTGTGCTGCTAATTTGGCTAATTGATCTGCGATGTTGTTGTTTTTCTCGTTTTCATCTGGATTTTTGATGATGTGCGCACGCACTTTAACGACGGAGAGTGAGGAATCGCGTGCTCTAATCTCCTGCCAAATCGAAGTTATGATGTTAAAATGTTTGAATTGTTTCAACAGCTCAGAGTCGTCGCTAGAGGGCGTTTTTTGGTAATGCTTCGCTTGTTCTTTTAAATCTTTTTCTCTTCTTTGACAATCTCGCATTACATGGTTAGTCTTTCTGCAATAATGGCATATCATTTTATTTGGAGATCTTTGGCTAAATTTATCTGTGCTGTTCCCTTCTGTTAACCATTGTGCGGACGCAACGCTGCGGGGTTTTAATCGCCATCTGTTTTCTATTCTTGAACCCCAGTTTACTATTGCTCTGAACGTGTTTTCGGTCGGTCGACCATTTGATAAGGCCTTTTGAACGGGAATGCCGGCATTGTTTTAACAAGCTGCAGTAACGTCATGGTTGCGGTCTGGATTTTCAAGGCCTGAGTGTTCTCTGTATGTTACCCATAACCGCTCAGCATCGCTTCAAATGACTCATTACCTGCTTGTTTGATTTCTAATATTTTGCTCCAATCTGCATGTGACAGTCCCCTCATGTCTAATAATGCCTGTTTTAGACGTCAGAATCCCTTCGTCGGTTTCGTCATTTACTCTGTTCATTATGTTGCCGGATTTCATTTCTGTGTTTAGTTTGGTCTGAGCTCCTCAGGGATAGTGAGAAGAGCTATTTGCCATACGTCTCTAATCTCTAGTTTGTAAACATTAGCCTGTAGCATCAATGCTTCCCAGTAGGGTTGAAATGGTCCTTTTCTCGCATAATTCCCTACGACTTGTTTGTGTCTAGAGCATTCTTCGCATGTTAACGGGCGGCTGATTGTTGTGATTTCATCATCCGCATTTGTCATGGTTTTTAACACTGCGATTTTAACTGCTTTTTTAGTCGTTTGATTTTGTTCGAGTCTGTATCGGGCTTCGTGAGGCTCGGCTTTTCTGGCCAAAGGCTCACAAGAGCTCGGTTACGAGTTTCTCTGTGTGGCCTAATGTTACACGCCAACGAGTATCATCATCTTCGCTTTCAGTTTGAGTCTCTAACTCGGTTTCATCCAGTGCTGCTTGTTTAACTGCGTAACTGGAAAACCTGTTTTAACGCAACAATCTTCGACGCAGATATGTAATTACTATATGTAATTAGTTTCCTTGAACGTGATCAACTTTTGTGGCCATTTCTTCGCATTGTCTAGCCCATGTTGCTCGTATGCAAACACTTCGACTTGTTTTCTTAACTTTTGTAATTCGTCATATCGCACTCTTTCGATTTCTTTGATATTTGTTATTGTTTTTTCGTTCTCGGTTATGGTCGCCAGGTCGTTGAAGAATAAACAATTGCAGCGGAATTTTCTTGTATTTTGATTTTATTTTCGCATCGGCAGTATACCAGGATATTATTTCATTGTTGTTCCACTTCAAATTGAATCCCTTGTCGCTTAACCGAACAAGGAGTTTTTGTAATTGCAGTCCTAAAACCTCCATTATCTCCTCATCTACTCTGCTGCTGGGCTTTCCCTGAAAAGACATGTTGTTTCTCGTCTAATTCTTATCACCACCGGGTTTTTCGGTTCCGGTCTCAAAAGTGGGTATTCCGACCCGTACTACAAATGTGTCTATATAGTGTAAACAATCTTTCCCTCAACTTCTAAAAGGCAAAAAAATACACTTACCACAGCAGCTGGATATTGATGAGAAGGATATCAAACCTCATGTCCCAAGGAGAATTCAAGTTGAATGTCGCGGCTGGAATGACGTTCTCGTCTGTGCGAGATCACGTTCTCGTCTGTGCGAGATCACGTCGGGGTCACCACTGTATGGCCCGGCTTGATCGACCCAATGACGGCAGTCGTTCAGCGGGTGAAGGCCTTTGCGTGTTACAGTCTTTCCTTTTTTCACGACACAACAAGATTAAATGGAAGGCTTTTTCTTATATATTTTGTCTCGTTATTTCATCTGACTCCATAAATGAAAAGGTTTTAATGATATCTGTGCATCATTAAAATATGAACGAATGATTGATTATTCTTTTCAGCTCCTTTTAATACTTTATCCGCTCAGATGTAGGGAAACTATATCGCTTAGAGGCCCTGTTTTTCACAGGTCTCACGGACACAATCTCGTCAGGCCCGGTCATCAATCAGAGGTAAATTATGGTTATGTATCTAAGATTTGCCGTTAATTCACACGTACACAATCAGAGACATCGGATAACCCCTTGGAGCCCCCTCAGAACCTTAGTTCAATCGTTTACTTCAGTAAAGGTTTCTTGGCCACTATCAGATATGTTAGCAGATCAATGTACCACACTCGTAATAGCTTTGGATTGGTCAATCCTTGTTTAAAGTAACATTAAATCAAAAGTCAGAGGTATAGGCGTACCCGAGTTTAGTCTGACCAGACGGCATTCGCCGTCCCTAAACGGAATTATTACCCGCCTCTGCACCCAAGTAGACTTGAAATGACGCCGGGTCTTAGCCGTCGCTAAAACTGGACGAGGCTTCATGGAAATATACGAATCCGCTAATCTGTTAGGAGAAAGCAATCTTAGAGGCAGTTAGAATAGAATCAAAGCGTTACAATTTATTGACCAGGTAATCAAGCAATAATTCAAAACTCAATGTTACAAGAATAGAATCATCAATTAACCACAACATAACAATAATTCTTACTACCTGGCAATGAAAATTACACACAGTGATTTGTGTGGGCAGTCAACCTACAGACTCCTAGAACTCTGTGTCCCGTTTCCTTATAAACCCAGATAATTCAATAAGCCCACCAAATGGTGGTATCTTGTCATTATAATTAGTCTTTAGAATTTGCAACCAAATGGCTTCTTGATATCCTGTGGCAGAGAATGCTTATTTACATACAGGAGGTGATCTGAATAGAAGATCAGGGGGAGGGCACACCCTTAAGTTGTACACTACACTTTTCATACTTTAGAACTTCTTGTAGCTTTTCATTATGATTGGGAGAATGAGACCATTTTACCAGGCGCACTGAGACATTTCAAATGATATCAAACATGTACAGTTACTTTTTTATACATACATTACATTGCATGGGTTTTCAGTGAGTTCTAGGTGAGGAGGGACTACACTGTGTTGCGTCTCGGATGCTGCTGTTACATATGCAAGAGATGGTTTTTGTTGATTCACAGGAGGGTCTTTTGTCCTCTCGAGGGGGGGGCCCAGACATACTGGCACCAGGCTTACAGCATGATTATTACACAGGTGTGCCTTAGGCTGGCCACAATAAACGGCCACTTTAAAATGTACACACTAATACGCTTCTAATATTAAAATCCGTTAAAAGATTGTTAGGCTGCATTAAGTAGGTCAACAGTAAGCGGGAACACTTCCCATAAAACACGATGTACTTGTTACATCGTAAGAAGATTGACATCTACGCGGATATTAGTCTGTTTCTTTCTTATTCCGAGGTCACCGTAGCCACCCGATCCGGTCCTTATCCAGCCCAGATGGTCACTGCAGTCACCAGATCCAGTCTCTATCCAGATCAGATGGTGGATCAGCACCTAGAGATGACCTCTACAGCCCTGAACGTCAGTGGATACTAGGACACCCAGATGAGCCCCAGAGACAGATCCCCAGTGAGGACCTCATCACCTAGACAGCCATCGGGAAAAGACCAATGGAACAGTTGAGCCCTAACAATCTGACTTTGCTGCAGTTGGAACAAACTATTGGTTCGTCTGGACAGAGGGGAACTGGCCCCACGACTGAGCCTGGTTTCTCCCAAGGTTTTTTTCTCTGTTCGGTCACCGATGGAGTTTTGGTTCCTTGCCATTGTCGCCTCTGGCTTGCTTAGTTGGGGACAATTCATTTCCAGCTATATCACAGACTTGATTGCACAGAGACTATTTAATTTGAACTGAGCTGGCCGATGCCATCACTGAATTCAATAATGAAATGCCTTCAACTGAAAATGAGCGTTAAATCTTGTAATTTTACATTAGTGATACACTATTTTTCTTTTTTGATATTGTGCAGTTGCAATTTGTATTGTTAAAAGCGCTACATAAATAAAGTTGACTTGACTTGACTAGTGTATGTCACTTTTTTTTGGTAGTGTAAAAAGAAAAGCTTGTAATGAGTTTGCAAAATAACACATACCATCCATTAAATTACATTGTGTGCTTCCAGACTGCGCTGATGCACCATTCAGTGTTTAGGAAAAGACATAATCTTGTAGTGAATCCATGCAGTTTCATTCTGACCAAACCCAGAGTTGTTCTGCAGAAAAGTTGGTGTTTGGGAGATGCAAGCTTTTCCCCAGGCGGTGTTTATATATAGAGCTCACTGTGGCCCAGTACAACACAGATCCCGTCTCATCAACACACAACATGCCCGGGCGACGAGGATGGCACGGATCACAAAATGCAGAGACATCAGAATGCGTCGAGTGCTGTTTCGTCCTCCTTGTTTGTGCACAAAATTTTGTTGGAGAGCTGTCGGCAGAATTCAGCAATTTGTTTCCCAGCTCACCCCCGAATGGCCACATGCACACTATGCAAGTAATCAGTTGCCATGGAGACAGTGTATGACAGCACACGGTCCACTGAGAATGACAATTGGCTAGCATCTAGCAATCTGTTTGTGCAATGAAAGAATTGACATAAGGGTGTGGACATGTACTTTAACTTCACGAGCTTGGTATCCATATCCAAACCCTAGCAAAAGCTATTGTGCATACTGGAAACAGGCTTCTATATGATTCATTTATCACCACTAAAATCAATGAGCTGGATCTTTCTACTAAGCAGCCAATTCAATTTTCCAACACAGACAGTTGTTTTTCAAAACCCTAATGTTAGTATTGCTTTTTAAACAAAATATGAGTACATTATTTGAAAATCAGATTATTGATTAATAACTAATTGTTTGTTGTTGTTTTTTCTTTTTGACAATGCCTTGCACAGTACTAAGGTAGGAGCTCAAAACACTTTTACAATAGTGCATTATTTGTAAGCTAAGACATTTTGACTTTTGTATTACATAATCAGCTCCATATGTATGGCTTTTCTGATGTAGTAAACCTGCTCTGTAATGCACCCTGTAGAGCATTGCAGTTGTTAACTTAACTGAATTTCTGAACTGCTGTACAACACCCAACATAATGAAATGTTAACGGATTCAAGTTCATGTCTCATATAAAACAGAATGCGTTTTTTTTACACCACTCACTGGACATTTCACTTTAAACGTGCCATAAAACATGGAAGAAGCAGCTTAAGTTGACCCCAAAATGTTGTTCTAAACCTGTAATATTTTGTTCTGTTCTTTTTTTTGTTCTTCCTTCCCTGAACACAGACTAAGATATTTTGAAGAATGTTGGTAACAGTTGCTGGTACCAATAGTATTCGTTTTAGTACTGTGGAAGTCAATGGCTACCAAGCAACTGCATGCTTACAGACATTCTTCAAAATGTCTTCTTTTGTTTTAATTGAAGTAAGAAACTCATAAATATTTGGAACAGCTTGTGGTGAGTAAATCATGACAACATTTTCATTTTTGATATTAATTATCTTTTAATATAATTTTGCAGACAGGTCACCACAGTCCTGTTTTTCCAGCCTAGTTTGAAATGTGCATATATTCTCATTCAGTTCCTCTATATCCTAAACGAAGACCATCTTCCTATGTAAGAATCAACAGACAGGTACATCAGACAGACTCTGTTTTAGAATAATTTTGACTTTAAAGTGGGTTCCTGTCAAAGTTACACAGCACTGTATGTATTGTGGTATGTGGAATGATGATATATAGCATAAACACACAACATTACCATCACAATTATTAATAAGTTAAATAAATATGTTTTGATGATATCTAAGCTGTAATTGTGAATGTTGACTGTACATGAATGTGGAATGTGTGTGTAAGAATACTAATGAACAACAATTTAATTTACATTTATTTGCATAATGCTTTACATATATTCCATATAAATCCAAAACTTTTTTAGAAGAAAAATGTTTCTGCATTACAATTAAGAGCAATCTGTCATCAGAGGTGATAATAGCAAAGTAATGTCCACATGGCAGAAATGTACAGTTCTAAAATTACACAAATCATGTTTGTTAATGTCACATATTAATTTAAGCAGAAACATCGGACATGTTGAAGCACTGATTACTTGTTGTGATCATAATATTACAATATAAGTAAAATGTTGCGTCATCTGAAGTCCTTGCAGGGGTTGGTGTCATACCTTCTCAGGTGTTTGTCATCTTAAATCTTTGTAAGATTCTGGATCCAATACTGAGGTAGAATCAGAAGAGCAATTGGAGAGTAATTAGTATAGCTGCTTTTCAAGCAAAGATATTCATGTGCATTAAATCAGATATAACTGTAGTACATGGTTATGACATGCATTATGTTAATTATTCAACCTTATCTCATGAAAGTGTGTATAAATAGTAAACCAAATAAAAATGAAAACTCGTGGTATTGATACGCAAAAAGGGACTTTGGCATGTATATGCTACACGATGGGTAGGATTGGGGCTGTGGGGAAGATGCGTAACATATGTGTGCGAAAACTGCATATCATATGCATGCCAACAAATATGGTATCATATATAAGTCCCTTTTTGCATGTCAATACCACCAGTTTTTGTTTTTATCTGGTGTACTATTTATACATTTTTTTTATGAAATCAGGCTCAATTCTTGGCTAAATTGAGATGTCTTTAATCTAGATTTAAACTCAGAGAGTGTGTCTGAGCCCCAAACATTATGAGGAAGGTTATTCCAGCGTAATAAAGCTTGACAGAAAATACAACACTTTTGGGATTATGATACTATTCAGGCAATGACAAAACTCCATGAAAATGATACAAATACACACATTAAGCATCAATTACATACCAAATTTGTATTACAATTTCCAAACTGGTATATAGGTCATTCCCAGGAGGATTGAAGGCAGTGTGCTTTTCCTCTGTAGCTTCAAATCAAAATATGAGTTTTTCATTTAGATTTTAAAATACTGATTTTATAACATCTAGAACAGCACAAATCACGTCAGGTGTTCAGTATCTTTTGGTGTGGCTGTTTATTTTGCTTTGTGACATTTTCTCTTTGCATCCAGAGATTGTCAATAATACTATTATTTTGGTGGGATAAAGGAAAATAAGCCTGATAAGGAGTTTGTTTGTTCTTCATAACCTCCCAGTTGGCCTAATAATCTTAATTAAATCTCCTGCAGGCCCAACTGGCATCAACACATTTGAATCTTAATCAGACCTATTCAAATCCAGCGTGGTATCCTGGTTTTGCAGGAACAGTACAGTCCTCATTTATGACTGCTGAAAATTTTTATTTTATTTTTGGGGGATAAAAAATGCAAATTCTGTTATGTCTTTTCAACGGGTTTGTTTTTATCTTTATAGTGATGTTTACATGACTAATGCTGTATCGATTACCTAAATAATAGATGTCAAATGCTCTTTTTTTAAGTCGTAAATTCTGCAAATGAAAAGAGACAATGGGGAAAAGAAAAAAAGTCAGATAAGATAAATTAGATAAGCAAAACATTTTCATGTACCAACAATTTCTTCAACCACCTTGTGATATAAAGATTGTTTATCACATTCATGCCCAGTTTTTATTATTAAGAAATGTATTTCACAGCTAACCAGGTAATATAGTTCAAATGTATAATAACTGAAGTGCCCATATCTCATATATTTTTTCAAAAAATGTACAAAGATAAGTAATAATAATAAAGAAGATTATAGAGCTATACATGAATATGGATAGCAACTCTTCAGTTAGTGCTTATTTTATCTTGACAAATATGAGCACAGATCTTCTGGACATTGTATATTTTTCTTTTCTTTCTTCTTCAGGACAAACAACAAGCTATCACCAAGCTAAATATCACCAAATTATTTGATTGATTTGATCAAACATATAGTAAAATATATCATATTGTGAAATATTATTACAAATCATTCTAATAAGCTGATCTGCTGCTCAAGATACATTTCGGATTATTATCATTGTTGAAAATAATGATGTATCATCATAATTTTGTGGAAGCTGTGATACCCCACCACAGTGTACAACTTTGTGGTAAGTAATAAAAAAAATAGATAAATTAATACAAATATTTGCTTTTAAAAATACATACTACTTGTATTAAGCATGTATAAATTATATTAATCAAAACTGACACTTTATAATGTTAAAGCATTATAATGTTACAGAAAAAAATAAATCTGTTTCAAATAAATGCAGTTCTTTTGAACGTTTTCTTTATCAAATAATTCTGCAAGCCAAAGTTGCTCTTAAGCATGCTGTAACATTATTTTTTTATTTTCTTAAGCATGGTGGCGATTCAAATGCTCTCATCAGGTGAGTGTGCTACTTGAGGCGTCCTCCTGTGCCGTCGTGATGTCTGCTGAACGCTGCCCATCTGTTGGCCTCCAGTGCAGCGTCAACAGAGCCCCCGTCTTGATGAGATGCTCGGGGCTGACGGGGGTGGGGGGAGGTCTCACACAGGCACACACACATACAGTACACCGACACCCTGACGGAGCAACTCCAGCAACAGATGCAATACAACTTAATAGTGTGTTTAAATGAGCCACTGTTAATATAAATGGCCAGTCAAAAGTTTGGAATAATAACAATTGTATTAATGTTTTTGAAAGAAGTCTCTTATTCTCACTGAAACGGTGAAGTATTATTATGATTTAATAAAAAAGTTTTCTATGTGAACGCAATTTATTTGTGTGATCAAGGCTGAATTTTCAGCATCATTACTCCAGTCTTCGGTTTCATATGATCCTTCAGAAATCATTCTACCATGCTGATTTTCTGCTCAGGAAACATTTTCAGGAATACAGGAGTATTAGCAATGTTGAAACCAGGTGTGCTGCTGAATATGTTTTCAGAATTTAGAAGGAGCTTTATTAACAAGTATTGTATTCTTATAGAACAGACATACATAAGAATAACACAGATTAAATATAACTCTAATATAAAAAACAGAACATTAATAATACAGTATATACAGAAGTGCAGAGGGAAAACAAATAGTGTTTAAATGAATGTACAGATGTTATTTTCAAATGTGCAGTTATCAAAATTACAATTTTCAAATTATATGTATAAATATGTCAGTTATGATGGACAATATATAATTATGTTGTTATTCAGAAACTGTCTAAATCCCTCTTCAGCATGTTGAAAGAGTTGAAAGAAACATTTCACCATAAAAAAATAATAACTTACTCTCTCTCATGCTGTCTTTTTTCATGCAATTACTGAATTAATAGAACGTTTGGTTACACTTTATTTTGATAGTCCACTTTAGACATTATATTAACTATAAGTAACTTTGTAACTACATGTCAACTAATTCTCATTAATTTGCAACTACATGCCTACTCTCTCTCAGAGTAGACTGTTAGGTTAGGTTTAGGGTTGGTAGAATAAGTTGACATATACTTGCAAAGTTTCTCATAGTCAGTATGTTGTATGTTGTGGACCCATTCAAATAAAGTGTTGGAAGATATTAAGCAGAGGTTCTACTAATACTGTAATGACTGCTAGTTTACATATAGTTGCAAAGTTACCTACTGTTAGTAGAATGTCTAAAGTGGACTATCGAAATAAAGTGTTAACGAACCTTTTACGCTTTAAAAATACTAATACTAATAATCATACTAATACAAATACTACTACTATTACTACTATTACTACTACTACTAATAATACTAATAATAGATCACAAAGTCAAGTTGACTCATGCACCATATTATGTGTCTTTGATCGTTTTCTGTATGTGTATATTTTTTGTTTATGGATTTGATTAAATAATGTTATTTTGAAGCTTACCTCTCGTTTCCTCGTTTCCCCTGTGTTGTATCGTGACAGTGGGGTTACCGTTGTGCAGAAGAGTAGAGCCTGTGGTCAGGATGACGACTGGACAAACACCACTAAATAATATCTTATTTTATTTAAAAAGTAATAGCTGTTCACTAAATGTTTAGTATGAGGGGGTGTGCTTATGCTATAGTAGACTATCACTAAAAATATGAAACATGTATATCATAAATGATTGTTAAACAGAAGATATCAATATATGTGTGTATATACTGCATGAGTAAATGTTTTATACATTTTTACACATGCAGTCCCATATTTATCTATATGTTTTAAAGTGTATGACTGAATATACAATTGCATGTATTGTGATATATATGTAAATATATCGTTACATATTTTTAAATATATAAAAATCGGCAACGTCTTATGTATTATTCAATATATTGTAATATATTTACACAATATATTACTCTGTATAATTTCTAATATAACATTATGCCGTTTAATATATTGATCATTTATATATTAGAAAATATATTTTCTTTATGTATGAGACTCTAGACAACCTAGTCCACTGAAGTCCAATGAACTTTTCCTCATGACTCCCTTTCAGGAGCAGATCTTCAATAAGTAGATCTCAGCAGCCCCGCAGTGCCAATTGAGTGTGAAATGAATTCACTTAGACTTGCAAAAGCTTTTGGGTTCTGTATATGTGGCAACAGTCCAACTGTTTACCCTAAAGTAAAAATAAATAAATAAGTACATTAGGTTCAGAGTCAATCTCACACTCAAATTGATTCAAAACCCTCCTTCCATGTTTAGTAAGGCTAAAGTTAGCTAATGCATATATATAACCTGAACCCCAAGGATCAACCCTCACAGAATTCACCACCCACAAGCAAATCCAGCATATTATAGAATATTCCAATGTTTGTATCTCTGCTAAATGTTCAATAGAACTGCTGCTGCTGACTTTGTACTTTATTACTGACTAAACATTCAGTCTTTTATTCATTTACTCAAGGTAAAAAATAAATACAAATAAAAGAGTTTTACATTTCTGAAGCAGGAAATAAGTCACAATTCAAACTATGGTTGATCTTTCTCTCCACTGAAAGGACTAATGAAGCAAGATATCCCTTATGAAAAATAAGTACACTGTAGCATACTTTTAAAAAGTGTTTATTATGGAAATAATATACTGTAAAATAATGTACTTGAGACTATACTGAATCTGAGACTAAATCTGTGTATTGCTTGAGTTAAGGTTAGGCTTTTATGGACTTGTTCAATTGGTTTCCTTGTGTTTTGTTACTATTTTGTTCCCCTGGTTCCCACCTCATTTGTTTCCATGGACACATATTACATTACTCACCTGTTCTTAGTTTCATTGATCTATATACTGTCTGTATATGTTGCATTTAGCTTGTTGAAGTCCTTGTCTTAATTGCATTTTAATTGTAATTAATTCCCCCTCCCCAAAAAAAAAAAAAAAAAACCCACAAAAAACACAAAAAAACAGAACACTTGCAATTAGCTGAACTTTAGAGTGTCCGGTAACACTTTATTTCAAGTTGTCCTTGTTACACATGTTGCATGTATTTATTATTATTATACAAATAAATTATGTATAATTGCATGCAAGTATCTCTAAACCAAACCCTAATCCTAACCCTAACCATATAGAAAGTATTACTTAGTACTTATAGCCTATATGTATATGTGACGAGTGGGGCGGGGTCGAGAGCCGTGGGAACAGAGCGAGGCCGGTGGAGTTAATGATAATGATAGTGAACGACACCTGCGCCACTCAAGTCCCATGGAGAAGCTCTGGAAGGATAAAAGGAGGAGCGATGACAGTGGAAGACGAAAGAGAACCATGCCTGGATTTTATTTGTGTTTTATGTGCGGCAGTTGTCTGTGAGGGGCTACTGCTTTTATTTTGTGTTTGTTTATTTTATTATTAAACTGTTTAAATGTTCGCCGGTTCCCGCCTCCTTCTTCCCGATTGAAGAACTGTGTTACAATGGTGCCGAAACCCAGGAAGGAAGAAGTAGGCGTCAGCAATAAGTTGGTGTGGATGAAAGTTGACCTTTAGCATCATAATGTATGATTACAACACGTATAGAAGTCTGCAAGGATATTTTCTTCACATGATAATTGACTATCAGATAATGTAGGCATGGAAAGAAGCCGTGTGGGGTGGGGTTCTGCCCTACAAGGACAATCGGATTGGGAGAAGCCTCTAGCGGGCATACTGAAATTAGTCTTTTAATATGGACACAAAAGCTTTGTTCATAGCTTGCTGGCTCGTTGACATGCTTGAAACTTCGGCGTCTTCACTGATCGCCCTGGGAATGTGATCTCCGCCTTTACCATCAGGCTGACCGTCTAAAGATCTCAAAGACTTCGTCAAACTTCTCACTGAAAAACTTTAACACCTGAACTCTAAACAAACTTCTTAAGAGTGTCATCACGTCACAAAGAAAACCAACCAATCACAGGAGGGCTGTGAATTTTAGAAATATCTATTTTTTTACGGAAAGCATTTCATCTCTGATCAAGTATTTTATATAATTTTTCTTTCATCCCATAATTGTTGGTAATGATAATGGTTTGATCCCAAAAAAGAGTTTGACCCCGAGACATGAACATTATGCATTTGAGCATTTAACCCAGGGTCGCTCATGGCTTCTATCATTCTACTTTGGGCACTTTCACAGACCTGTGTTTATTTAAAGTAACAGTGTATTTGCTGCAGACAAACACAAGTTCTGTTCAAGTAGTAGTGTATTTCAAATCTTAAAACTATTTAAAATATAAATATACTGCAGATAATTAAATAAAAGTCACTTTTTAACTGTTTCTTAACACACCTAAGTACACTATTAAAAAAGTGCAATTTGTTCAAGGTTCAAGGTTCTTTTTTATTCATCACATACTCAATTATACAGGGTATAATCAGAAGTGAAATGTAAAACTATGTATAATTGCAAATGTAAAAAATTAATGTCAAATTTAAATATTAATTAAAAAAAGTTTTAAATGTCTTGCTTAATTTAAACTACAGTGTATTTTAGTATATTTTTTTATACTAGCCAATCTATAATTTTAAATAGGCTACATGAGTCAACAGAAAATACATTAAAGTATACTTTATCTTATAAATGCTTATCAGTACATTCAGCACAGCAGTACGTTAACCATATTTTAAAGACAATAGAAGTATGATGTTACATATACAGATTTACTTAAGTCCTGCTCAAATGGGCCTAAAAGTATTGAATCAGCGAATTGCATTTAATATAAAGTGACTAATCCTTTTCATTTAATTGCAATTAAAACTTCTCTGAAAACTTCAAGTATATTATTTCCATTAGTACACTTAAAATATATACTTCCGTGATTAACTAAAGATTTGTAATTATAGAAAAACTTGAAACTTTACTCTACCTGAAAAAAAGGTAATACATTCAGTATTTTCTTGGGGTTTTCCCTTGAAAAATTCATAATTTGCAGCTTTGCATTCATGCACAAAATGCAATGTAATGTCAATGCCCTCTGAAAAAAAATATTTACTAAGCCTGAAAGTCATTTTAGAAATGATAATTGCATGAGCAAATTAATACAACTGAAAGGCATGTATTAATTTGATTTGCTGTTGTAATGAAGAGGCAGTGTAGTTATATCCAATTGCAGCTTTATTGATAGACAAGAGGTGGTCAGACAGGCAATGGTCAAAGGTAGTAACAGGAGTAATGAAGGTAAGGCAGAATCAACAACAGGGGCAATGCAAAGGTTGGGGCAGGTGGCAGACAGAGAGGATATCTAAAGGCAGGCAGGGTCAAAAGGCAGGCAGCAAACGGTCAGAGTAAATAGGCAGTCCAGGTGAAAACAGGGGAAACGCTCAGAATGTCAGCCAAAACAAGACTTCGCACCGCGTGTAGGGAAGTGTGCTGCTTATATGGGTGAGTAAATGAGGTGCAGGTGTGGCAAGACAATCAGGTTAGATTAGTGACAGCTGTGTAATTAGTGCAATGGTGGATATGTGTGTGTCGAGTGCAGTGAATGATGGGTGATGTGTAGCTGTAGTGTGGTGAGAGGCAACCAGATTCGTGACAGAGACCCCCAAAGAGCGGGCTTCCAGACGCTTCACACACGGCACAATCCAGGAGGGTGGTGGAGCGGAGGTGGAACCGGGGGAGGGAACGGAGGGCCGGGGCCAATGAGACAGGAGCCCACCAGGGCGGGGCGGAAGACACAGCAGAGACGTGAAGTGACACTGGGTAAACTGCTGTGGCGTGACGAGACTCTGGCAGGTCAGCGGAGACGTGAGGTGACTCTGGCAGGTCAGCGGAGACGGGAGGTGACTCTGGCAGGTCAGCGGAGACGGGAGGTGACTCTGGCAGGTCAGCGGAGACGGAGGTGACTCTGGCAGGTCAGCGGAGACGGGAGGTGACTCTGGCAGGTCAGCGGAGACGGGAGGTGACTCTGGCAGGTCAGCGGAGACGGAGGTGACTCTGGCAGGTCAGCGGAGACGGGAGGTGACTCTGGCAGGTCAGCGGAGACGGGAGGTGACTCTGGCAGGTCAGCGGAGACGGGAGGTGACTCTGGCAGGTCAGCGGAGACGGGAGGTGACTCTGGCAGGTCAGCGGAGACGGGAGGTGACTCTGGCAGGTCAGCGGAGACGGGAGGTGACTCTGTCAGGTCAGCGGAGACGGGAGGTGACTCTGGCAGGTCAGCCGCCCACCAGGGCGGAGCAGACGAGACAGGCACCCTCCGGAGCGGAGCAGACGAGACAGGCACCCTCCGGAGCGGAGCAGAGGAGACAGGCGCCCTCCGGGGCAGAGCAGAGGAGACAGGCGCCCTCCGGGGCGGAGCAGAGGAGACAGGCGCCCTCCGGGGCGGAGCAGAGGAGACAGGCGCCCTCCGGGGCGGAGCAGAGACAGGCGCCCGGGCGGAGCAGACGAGACAGGCGCCCTCCGGGGCAGAGCAGACGAGACAGGCGCCTCCGGGCGGAGCAGACGAGACCCCTGGCAGTGACTGGGACCTAGAGGAAACTGAGACACAAGAGGCAGAGAGAGCACATATAGTCTTAAGGACCGAGGCAGGGAGTTTAGGTGGCCATGGTAGATCCAGGGCCTCAGGCAGCCAAGATGAATCAGGGGACTCCATGGGCCATGGCGGGTTCAGGACCTCAGTGAGCAATGGCGGGAAGCTCCCCCCCAGAAAGTCCCTGGGGAGCTCCACTACCTCAAGGGGGCACTCTGGAGGCGCAAACGTCAAGGGGCATTCTGGAGGTGCTGGGTCTCCGGGGCGCTCGGAAAGCGCTAAACTGGACAGAACCAACGGAGAAGGAGAGCTGGACGGGACCAGCGGCGAAGGCGAACTGGGCGGAGACGAAGGAGAGCTGGGCGGAGACGAAGGAGAGCTGGGCGGAGCGGACTCTGGAGCGGACTCTGGAGCGGACTCTGGAGCGGACTCTGGAGCGGACTCTGGAGCGGACTCTGCGACACCCACAGTGAAGGAAGAGCCAGCATACAACAAAGCATAGTCCATAAGGCCCCTTAAACTGCCATTAAACTCCCCACCAGGAAACAGATTTGTTAAACTGGGATTTGATATGTTCATTGAGCCCGAAATGAAACAAGTCTTTGAACAAAAATTCGTCGTACAGCGGTACCTGATAAGACAGCTCCCAGAACTGGTGGACATACTCAATAGACAGGCCTCCCTGGCGAAGATGTAGGAGTTGGTCTATGGAGTCCATGGTTGAGCTGGGTAGCCGAAATAAAGTCGCTGGATCTGAGGTGGCGAAGTCTTCTGTAATGAAGAGGCAGTGTAGTTATATCCAATTGCAGCTTTATTGATAGACAAGAGGTGGTCAGACAGGCAATGGTCAAAGGTAGTAACAGGAGTAATGAAGGCAAGGCAGAATCAACAACAGGGGCAATGCAAAGGTCGGGGCAGGTGGCAGACAGAGAGGATATCTAAAGGCAGGCAGGGTCAAAAGGCAGGCAGCAAACGGTCAGAGTAAATAGGCAGTCCAGGTGAAAACAGGGGAAACGCTCAGAATGTCAGCCGGTGCAAAACAAGACTTCGCACCGTGTGTAGGGAAGTGTGCTGCTTATATGTGGGTGAGTAAATGAGGTGCAGGTGTGGCAAGACAATCAGGGTAGATTAGTGATTAGTGACAGCTGTGTAATTAGTGCAATGGTGGATATGTGTGTGTCGTAGTGCAGTGAATGATGGGAGTTGTAGTCCATGGGTGATGTGTAGCTGTAGTGTGGTGAGAGGCAACCAGATTCGTGACAGCTGTCATTGTGGTACAATTGACTCAGATAACACATGCCCAGGTCTACTGAAATACTGGCTGGGGTGTATGTGATATTAAATAATTCCCTGTGTACAAAATTATAAAACACATGTATACATGTATTCAAAAATAAGCTACGAGGCTGTTGTATGCTTGAATCTGAATTTAAGGTGTGTAAGTATTTTGATGGATCGCACAGCTAAAATAGTAATAGGCAAGTCTCTACCACATTATATGTCTTTTATATTTCATATAACTTATGCATATCACTTCCATTATTCCGCATTATTTCCATTATTTGGAAAATAAAGTCCTTACAGCATTAAAAAAAGATGTAATAATAATTACACGATGACACCAAGCAAATAAATATAGTAAAAAATAGGATTAAATTACAAATTATTTCCATATTTTTGCCACAAAATTACTTTTTTATTATGCACGGCCAGGACAAACACTTGCACACATGGAAACATGAACATGCACAGAAACGTGTTGTCAGAGCTGCTCTGATGATTTTATCAATAAAATAGCTTAGGTGTAGGATGAAATGCATACGAAATTAGTCATATATACAAGAGCATTGTACAGTTTTTCCTGATTGCTAACACACTATAAGTTATTAATTTGGCCTAATTTTCCTAACCATTCATACCGTTTTCAAAACAAAGACACGTTTCTCAAAACTTTGAAACACAATGAAACACATTTCACCTATTTGCACACATGTTCCAATTTGCTTAGTGTTTACTGCAAAACTCTACACAAAAATGCCATCATTTTGCACAGGTTTAACAATTTTCTCATTCAGAAAACACAAACACACAATATAATTAACTCAAGCATCAACAAAATGAACACAGCGCACATTTATCCATATGTGAACATTCAGTAGCAAAACTGATGACACAGGTCAGAATCTCAGGATGATATGCACAGGAGCACAAGTGATTATGTGTTTTGGAAAATGAATCCTGGTAGTGGGGAAACGAAGAGGAATAGAAGGGGGAAATAAAATTAAGGGGATGAGGTCAAAGTTCATTTGTTCCTGATGAAATACAAAGCAATATATAGCACATGTTCTTCTGCATGGACTGACCACGAGGGAAGCTGGCCTACAGGCTCATCTACAAGGTTTCAATACTACTGACGCATACAATATAACTACAGTACATAGCAGCAATACTTCAGAAGAGAGAATTTGTATTATTATTTGTACAGTAAATACTGTAGCACATATTGTACACCCACAAACTCATTACTGTTGAATTGATTTGTAGCCAAGTAGTCATTACATGTACTGTGTTTGTGCAGAACTGAGAGATGACTGTCCAGGGCAGACAGATACGTCGTTTTTCAGAAGACTAAAAAACTGCTATAACAAATAAGGATACTAATACTGTAATGCAATTTGGCGTATGCTGAATGCATAAATGAATGAATAAATTAATTAATTTATTTATTTGTTTATTTACAGTAACTTACGGTGTATTCTAGTGTGTGTTTACAGTATATTCAGTTGTTTGGTCTTTGAACTTTTCTCTTCTAGTGCTTTTCATCTAATGTAAGATATATTTACAGTTGTGTAATGAAAGTAAACTTTCTTAATGTTTATTGCTGTATTTTACTCTATCTGCACTGCAGTGGCGGCTGCTGATCTTTTAACGAGGGGAAGCTCATTTTTGGCCTAAATCATAAAAATTGTCCATTTATTTATATGTAAATTCTGCCCAACGTTCCTTTTCAAGAAAATGCTCTGTAACCCTGTTACCAACTAGGCGTCTTTTCCAGTGACTTGACCAGTGTCCTCTAAATGGCCAGCAGAGCTAGGCTGCTTAAGCGGCCTTGGCCCATTGTGTTACTGGTGTAGGACTTGAGCCGCTTTAAACAGGAGAAGCTCCTTTCTACACCTGCTGTGCAGTTTGCTAGCTGGCTAGTTCAGACTATATGAATTAATGAACAAACGATCTAATATATATATATATATATTTAACTCAAGGGAGGAAATGTGGGATTATGTTAAACTGAAACAATGAATGTGGTGTGAAATTGTGTGAAATATACTGATGAAGGTTGCAGCAGTTTGTCTTTCGACTACACATGCAAAAATCCATGATGGGACTGAGTTGGAAATGGAGACAGAGTGATACGCGTCATAATCTGTAAGACCACGCCCGCCCACAAACCGTCTCTTTTGCATTAGAAGCTTGCCTCCTTGTCATTTATTTATAACAAAAACAAAAAATCATGTCTAGAAGCTGATATGTGACAATGTGTATAGCAAACAAGCTTACAATAAATACGTTTTATAAGCTGTCAAATATGTTTCCTGTTTCCCAAAATTAGGTTTTTGTAACGTGTTTTGAATTGATCTCACTAGTGTTCTCTAGACAGGAAAATAGTCTGTGTATTTGACATGTCTGTGTATCATCTGAGGCCAAAGTTTGAGTCTGACAAAGAGAACATGTTTTTGACTAGACTTTGATTTTGACCTGGAAGTTTGAAGCTTGCACAAGTTGGTGTGTAATATTGAGATTGTATTTATAGTTATGAAAAAATTGTGAATTGTTTCATGAATTGTGTGTTAGCAATCTAGAAAAAACTGTAAGGAAAGCTGGCCTGCAGGCTCATCTACAGGGTTTTTACACTTCTTATAGATTACAATTACAATACATAGAAGCAGTATACTTAAGATGAGATAAGTTTCACTGTTCTATGTACAATAACTCAACTCAACTCAACCTTTATTTATAAAGCACTTTCAACACTGGAACCAGTCATGTAAATACTGTAACACACTGTAACACACAAATCAAACTTTTAACTGTTAAATTTATTTATAGCCAAGTAGTCCTTACATGTACTGTATTTTTTTAAAAATGAGAGTCGACTGTCTATGGGAGGCAGATAAATTATTTTGTCATAAGACTAAGAAACTGCTATAGTATATCAAATAAGGATATTACCAATACTGTAATGCAACTTGGCAGAGGATGCAGAATTTATTTATGTATTGCTTTACAGTAATTGACTGTATATTCCAATGTGTTTTTACTGTATATTCAGTTGTTTGCTTTTTTACTTTTCTTTTTTAGCGCTTTTCATCTACTTTACGATCACTTTATAATAGTGTAATGAAAGTAAACTTTTATTACAGCTTATTGCTGAATTTCACTGTATCTGCACCACTCTATTTATTCTGCAAACTGTCACAGTCATCGACTTGCAAAATGTTTCCTGTTTGCCAAAAGGAGGTTTGTGTAAGTGTTTTGAATTTATCTCACTCTGTTCTCTAGACAGGAAAATAGTCCGTGTATTTGACAGGTGTGTGTCATGTGAGGCCAAAGATTATATTCTGACAAAAGATAATATGTTTTTGACTAAATTTTTTGACTTTGACCTGGAAGTTTGAAGTTTTCACAAGTTGGTGTGTATTTTTGAGTTTGTGTTTACAGTTGTGAGAAAATGGTGAATTGTTTCATGAATTGTGTGTTAGCAATTGAGAGAACAACTCTAAACCTTCAACCAGGCTGCTGGACTCTGCTTTTTGGCCGGCACGTGGATCCTTAAAACACGCTTTTAATTTATTCCCACCCCAAACAACTTTAGAATAAATAAATGTTTATTATATATATATATTTTACATTTATAGCAGCCCAATCATACCTATATATAAATAAACAAATTTGTAAGGGGACAAATGTAAACAATAAACCAACTCCTTAGCAGATTAGGTTATCAAGGGCTAATGACATTCTAATTCAGCCCATTGCAAGAGTTCTGCCAGTAGTGTGCACTCATGCAACATAATCAATGTCGTACATCCAAGTAAATGATGTAGCACGCCCACATAAGAGGGAGATATTTATAAAGCTGTTGATAAAATGCTTATTTGTTTGTTGATGTATCACAGCTGTTGTTGATGTTCCTTTGTTTGTATTGCTCCGTTGTGGACCCTGTTTCTTCTCGCGAGAGTTTGCTCGCGACGTGCCAGGGAATCCCGTGACATCACATGGATCAACTGATTGTACACTTCCGATTAAAGAAGCCGGTTTATCAGCATTCGGGCTGTTGTTATTTGCTGTGACACTTGTGTAATTTATCCTAGAGGAAACTGGATTTTGTGGATCTTTGGACTTTTACGGACATTTGTACTTACACAGATACATATTTACAATAAATATTTGTTATTTGTCTTCTTGTAAAATACACTCCTGGATGGCATTTATTTGTTGTTTTGGTGGTTACTTATTCTGCCTGCATTCATTCAAACACACTAATAAGTGGTAAACGAGCTTATTTTATTTGTGTGGCCTGCCTCATCTAGGCTGAGCTTTACAACGAGACAGAGGGAAGTTTGAAAGTGAAGGGCATAAACAAATGGACTGGAACGCAGCCCCAGAAAGGCAGTCAGGACATCCTATCATAATGTCTGGACCGAACATTTTGATTGGACGAACATTTTATGGTCCTACACCTGCCAAATACAAGATGAATACATATAAACAAATGTAGTCCGCCTAACTTAGTGATTACTATCGGAATGTGATGAGACTTTCAACCAGCATAACCCCCAAAATTTTTTTCAAGCAGATCACCTACCCTGCCTTTAAGGACATTAAAATTACTCCGAAGTTCCCCAAAAAACATCCATATCACCAACATTCAGCCAGGTCTCGGTGATAAATAAAAAGTTTATGTTCCGGGCTCTGATAAACTAGTTCAGTATAAAGTGTTTTTTTTTTCTTCTAAAGAACGAACGTTCAACAAGGCCAGCATGATTGCCAGAATATATTCCTCCGCAGATGCATCCTGGCGCCACTGCAAACCAGCAGGTACAGGGTGACGATTCTACAGGTTAACTCCATTGCAGTTCAAATGTAGAGAATGCCAAATACTTAACAACACAGGCACTGCTGGCTCAACGGGTAGAATCCACCATGCTCTCCCAACGCCCACACAGCACTCGGTCACTTCTCCATCCCCAGCATATCCCCTCTTGCAAACACAGCAGACTTGGGAGCAACAATAGGTAAGCCTTTAATTTCACTAGTTTTCCACCTCGCTTTCTGCGGCGACACTGTTTTTTCAGCAAGGGGAGGCGAAGACTCGCGTTGCAAACCAAGTAGGGATATTAAGGGGCGATGCGGTCTCATAAAGTTGGAGATCTCCTATTTCTTCTATAACATACTTCTCAAATGAGATTATAATGGTTAAAGTGTACGATGAATGTAGATCAGTGCAGAGTTGCATTTTAACCAAGTCACAACGTTATACTAAACAGACTGTTTAACAGAGGTAGACGGTATGCCATGTACATTGGCGCCATCTTGAATGTGTCTCTAAAGACACATTGATGCATGCTGTTAGAGGAGTTTAAATTTCAGATTAGGAATGATTCTCTTCTTGTTCTGAATTATAAACAAGCATTTAGATTTTTTTTCTTTGTCATTGAATAAATAATGCATCAAAGGGTTAATGGTTAGATTGTGAGCCTAAGAAGGAGAGTCATTCATTTGCGGCTCTAATCTGTTGTGAAGGTAAGCAGTTTCAGTATCTGTGAAGAGATCAGACTGTCTGAGAGACTCCGGCCATGTCAGCAACCCTCGGCTCTTTATTTGAAGCATTAAGTGACTCAAATGTCCTTGACTCGTTGAAAAAGAAGATTCAGAAGCTGTGCAGGCTTTTGCAAAATGTGGAAGACACGAGTCATCTGATAGATACATGAAATCTCAATTAAACCAAGAAAATGAATGTTACAACTGCCAATAATATAATGACATATTATATCAGTACTTCTAAGCTGCTTGCTCTCAGGGCTGATCTGATTGGTTGTGGACATCAGAGGTAAATCCTAAATGCAAATAATGAAATTAATAAAAAGCAACTAATAATATAATTGTGCTTATATTGATTAATAATAATAACTATTACAAATGTAAATGTAATTGATTTAATGAGTACACAAAATACGAAGGAAAATAATAACCAGACTCGGTTACAGTATTGTAATGGTGAAATTCAAAAATTAGGAAGAGCTTGATCCAATTCCATTGAGTTTATTGAAAGGTTAAACAGAACAAATCCAGCACAGATATCAGACAACTAAGCAACAGAATGAACAGACAAACATTACATCCATATAGGACAAGACTTGAGAAAGCAAAACTTTTTAAGTGTCCAAATCAAGAAGATTCAAATGCAGCGTTCATTGAAAAACAAAAAGAGCAATCCACATCAGGGCAAAAACAGAGCAACAGAAAACACATAATAGTAAACAATAAACCAGCAACCAAAGACAAAGAAACCTTGGCTTATATGTTGATGAGTTAACAAGGTAAAGGAGACACAGCTGAATGTAATGATCATTGATAGTCAAAGGAAAGGGTGATGGGAACTGAACTCCGAAAAAACAAAACAAAACTAAGAAGCATGCTATCTGGTGGTTATATATGGGCACACCATCTAGACACTGTGACAAGAGCTTGGCAGACAGCAAAGGCAGAGCTGACGACCACCTCAGCAAAGCTGACAAGGCCAATGGACCCTCTAGCACAGGGGTGGGGAACGAAGATCCTGGAGGGCCACTCTCCTGCAGAGTATAGCTCCAACCCTGAAAAACCCTGGAAAAAAAACCTAACTGCTCATTGAAGTCCTTGATTAGCTGGTTCAGGTGAGTTTGATTAGGGTTGGAGCTAAACTCTGCAGGGACACCGGCCCTCCAGGATCAACATTCCCCACCCCTGCTCTAGCAGCTCAGGTGGGACTGCAAATAGCAGCACAGAAAGGTTAACAGCCTTGATGGCTGTAACAGGACAGGCAGACAGTTCAGCAACGTTCTCCTTTAGCAAAACAGGGCAAGTAGACAGTTAAATACTGGAAAGAATTTGTAGATTTGAGTGGGCTCTGGAGTGAACTCATAGACTTGATCCTAGGTTTCTATAGGCTTTGTAGTGCCAGTTTATACTAGGAAGTGACGATTTTGTTCTCTTTGACTCATTGGATGGAAACGGTGCTCATTTGCAAATGTTTTATGTGATATTCCAATTTTGCGCATTAAGTTAAATTCGCAACTTTGGATGGAAACCCGGCTACTGTCACTGAAGGTACAGAACAGGTTTTTGTTTTAATTTGTCATGTAACCAAACATGACATGCAAGGTTTGAATATATATATGCACAGATGAGAGCTAAAACTCTGGAAAATTATCAGCAAAACTTTCAATTTTTCATGAGTTACCATAAACTTATTTCATGGCCCTTTCTGGTAATGGAGACTACATGGAAAAGACCAGTGTGAACATTCTAATAAGCATCTCCTTTCGTGTTTAATAGGGAAAAGAAATAAACAAATATTCTCATTAATTATCCACATACCTGTCAAACACGACCTGCCTTCGATTATTCATGCTGCGATGTTGCTCAGGCATGACCATTTCTCACCAGCTTTAAAAAAAAAAAATCCATTATTTAAAGTAGTAATAAAAGCTTTTGAGTGCGCCGCTAAATTTGAAGTGAATTGCAATCTTTGCAGTCCGAAATTGCAACGTGGAGGAAGTTTTTGTGATTAAGTAAGACCTCCATGGAAAATAGAGATTAATGTAGGAATATTCCTATGGCATTTCAAGAAGTGGCGGCAGATAACTTTATTCACAAGATGTCAGCTTTGGCTGCTGAATGCTGTAAACTGGACCGTAAGCTCTTTCAAAGTACTGTGTCAGATTATGCTTTGCTAGTCATTAAAATGTAATGCCAGCTTCAATGCTGTGTAAGTTCCCGGAAGAATAGAACTTTATGATTACATTTCAAATTGATCTGGATGTTCACAGCAGTCTTACAGCTCTGTCTCTCTTGCTCGCTGACATTTTCCCTGGTGGTTTCTCTGGCAAAAGATGAGAGAAACTACAGGACTCGGAGGACAGCCGTTGATGTGCCTTGTTGAAATAGGTGGCCTAGTTTGCCGCTCTGTTTTGTGCATTTGTTCGGCTCGTTTCTTGTTGTCATACGGTGTGACATCATAATGATTGAGAATTAAAAACTGAGACTCAATATTTCATTACATTTTAAACAAGTTGTCCGTGCCTAATGGATGCGTAATTATATTATTGTTTTAAACAATGATGATATCGCATATAACAGGTAACAAGATCATCATTGTAAATATGCTTTATGAATTAATCTAATGTATAAGATTGCTATTGCTCCTATATTTTATAATGCACGTCCTATATAGGATTTTATAATCCTTTCATGAATCTTTCTTGTCTTATTTTGAGGTGAAAACACTCAAAGCTTTGTGATATTCATCTGAGAATATTTGTCTTATGTCACTAACGGTTTCACAGCTAAATCTAACAATTGAAAAGTTACTTTTCAAAACATGGCCTTGAGTTTTGGGTTATTCACACAAAGACTGATGAATACATAGTGAGGCTTTATTGACAAAGCATCTAGGTTTTCTATGACAGCTTGTTTACAATCCTGCTGTGATAATGACAGTCTTTATGTGTTTATCTTTTCAAAACTAGTATATCTATCAAATATCCACAGCAATTTATCTTTGATTGTTATTTTAGTCTGTCTAACTGAAGATAATGCAGTTTTACAAATGTACTGTGGTCCAAAAAATACAGACATAGAGGGAATCAAATAAACCAGTATCCTCTCTTATGCATTCACATTTAAATTATTGTCTAAAGCAACTTTGCATTGCATATATATATGCATTCTCTGGAAAAATGAGCTGCTGTCAAGCTGTATTGCTTGAGCAACAGGAATAATTAATATTTGGTTATTATTTCAGTTGCATGTTTACTGGAAACAGCATATACTCTCAGTGGCCATTTATAGGTTAGATTTCCGCTGTACAATTTCAGATACAGGACTTCATACACATCACAAGTGCATGACTGTACCATCTAAGCAAGCCAGTGGCTGTAAACATGGAGTCAGAGGATCGAAGTGAATTTTGCCTTCACTGTTGATGCAACAGCTGGCAAAAGAGAGAGTGACGAAGGATTTGATTGAAGAGCAGATTGAAGACCCCCGAAAAAAAAAAAAAAACATTTACCAGCTCCTACTTCAGCTAAAAATCAAACCATGTATGCCCGTCTTAGATATACCTGCTTTATAGCACAAATACATCAGTACAATTGTGTGTTCAAGAGGTTCAGTTGTTGATTGAACCATCTTAATGTTAATGAAATGTGATCCCACACCACATGGCAAATGGAATTTTTGCCCATTCATCCAGTAGTTTTGTGAACTTGCAATCTCTGTTCCAGTTCGTCCCAAAGGCATTTGATGGGGTTGAGGTTAGGGATACGTTTGGGCTAGTCAAGACTCATCCAACCATATCTTTATGGACTTTGCTTTCATGCTGGAATAGAAAAGGTCCTTCCCCAAATTGTTCGCTCAAATTTGAAAGCATATCATTATCCAGAATATATTTGTATGCTGAAGCATTAAGATTCCTCTTCACTGGAAGTAAGGGACAGAACCCCTGAGAATAAAAAATTTAAAACACCCCATATCATTATCCCTCCACCAAACTTTATATTTGGCACGTTGGAGTCAGGCATTGAATGCCCTCCTGGCATCTACCAAACCCAGACTCGCCATTCAGACTGTGTGGTTGATCTCTCCACAGAACAGGTCTCCACTGCTCCAGAGTCCAGTGGCGGCTGCTTTATGCAGTCCATCTGATGCATTGTACTTGGTGATGCGAGGTTTGCATGCAGCTATTCAGCATGGAAACCCATTCAATGAAGCTCCACCCTGTTATTAATGCCAGTGAAAGTTTGGAACTCTTTTGCTATGGCAGGGGTGTCCAATCCCGCTTCTGGAGGGGCAGTGTCCTGTAGATTTTAGCTCCATCCAGCTCTAACACATGTTCCTGGAAGTTTCAAATGAGTCTGAATACCTTTATTGTTTAGTTCAGGTGTATTTAATTAGATTTGGAGCTGAACTCTGCAGGTCAGCGGCTCTCCAAGAACAGGTTTGGACACCTCTGAGCTCTTGAATAAGCAAAGCATTGGCAATTTTTGTGCACCAAGCGCCTCATCAGTTGGCAACCCAGTGACTTTACGTAGTCTTCAGCTTCATGGCTGAGTTGCTACTGTGTTCCTAAATGCTTCCACTTTCCGATATGACTTAAAGCTAACCTTGCAATATCTAACTGGTATGACATTTGACAGATTTACTTGTGAAATTTGCATCCTGTCAGTGTACCACTCTTGAATTAAATTAATTTGCTTCAATTGATAAGAGTTAATATTGGTACAACTGACTGCCTCGATCCTTGGAAACTGATTATGAAATAAATAAATACATTGGTTGGTTGGTAATAGATGCCTTTTAACTTGAACAGAAGTGTTGTTTCACATATTAATGAGGTCATCATACTTGATCATCATGCTTTTGCCATTTTCTCTGTATTTTGTTATCTTTACACCCTTCATTTACCTAAGTTTTTCAATCAAAAGAAACTCATACAGGTTTGGAACGACATGAGGGAGAGTAAATGATGGCAAAATTCACTCTGTTTTTAATACCACCAGTGTTGGGGAAAGTAAGCATCATGTTTATACAGAACACTCAATGCCTCCTACTCTCCAATGCACTTACTGCTGATTTTTTCTCAACCTGGGGATAGGAGCGCTGTTGGTCAATATATGGATGAACAAAGCAACTGTCATTATGTGTTTGAAAAAGTAACTTGTTTTTTTCTTGTAAATTATTAAGCAACACTTTAATTTACAAGTTACTTGAAAAAGTATTCTGATTACATAACTTACGTTACTTGTAATGTGTTACCCCCAACAGTGAATACCACGGTCACAATTTAATTATCACATCATAGATCATACATGGGCATTAGTGGCTAATTGTATAATATGACATTATTTAAAATGTGTCCTCAATTTCCAGATCACTTATTTCATTTAAAATTAATAAAAAAATGTTTAGCAAAAGAAAATGTAAAATGCATTATTCTTGGACATGGTTGGCACATTTTGTAAATGACATAAGGGAGGACTTCCACTTCTGTTAATCAGGCAGTCAGATATTGTTATTGACCTTTAGTAATAATCTCTAAACAGCCAAATAATCAGCCTGCATGGGCTCCTTTACAGACACATCAGGCTACCATCATATCAGTGTGCTTTCCCTCATCATCAAAGTTTCCTTGCACAGACTACAATGTTTTGGTAGTGACAATCACATTTTTTTTTGTCATCAATGTTTTATTGTTGTTTTGACATCTTTTAACACAGAAAAACAAGTATTTGAGACATAGTATGCTTCAGAATATACGCAAGACTATGCATATACTACAGATTATGTCAAAGCAAGAAATCCATACAAAAACCTTAACATTCAATCCAGTACAACAGTACTGAAAGAAGTCAATAACAGCAACAATCACATTTAAATTTGACCATGAATCCTGTTGTCAACAATTAAATCCAGTTATCCATGAATAAAGAACAAAGCCCTGGAGATTTGTTTGCAGTAGATGTAGGTCCAGTTAAACAGACTGGAGCAATTTTGTTTGTGTGTCACAGAATCAAAGAGTTCTCTGCTGACATTGTGGCTGGAAAATAACTCTGTAGTTCCCCCCTTAAAGGTTTGTTCCCCTTTTAGTCCAAGATTAAAGGAGCATGAATGATGCCTTTTGCAAGTCTTTTTTTTCCCTGTGCTGGTAAAACAGGTGTTAGATTCAGTGCTCCTTTATGCCTTTTATGCTTATTGACTTCTGGCTTCATATGACAGCACACAGCATAATTTACTTACACTAGCACTTTTTGGAAAAATTATCATCTGTAATTCATGCACTAATCAGTGTCTTCTGTCCGATCTCATAAAAAAGCTAAACTATTTTACAGGTTGGCAATTTTGCGTAAAAAAACAGTATGCTTTTAAAAAATAAACTAAAAGGTAGGTAATGCTTCTCTCTTTGTGCAGTCAGTTCAAAATGTCTGAGAATGATATGATCATCTTTTACCTACCTGAGGTATCCAAGTTGCAACTGGGTGCCAATTTTGCGAGGGAGTGAATGTGGAGCCGGTTTTCTCTATGTGAGCAGAGAAGAAATAACTGCTGTCATCTCTCAAAGACATCGTGTGTGTCTCAGCAGTCCTTCTAAACAATTGTCCTTCATTTGTAAATAATCAAAGTTAGAAATGCTAAATTGTTAATTGTATCAGCCATTTAATGGTATCACATTAAGCATTGATTGGATGTTGATTGACTGAATTGAGATCATTGAGATCAGAATTGAGATTCTCCTCATTCTCTGTCATTTTTTTATAGTACTATGCATAAATATATATATATGTTCCTGTGGCTCAGCGATTAGAGCATTGCATTAGCAGTGCAACGGTTGTGGGTTCGATTCCCAGGGAACACACATACTAGAAAATAAATGTATATGCTGAATGCACTGTAAGTCGCTTTGGATATAAGCGTCTGCTAAATGCATAAATGTAAATGTATATATATATTGTAATTGTTTTGCACTGGATCCTAATGGAAATGACTGAGCCATGTCCTCTCCAAACAAAGCCTCAGAAATAGCCTCCAACAGGAAACAGTGAAGTGTTGCTCACGGTGTGCAAAAGGATGATACAGAGCTTGCCCGTATAATCACACACCCAGAAATATACTTGCGACAGAGAACAGCTACTGTAGCCGCTGGGACTGAGGAAGGGTGAGTGATAATTGTGTCGCTTGAGTGTTGAGATCCTACTTGTTTCCTCTGAAAACCCTGTTGGCTGTACTTAATGTAGTTATAGATAGATTGAAGAGTGCTGTTTCCACATATATTTTATTGGTCATTGGCCTAACTTGAGTTTGAGTCTGAATTGAAAACACATAAAGCATGCAAAAGCCTCTAAAGCATAGGGACTGATGGGGATGTGTTGTAATTAATAATTAATAAATGTATTACAATATATATATATATATATATATATATATATATATATATATTTTCAAAAAACATTTTAAATAAAACAAAGATACAATATACATTTAAACATGCAAAATATAATTTAAAAATACATTTCTACAACTTTTTTGTATATTTAAAAAAATAAATATTTTATACAACTCAATCTTGCTGAAAAAACAAACTTTGCTCTCAGACATGACATACTCTCAAACCACACACACTACAACACAGTTTTACAAACTGATGAGATCAATTCAAAACAATAATACAAAAAACGGTTATAAGTGTTTGCTTGTGGTACTCCCCAAATGTTTTATTCCTCAATTGAATGTACTGTAGAGTACAGTATAATACAGCAAACAACAAAAAATATTATTCTGCCCCAGCATCCCGTCTTTGATCTGGGACAAACAAACTAACAAGCGATTCAATATACATGCCAGTACTAAGGAATTATTTGGTATTCCAAAAAATAAGCAAGATGATTTTAATGTAGCAATAAAAATATGAATTGGAAAGATTTATTACATAATACTGATTAAGAAACAGCTAGTCAAATCTTTACATAAAGGTTAGAATCTACAATTAGGGATTTTTCAGTCAAGATGAAATGTAGGTACAATAAACAGTCCCTCCCCTGGGTGAATGATAATATAAAAAACATTAATGAAGGAACGGGATTGTCACGAATCCTGTCCATGTACTTCCATTCACTCACCACCAGAGGTCACTCGTTCGCCACATTCGAGGCTTTGCACTACTGTTGCACATCCGGACTACAATTCCCATCATCCATTGCACTGATGACACACACACACACACACACACACAGCTGATTGCACTGATTACACGCCTTACTTACTTCGCGGCATCTAGCGGTTGAGGTTGTAAATTGCAACACACGGCTCAGTCCCCTGCTCGACCCTCCCTTTAGAGAAGCTACGGTGGCCGATACAGGGCTAAGATGCCCTCGTCTGAGACTGCAGATAGTAATGAGGTTTCTTTACAAAGGTAAATTAAGGAATTATATGTACTTAATTATTCAATAAACCGATGTCATTGTGAATATTACTGTTACTTGTTCATCCTTGTGTCTGTGTTTTTCGCAAGAACAACATAGTGATGAAACGCGCTCTGTAGAGCAGTTTGTCTGTTTAGGGCTGCTGTAGAAACATGGTGATGACTTCCATGTAAGGGGACCTGCGGTATATGTAGATATAAATTGCTCATTCTAAGGTAATAGAAACATAATGATTCATTATGTAAGGTCTTTATACTCCTCTGAAAACGTAGTTATGTATATTATATTGCATTTTCTGTCTATAGATCATCCTAAATATTACACAGTGCACCTTTAAGCCTTGGACTTCCTCAGTCAAATTGCAGAGTATTGTAAGCACATATCGCTTTTAAAAGAGTGCTGAGGGAATTATACACATTAATATATTAATTAATTAATTATATGAATGTTCCTCTGAAGGTTCTGAGCTACCTTATGGAGCCTATTGTAGTTAGTTTTAGTCTTGTCTTGCCTGTTTCGAATTGTGTTTCCCCCCCACCTGGATTGTTGCTGTTTAACATTACCTTGATTATCTCTCTTTGCCTTGCCCTGTTGGATACTGTTCGCCGATCGAAGACCCATGCTTGTCCTAGGAATACTCTTTGTCTTGCCATATATATATATATATATATATATATATATATACCTGTTTGCCAATGTTTGACCAATGCTTGTTTCCGACCACACCTTTGAATAAAAACCTGCAGATGGATCTAAACGCTTCATCTGTTCCTTCCGTAACAGAATACTCGGTCACAAAAGGATCCAACAGCTTTGCAAATGGACGCTGGCCAGGTATGGACACAGCAAAACTGCTGTTAGCTCTCAAGCAGGACACTCGATCACTCGCGAGAGATCGCTCATTATTCTGATTTGCCTAACTGTGTGCTCCTATATTATAATTATTTTGTGAGGGCATTAACCAGCTACTCAAATCACAATTAACCCTTCAAGGTCCCCGTTCGTCTCTAAGTAATTTTATGGACTATGCTTTATTGACTGTTGTTTCAGCGTTCACTGTGGGTGTTGCGGAGGAACGCGACACTGCACTCAATTGTGTGATCGCAGCCACACTAGAGCACACTCACAAAATGGCCATGACAACTGAGCCCGTTCACAAGATGGTGGCCACAACAACACCCTGTCATGTCATTATTGCCAGTCACGAGTCAAGTCACGCCTCAGCCGTTCGTCACGAGTCAAGTCACGTCCCAGCTGATCGTCACGAGTCAAGTCACGTCTCAGCTGATCGTCACGAGTCCAGTCACGTCTCAGCCGATCGCTACGAGTCAAGTCGCGTCTTAGCAGATCATTAAATCCCACCGTGTTCGTCCAGAGTCACACCGTGTCACAGCTGTTCGTCCAGAGTCACACCGTGTCACAGCTGTTCGTCCAGAGTCACACCGTGTCACTCAGAGTCACACCGTGTCACAGTCCCAGCGTGTCACAGCTGTTCGTCCCAGAGTCCCACCGTGTCAGTCACAGCTGTTCGTCAGAGTCCCACCGTGTCACAGCTGTTCGTCCAGAGTCACACCGTGTCACAGCTGTTCGTCCAGAGTCACACCGTGTCACAGCTGTTCGTCCAGAGTCACACCGTGTCACAGCTGTTCGTCCAGAGTCACACCGTGTCACAGCTGTTCGTCCAGAGTCACACCGTGTCACAGCTGTTCGTCCAGAGTCACACCGTGTCATGTCGCAGCTGTTCGTCCAGAGTCACACCGTGTCATGTCTCAGCTGATCACCCAGAGTCCAGTCACGTCTCAGCTGATCACCCAGAGTCCAGTCACGTCTCAGCTGATCACCCAGAGTCCAGTCACGTCTCAGCTGATCACCCAGAGTCCAGTCACGTCTCAGCTGATCACCCAGAGTCCAGTCACGTCTCAGCTGATCACCCAGAGTCACGTTACGTCTCAGCTGATCACCCAGAGTCACGTCACGTCTCAGCTGATCATCCAGAGTCACGTCACGTCCTGTCTGCCACACCCAGATATTCAAGGTCAGTTCGTCAGTTTCCTAGTCTGGCATCCTGTGTGAGGGATGCACCGTTGGTGTCTACACGCGCAGCTGGCATCCCCAAACCCACTCACTTTAGCCCTCCTGTCCCTGAACTGATTCCCCTGTCTGTAGCGCTTTCCACAATGGGGATCGCATTATGGTGTGTATGGGCTGCGTTCACTACTGCTGAACCTCCAGAAATGGCATTGCCTGCTCCAGATCCTCCAGAGGTGGCGGCTGAGGCTGCAGAACCTCCAGAGGTGGCTGTGCAAGTTCCGGATTCTCCAGAGGTGGCGGCTGAGGCTGCAGAACCTCCAGAGTTAGCGGTGCCCATTCCAGATTATACGGAGGTGGCGGCGTACACGGCAGAACCTCCCGAAGCTACGTCTTTCACTTCAGCTCTGATTACAGTAATGGCGTCCATTAATGAACTCCATGTCTGTCCTGCCACAGATATGGAGGCCGTCTATGAACTCCCTGTCTGTCCTGCCACAGATATGGAGGCCGTCTATGAACTCCCTGTCTGTCCTGCCACTGCTATGGAGGCTGTCTTTGAACTCCCGGTTTGTCCTCTCACGGCTATGGAGGCCATCTTTGAACTCCCAGTCTGTCATGTCACGGGTATGGAGGCCGTCTCTGAACTCCCTGTCTGTCCTGCCACGGCTATGGAGGCAGTTTATGAACTCTCGTCCTGTTTAGAATCCTGCCATTGGGGCTGATTGTGAATGGTCTGTTCGTCTAGGCTCAACTAATGAGTCGGATTTTGAACTGTCTGTATTGCCTGTGCCTGTCAAACCCTGAACTGTCTGTCTGTCTAAATGCTGTCGTTGATTCTGACTTTGAATTATTGTTTGAATGATCTTCTGCTCTGCCCAGCTGGGCCCCTGTCCCGTCTGATCCGCCCTGGTGGGCTCCTGCTCTGTCTGCTCCGGTCTGGTGGTCTTCTGCTCTGCCCTGTCTGCTCTGCACTGCTGGACTCCTGTTCCTTCTGCTCTGCCGTGGAGGTCTTCTGCCACGTCTGCTCTGCAGTGCTGGACTCCTGCTTTGCCCTGGTGTGCTCCAGTACCGTCTGCTCCAAATCAAATCACTTTTATTGTCACATCACCGCAGCACGTGTGCCTTGGTGAGTGAAATTCTTGAAAGGGAGCTCCAGACAGTGCAGAAACAATTTACATATAGACAGTACATACTTACACAGAAGACAATGTGCAGAATGCACATACATATAGTCAGTACACACAGTGTACTATTAGACATACTTGCAGTTATCAATACACATTATACACAAAATGTACACATTTTACATTATGTACACCTACAGTGGGGCAAAAAAGTATTTAGTCAGCCACCAATTATGCAAGTTATCCCACTTAAAAAGATGAGAGAGGCCTGTAATTTCCATCATAGGTATACCTCAACTATGAGAGATAAAATAAGAAAAAAAGTCCAGAAAATCACATTGTAGGATTTTTAAAGAATTTATTTGCAAATTATGGTGGAAAATAACTATTTGGTCAATAACAAAATTTCATCTCAATACTTTGTTATATACCCTTTCTTGGCAATGACAGAGGTCAAACGTTTTCTGTAAGTCTTCACAAGGTTTTCACACACTGTTGCTGGTATTTTGGCCCATTCCTCCATGCAGATCTCCTCTAGAGCAGTGATGTTTTGGGGCTGTCGCTGGGCAACACGGACTTTCAACTCCCTCCAAAGATTTTCTATGGGGTTGAGATCTGCAGACTGGCTAGGCCACTCCAGGACCTTGAAATGCTTCTTACGAAGCCACTCCCGTTGCCGGGCTGTGTGTTTGGGATCATTGTCATGCTGAAAGACCCAGCCACGTTTCATCTTCAATGCCCTTGCTGATGGAAGGAGGTTTTCACCAAAATCTCACGATACATGGCCTTATTCATTCTTTCCTTTACACAGATCAGTCGTCCTGGTCCCTTTGCAGAAAAACAGCCCCAAAGCATGATGTTTCCACCCCATGCTTCACAGTAGGTATGGTGTTCTTTGGATGCAACTCAGCATTCTTTCTCCTCCAAACACGACAAGTTGAGTTTTTACCAAAAGTTATATTTTGGTTTCATCTGACCATATGAAACATCATGCTTTCTGGCTGTCCAAATGCTCTGCAAAGGGCCTGGACATGTACTGGCTTAAGCAGGACACATCTGGAGCCATTATCAGTGGTCTTGTATGTCTTCCATTTTCTAATAATTGCTCCCACAGTTGATTTCTTCACACCAAGCTGCTTACCTATTGCAGATTCAGTCTTCCCAGCCTGGTGCAGGTCTACAATTTTGTTTCTGGTGTCCTTTGACAGCTCTTTGGTCTTAGTCATAGTGGAGTTTGGAGTGTGACTGTTTGAGGTTGTGGACAGGTGTCTTTTATACTGATAACGAGTTCAAACAGATGATATTAATACAGGTAAGGAGTGAAGGACAGAGGAGCCTCTTAAAGAAGAAGTTACAGGTCTGTGAGAGCCAGCAATCTTGCTTGTTTGTAGGTGACCAAATACTTATTTTCCACCATAATTTGCAAATCAATTCTTTAAAAATCCTACAATGTGATTTTCTGGATTTTTTTTCTTATTTTGTCTCTCATAGTTGAGGTATACCTATGATGAAAATTACAGGCCTCTCTCATCTTTTTAAGTGGGAGAACTTGCACAATTGGTGGCTGACTAAATACTTTTTTGCCCCACTGTATATCCACAATGGTATGCAATTTTTTTTTTAAATAAAGAAAATAATAAAAATAAAAGTTGCAGCAGATTTACATAGGCCGGATACACAATATCATGGATGTGCGTTGCATGGTAACCAGTGGTAGCAAATAGATTGTTGTGTTTGTGCAGTGTGTGCGTGTAGTCCAGTTGAACTGTGTTAAAGTGCAGTGCATATTCTAAAGTGGGAGTGTGCTGTAGTGTGCTGTAACTAATACACCATTAGTTTGTTCTGTTCATTAGCCCGATAGCCTGAGGGAAAAAGCTAAGTTAAGTTACATTTAATTTAAATGTATTGAAAACAGAGTAATTAGAGATGCAGCTAAAGCTAATTGCATAATTCCATATAGAAAAACCTTGTTTGGTCAAGCTGTTTTTTGTATCACATCTGTGGAATTCAACACCACAGATTGTCACATCTGTGGAATTCAATACCACAATTAATTAGAGACTGTACATCCTTTAAATCAGGGATCTTCAACTAGGGGTCCGCAGTGGCACTGCAGGGGGTCCACCAATTCATGTTTGATAACAAATAATTTTGTGTTACAAAAAATAAAATATGGGTAAAAAGCCATCAGAAAATCTATTTAAATATAAGCACCACTATGTGACCCAGAATGAGTCGAAATGCACAATAATTTTAAGCTACAGGCAAAAGTAAAAAATGACAGTTTTGGTCGAATTTGAGGTTTTCACAAAAATATGTTAAGCCCTCTTCTAGCGATCCTAATGCTCCAAATACTATACACATCTAAAATTAACATGTATTTGTACATTTTCTGAAAGGAATAACTTTTTTTCACTGCTCACATCTGGACGACTGCAGCTGCTTCTCAAGTTGTAGGTCTATTACAAAGCGCAGCATTCCAGCTTTGTGAATATTCATATAGAATTATCGATGACAATGGTCCAAACCAGCTGCTGATGAAAACAAAACACATGTGCAGGGGCGGGCTGGCCATTACTGGCCCGGTACCCTACTTTTTTGTTTATGTTTTATGTTGTTGCTGGAAAATGTATACTAAAGTGATTATTTCTGAATTCGCCATTTAATAATAAAACGCCAATAAATCATGAATAGACTAGTTTTGGCTGGCAATGCAATTCACCTAGCGCACACTCCGCACATCCGCCAAAAAAATGCAAGACTCAAGAATGGCGTAGAAGCGCCCAGGTGGAGCAGAGTTGCTAAACTGTCCTGTTTAGGACTTCAAGTAAAGGTCAGTTTCACCTGCAGATAGACAGACTATTGTGGTTTTGTCTCAGTTTAAGTTAATTATTTAAGCATTAAACTGCTAGCAAATGTTAGCAGTAGCAGTCAAATGCCAATTACCAAAAGAACATAATTACTATTGTACAGAGTAGGAATTTAGCAGACAAATATTCACATAATGTATTACAGGTTTAGAGGGAGCTAAGGCAGACAACAACACAGCCCTTACGAAAATTAAACCATGCTAACCACACCATGTTGGTTAAACCATGGTAACAACAAATTAACTATGGTTTGGCTACACTATTATATTTATATTCATGGTATTTGAAACTCTGGTTCCCTATCTGTCGGTCACTACGAGTTATGTTGTGACGACATAGGGGATTTACTTGGAAGCCCCTATCATCTCTGACTTAAGAGAAAATGCCAATGAAATTGGCTAGTGGATTTTGCATACCTGAGCCACTCCCCGTGCATACGGGTATAAAAGGGCGACAGGTGATTAGGTGATTGCGTCCACTGATTAGATTTTAGCCGAGTGGATGAGAAGAGTGCTGATCTTCACAAAGCCTTTCATCTTTGTTTTGTTCCTGGTTGGCGTAACGGTTCAATCAGCGGAGTCCCTCTCATCAGCGATTCCCCTGGGCACTTTAACTAAGAGAGCAAATTCTAAAAGAGCAAATCACGGACGATCGGGTCTTTTTCAAGATGCCGTTTCGTCCGTGTCCTTCTGGTTGCGATCGTTTCCTGTCTGCGGATGACGGACACGATCGTTGTCTTCAGTGTCTGGGCATCCAACATGCTGAAGATGCTTTCGTGTATGACTCATTCGCCTGTAGCCTAAATGTGTTATTATTAAAAACAACTAGTTTGAGATTTATAGGCCCATATCCCAGGTGTGTCAAACTCTGGAGGGTGTTACTGGAGGGCCACAGCCCTAAAGAGTTTAGTTCCAACCCTGCTCCAACACACACACCATGTAGTTTTCAAATAAGCCTAAATGATTAGTTTAGCTGTATCAGATGTGTTTAATTAGGGTAATATCTACACTGTGTAGGGCTGTGGCCCTCCAAGTACTGAGTTTGACACCTTTGGTCTATCCCATTTTTTCCTCCCTCTCATTGTTAAAATGTAACTAAGTAATTTTTACTCTGAGTACATTTTAAATGAGATACTTTTTACTTTTACTTGAGTATATTTTTAGACTGGTACTTTTACTTGTACTTAAGTAAGATTTCAGTAATGTAATGGTACTTTTACTTGAGTAGAATATTTGTGTACTCTTTCCACCTCTGCATTATATACATACAGTATAAGATAATATAATTGATTCTTATTCATAATATGATTAGTTTATATTAATATCGAAAGCTGTATGTTTTATATAGCTCTGCTTGACACATTTTGTATTGGGGACCCCTGCTCCATGTCTCTGGAGCCTAAGGGGTCCTTACCCTGTAAAACTTTGAATACCCCTGCTTTAAATCATTTAAGCATTATTTTAAAAAATGGCTTCTTAATAACAAACAATGTGAACATTAATGTTGTTAATATATCATAATAAGCTGAATAATTTCTATTTACACAAATTTTATATTTTTATGTATTGTCAGTTTGTATAATTTTTGGTTACATTTTTGGTTGAATTTAGTTTTTATTGTTTTTTATTATTATGGTTCTTTTTTTCCTCTAGTTATTTGGCCTAATAACATCTGGCAAAGGGATTACCAATGAAAACTAGCCTCTGGGCTAATTTGGGTACATTTACATTCATGGCTGTTGATTAATGTACACTGTCCCTTTTTGTGAAATAAGTTAATAACTTAAAAAATAATCAATTTCAATCATTGAGGATATTACACTTAAACTAAAGACTACATCTTCTCTTTAAGATATTGTTTCGACCCATTTGTTAAAGCAAGTTTTAAATTCACTTGACCCTTTTTATAGTGGCTATATTAAATAAGAGCTTGCTTTCAGGGGTTGTGCCTGATAACTGTAAACATGCAGTGGTTCAACCCCTTTTGACGAAATACAATTTGGATAAGAGTGTTTTACCTAATTTTAGACCAATCTCAAAACTTCCATTATTGGCTAAAATTCACGCAACTTCAGTAATTTGTTGATACAAATGAGATCTGAAAAGTGTTTCAATCGGGTAAAAAAAAAAAAAAAACGAACGGCACTGAATAAGCTTTGCTGAGAGTTTCTAATGGTATTTTTCTTGTGACCGACCTCTGTAATGTTACTCTACTTTTAGTTCTAGATCTAATGACAACGTTTGATACAATTGACCATCACATTCTTATATCTGATCTTGAAACAGCCTAGAACAAATCTAGAAAGAAAAGAAAATAAATAAATAACCTAGCCAAAACAAAACGGCAGGACATGTTCCATGTACTTAGAACACAATTTTAAGAATAAATGAATGTGATCTACAGATTTTACACTACACTTGAAAGGAACAAATTAGATCATTGGCTGGAAGAGGGATCTAGGAGCTCTCAACCCAAATGTGACTGAACCAACACTGAGTTCCCCGTTGAATACAAACGGAGTCCTTAGAAAGACAATGCCTTGTCTAAACCATCAATCAATCAGAGATCAGACAGAACAAGAGAGGGAGGAGAAAGAACACACACACAACACAGCAAATACAAGAAACTCAGGTCGTAACAGCTACAGTTAGGAATGATTTTAGATAAATATCTTGTGTCGTTTCATACGTACACCGATGACACTCAATTGTATTCATCTTTTAACCTGAACTCTTCCAGGTCCTTGGGGCATTTGTTGGCCTTTGTAGATAAGGTGAAGTCATGGATGGCTGCAAACTTTTTGAGTCTTAATTAATCGAAAACAGGTGATTATATTTGGTCCTTCTGAAATTATTGAAACGGCTAGATGTAACCTGGGTACATCGAGTCCCTTTAGGAAACACCAAGTAAAAAAAAAATGGGTGTGATCTGAGCAGCTATCTCTAGGAGAGATAAACTCAGCAATCTGAATGAGGAAGTCCAGGGGCCTGTTATTCGTACGTAGCTAACTCAGCTAGCTGGATTAGATTTTTGCCAATTTTATTTGATCTTGGATCATTTGGTTCTTCAAAGCTCATCCTGGACTTGCTCGTTTCATGTAAACAGGATTAGATTACATCTTTTTAAATAGAATTGATACTTAAAGTAAATGTTAATAAATAAAAAATAATTACTTTATAATTGTATTGGAGTCTTACACACATACTGTACAGATAATATGAACTGTGCATTAATTTGAGAGGTGACAGATATTATGGGAGTGGCTTGATGGAGCACAGGAGATGCAGTCACGTAGCAAATCTGTTTCAAAGATACAATTAAATGAATTGCTAATTACAACTATTAAATAAAAATGTAAAGACTGTCCAAATACAAGAAATCGTGAATATAAATAATTTGGAATCATGTAAAACATTACAAATAAATTAAAAACACTGCACATTTCATGTATCTATTATAAAATGTATGTAGTTTTGTTCGCTTGGCTTTTTCCTTATAAAGGTCCTTACATCTGTCAACTTTTTCAACAGGTGTCTTTTTTTAATTATATGATGTCATTACGTTGCTGTCTTGCCGCCTGAGCCATTCCATGTTAAAGTTTAGTTTAGTCTTGTTTTTTCCTTAAGTTTATAGCCTGGCTTGGATTTTATCCCTTGCCTTGTTGTTTGGACTCTGTTTGCCCCTGCCTGGACTATTACTGTGTATTTGGATTACCTCTCTTTGTTATGCCCCCCCTGGATTATGTTCACCCCCGATCGACCCCGTCTGTTCGCTGGACTATTCTTATGTTTTGCCCTTGCCATACCTGTTTGCTGGTGTTTGGACCCCGCCTGTGTTTTTTTGACCACGTCTCTGTTCGATCTGATTTGTCACAAGGCAAGTTAATTCAATTCAATTCAATTAAAGATTATTTGTAGCGTTTTTTAGGATACAATCATTGCAAAGCAGCTTTACAGGAGATTAAGTTTCTACAATAGATGTATATATTGTAGAAACTTAATTTGGTTAATTCTGTATATTGTCTGAGGGGTTGGCATCATCTCTTCTCAGGTGTTTGGTCATCTCAGATCATTTAAGTGTTGGATCCAGACTGAAGCGTGTCCCGTGGCAGAAACAAAGAAACAAATAGAGACATAATTAGCGTAGCTGTTGTTCCATCCAAGCAAAAAATATTTGTTCAACCCAAGCTAAAGAATAATAATTGGATTGTAGCGTGATAGAAGACTAGTTAGCTACGCAGGAGCTAAACCATTTAGGGCCTTATAGGCAAGTAATAATATTTTGTTACTGATACGGGACTTAATAGGTAGCCAGTGCAGAGACTGTAAAATTGGAGTAATATGATCACATTATCTTGACCTGGTAAGGATTCTAGCTGCAGCATTTTGTACTATCTGTAGCTTGTTTATTGAAGATGCAGGACAACCACCTAGCATGGCATTACAATAATCCAGTCTAGAGGTCATGAATGCATGAACTAGCTTTAACAAGCATTTTAACAAGTATTTCCATACTCTTGCTTCTTAGACAGATGTGTTCAATACAAATCAACATGGACAGAAAGGCAGAACGGGAAGAGATGGCACCAATTTGTAAAGTTTAATAAAGAATATAATGGACTTAATATAAACGTTATGATATAAAGATATATATGACTCTGACAACTTACAATGGGCACAATCTGCATGAGAGTTAAGGTAATGGCCAATGTACAGCAGGAGTAAAAGTCCTAGAACCTTGTACGAGTACGCTTGTATAATATCATATGAATTTGCTGAAATTCAAATGTTGGAGTTGGAGTCAGAGTAATTAATTTTGGTAGCAGAATTGCCAAATTTTTTTTAAATGTTGGTAGCAGAAATGCAAAATGTGTAACATTTTCTCAAAAACAAGGAAAACACCAGCTCATAAAATGTATATTTGACCCTCTGAGGTCGACGGTTGAAATGTTTTGGTTTAGCACTTGTTCTCACTCTCCATGTATTTATTGAATAACAAAAACTGACTCCATGTTTTTGAGTTCGAAGCCCCATTCTGCAGAAAGCACCAACTAATGGTCCGAATCAATATTTAATCAATAAACCTGCAGTGTTAATGATACTGTTCAGGCTGACTATTGAAAGTCCTCTTGATCACATGAGAGCACTACGGTGGCTTTGATTACAGGCTAATGTCAAATGGCTCTGATCACGGCAGTAAACAACAAGTGAAAGCAGTTCAATCCGCTGGTGTTGGAGGCTGCACATGCTGAGCATATACAATAGCAAGTCTTCATTCTGGTATGGCCTTAATTGTCTGACATTTTTCCTTTTCTGATAACTGTCAGATATGTCATGTCATTAAGCAAATTAATCAATTAAAATGGGTAAAAAGATTAATTGTAATTATTTTCAAAGTCATTCATTTACTTGTGGCTATGTTAAAATTTTATTTTAAATAAGCTCATATTTAGAAAGAAGCATATTTAGAAAGAAAATGTCTAAGAAAGGCCATACGCTAATGCAATATGCCAACCACAAGCGGTGATTCATATATGAGTAATTGAAGGTCCAGAATAGCAGCTATACATTATTATGTAGGTGTTTCATATTACATGCACAAACAACTTGATTAATTAAAGTTACCATTTTCTTCAAGGGGCAAAATATTGCTGTCCTAACTGTCTTTAAACAGCATCTGTAGTCAAGCAACTGCTAATGACAACATGCTTCATGTCAATATCCATCTGGATCAATAGATACTGGGGCATGTCCTTCAAATGGTTTCATGAATCAAAACACCAAGTCACTGCTGTTCCAGTTTCTTGAATTTAAATCATATAAATAAAATGAAAGGCCAATAAATAAAACTACAGTGCAGCAGATGCCTTTAATCCCATCGCAAAGTGAATAGATATTTTATAATATTTGTTTAATGGAAGCCTGATGTGAAATCTATATGAGGCATTGAGTATCTTTCTAATTAAATGTGATATGCATCTTTAAGCCTGTTTTTAATCAGGATGTTTGTATTTTATTTGTTTCAATAATGAAACTGATATTTCTGTCTATTGTGAACTCAACCAATCCACTGTAAACTAATAACTCATACATCAGCAGAGATCAGCGTCATGTGTTCATCAGCCAATCAGTGCCCCCCTCAATTTGAGCATTGGGATGCCCCATAACACCCAAAAATATATACTTGAGGGGTCCTCTGGTTTTTCAATAAAACTATAAAAGATGAAATGAAAGGATTAAATTGCTGTACTAAATTTAGACTAACCATAGCTTATATTACATTGTGTTTTGCACATTATAACTAATCACACATTATTCTGTTGAGTTTAGGATTTCAGTGGCCGCTCAGAGGCGTGCAGATTAGTCATTGCTGAATTTTTTGAAACTCATGAATTCCCTCATCATAAGCCACAAAAACACTATCTAGACTGACTGTGCTCATTTAGAGTGTGCTCCTTCATTGCATGATTCAGTCTAATAAAATGCATTTTGAATGCTGTCAAAATTCAATATATTGGGTAAGAAAATGTATATATTTAAATGATTTCATATAGTTAATCAATATCACACGAAGAGTGACATTTTTAGCAAAAATCACAAATGTGATATTGATTGTAGCCTGTACAACAGTTCAATAAACAAGAAGTTGATACTAATAGACTTATGTTTTAGACACCATATTGCCTATTTTTGCTCTATTTTGCAAACTCAAGTGGATCTAGATACAGCCACAGCACTGTTTTGCGCAGGCCCGGCTCCAGATATGAGATACAAGTTTGGCCAAGTGATATTCCAGGTGGGCCGGGGTTATGAGTTGGGTATATAAAAATAATTTAGATCAGTTGGAAAATGTACACTATAATTCTAAACTGAAAGCATCTACTCTACAACAGGGTTGCCAGGTGACAAAACTAGCCTTGACAACCCTGCATCCAACACAATTCTTGTTGCAGTCCCATTTCACTCACCAAGGCACATGTGCTGTGGTAATGTGACAATAAAAGTGATTTGATTTGATTTGACTGATCATGGGTGGAGAGTAATGAGCAGTGCATGTGTAGTGCTGCCTGGATAAGAGGTTATAGGCTACTCATTTATGCCCCCATTTTTTTAAAAGTGAATGGATGAACGCCTTACATTATAAACAGTGATAAACGTGAACTGGCCATTGGGAGCACCGGGACTTTTCCTGGTGGACTGGCGGCTGATTTGGCCCGCTGCCCTGTGTTTTTTATTATTTTATTTGTATTTTAATTTATTTATTTTTACCTAACTGATGTGCCAAAGTGATCATTTCTGATTGTGGTACTCCCCAATAAATCATAAATGATTTACGGTCAGAATAATCAGTTAAATGTAGCAAAATTACTAACCTTTTCAGGGCTTCAAGTCCAGGTTTATTACAGATTTTCATCTGTAATACGCTACTGTAGTTTTGTCTTTATTAACCTAGTTGAGTAGAAAACTGCTAGCACCTGTTAGGCTGTCAGCAGCACCCCATTATTATCATCAGTCAGAATACTGTGCTAAAGGACATCATTATCGAATGGAAATATGTATTAATTAATTTAGCAGGCAGATATTCACATGGATTTATTGTATAGAAAGGGAGGGAGCTGGAGCAAACAGCAAAACAAAAATATCAGTCAGCCCAAATATACATAGTGTGTTCAGTATTAGGATTTTCAATGTATACTAATTTTGGCATTTAGGCACTTTAGAAAAAATGTTTTAATATATTTGTGTGAATTATAGATTTGTTAAATCTTTGGTATTAAGTCATTTTAAGAAAAATTACTTTATTTTCAAACAAATTTCAATGAGGTGGTTGTTTTGCAACAAGGTGGACACAGTTCTGTTAATAACAGTAGACCTGCTGGTAAAGAAGTGTCAGGTACAAGAAAAAAGGAAATGACAGAGATATTGGAGAAAATGAAGAAAAGGAAAATTGAAGTAAAGGTGCAGTTCAAAAGAGAACCTTTAATTATTTTCCAGGCCCCGACTAAAGACGTAGACCTTTGTATGTGAGGGTTATACAAATAGGCAGGCCCGTGGCCAGCTAAGAGGCCATTTTCCATGTTCAAAAATTTAAAAAATATCATATTTAAAAAATATATATTTTTCTCTGAATTACTAATTTGCTGTTAAACTCCCCCATATGAATGTCTGCATGACATGTATAATTCAGTTTAGACAGATTTCAGGCATGTTTAGCGTCCGTGGTGTTAACATGAGGGTGTCATGATACACGGAGCAAACCACTCGGTGAACTCAGTCTCAACTTTATTAACATACACGTTCATAGAACAAAACTCTCTCTCTGCCTTTAGCGGCAGCCTGCATGCCCCGGAACCTCCCCCCGTTGCCTAGCAACCCTGGACCCTAATACAGAACAACCAATCACAATAAACTGTTCACATTTCACCACAGAGGGAGTTATGAAATCAGGCTTAAATCAGCCTTGAGTGTGAGCGAAGGTGCAGCCTCCGTGTTGCCAGATCCAGCTATTATAATTGTTTTTAGACTTGTCTTTTTCACTTAACTTGACACTTTAGAAAGTTAATAAAGTAGGACGTCGCAGTTTAGAGGTAACGGTATCTTTACCTTATCTTAATTGTGAAATATTTTAAATAATTTCAGTTTAATTTTATATATTATTTTATATTTATTTGTTTTTGTTTGTTTTAATAGATCGCCGGTATGTTGCCGAATTCAGCACCCTGCCAGATTATGTAGTATTGGTATGTTTAGGAGTTGGTGTGGGGGAGGGGTTAGGATTAGGGATGGGGTTGGGATTAGGCAATCAGGCAGCGACTTCAACGAAGGGGTGCATAATCTGGCAGGGGTGCAGAATTCGGCACAACACCGGCACTTAAACTGACAGTAATAAAAAAGCCCATGGACAGGTTATTGCATTTGATAAGGCAAATGCAAAAAATATATTATCTTTCAGAGACGTTATCAACACTGCCAAAAACAGTAGCATTTAACACTAGTACACAGATCTGTAGAACAAGAAAGACCAAAGCACCGCCATTGCACCCATAAGAAAGGAAATAAATTAAAAACATTTTACTTATTATTACGCATTCATAACTCTGCATTGCAATATAACGTGACGTGATTAGCAGGCGCACTTTTCAAATTGACAGCATTTTATTTAAAAAATTGATCGGTTCCTTGTGCCAAGAAGGCCTGTCCCCGACTAAAGATTTCACTAGTCACACATAAATTGATTAATATAATAACTTATTACCATACTAACCATCCTTTAATATATAGGCGTATAGCCTATTCCGCGTGCAACGGCAAAAGTAGGCTAATGATTATGAATGTTGGGGGAAAGGCAAAATAAAACATTTTAATTATTCGTTAATAAACTAGTGATTTCTTCTCAGTCACTGTCGGCTGAAAAGATAAAGTTGCAGAATGCGACGCTGACTTTAATAAAGAAATGCACCTTTTCATTCCGACTACGTAGTTAAAGATTTTTATTTTTTGGTTCGTTAGATTCGTTTCGCTTAATGTAGCAGGTTCATTGCTGTGACGCCTCATTTCACGGAGACTGCATGAGACGGCAGAAAGCGATCTTGTTTCTCTATGTATTGTTTCTCTGTGTAGCCTACATAAATAAAAGCATATATATATATATATGAACTTGCTGTTGAATTTTGTATTTTGAAAGTTCAAAGTCACCATTGCAGGATGTGCAAAATGTTAATGATTTAAAAAGGAGGGATTATTTAAAAAGCATTTTGTTTTATTTAGTAGAGCAGCTACAGCTGTTTTACATAATATATTTTTACATAGCCTAGTCACTGAAGTCAATGATTATTCTTTGATAAAGTAAATGTGCTTTGCTCACTGTATAATTTGTTCATTGTTTGAATAACCGTGGAAATGCGGTGTAATAATTAGAAACTTAAAATGTATTTTTATTAAACCTGTGATCATCAGGTTAAATAGGTGTTTAGTCTTATTAAAATATGTGACATAAATTGTACTTGCCTAAAAGGGGTTTATGTTGTGTGTAGTTAATGATTAGGCTACAGTGAGCGCGTTTGACTAGAGCGCAGTTAAAGAGCTGTTGTAGGTTATACTGTATGTGATTGTCGGTGACCCACTTGAGCAAGAAAGCTTCGGAAAATGGAAAAAAAACAGCAACAACAAAAATATAGCTGCAAGCAGCGATAACCAGGGTTCAAGAATTTTAAGGCCTAAGGTGGTATGCTTTTAGGGTCTAGGCCATAGTAGTTGGATGCATAGCTGACAGTGAAACTCATCGAAAATGGACAATAGGCTCACAGAAACACACACACACACAAATAGAAATGAAATGGTTAAACTATCATATTAATAATCATTAAGCTTGCTTACACAGATACACACACAGAAACACTCAAATACGGACATACATGCACACATATTTTGTTGCAGATATAGATATTTGAAATAAATGACAGGTGACAATACTCTTTGCAAGTCTTCTCTTTAAGAGTTTATATCAGATCTCAACCCTGCTCCTGGAGAGCTACCATCCTGCAGATTTCAGTTACAACCCTGCTCCAACACACCTGACTGAAATTAACAAGTAGCCTTGAAGACTGTGATTAGCTGGTTCAGGTGTGTTTGATTGGGGTTGGAGCTGAAATCTGAAGGACGGTAGCTCTCCAGGAGCAGGTTGAGACCCTGGTAGGCCAATGTGAAATGCAGGGCTGACAAAGAACACATTCACAATGGAGAATTCATTAAAACTGTCTCTCTCTGTCACATACACACACACACACACACACATTCACTCACTTTGTTGCAGATATAAAATAGTGATTTTCAAAGACATCCAAAACGGAGAATAGGTTAACAGACACATGTGGCCTACACACAAATGAAATGGTTAAACTAACATATTAATACCCAATAAGCATGGTTTTTTTTTTTTTTTTTTTTTTACATTAATCTGACAATAAATGTGGCACACCCAGTTTTTCTGATGCACATCCAGAGTCTCCTTTCTGGCTACGCTCCTGGTATGGGAGTTACATTTTCACAAATAATGGTGAAAACATTCACAAGAGCAGTAGACAATGTTATCAGCTATATAGCAAAGGTTATTAATACAAATTATAACAGTAATATGTGTTGTTGCATGAATAGTAAACAACTGATAACATTATCCACCCCTAACTATAGTAAAGTATTTAAAGATTTTGATGCAATAGGATATGATTTAAAAATGATCATCCCTCCAAACAGAGAAAACATATTTTACAAACATCCACATGTCTGTCTCTTTTAAAGTGTTTATAGTGAATAATATAATGATTTGCATTTGTAGGGGTTATTATAGCACAATTCGGTAACACGTTCTATGAAGCACTTATTTCTAATGCATTAAAAATAACTTTATAATATGTTGTGTCATCTCATGAATATTCATAAGAACAGTTTTAATGTATTATAATACTTACTTGTGGTTATAGCTTTTAAGAGTATGATGATTTATAACACACAATGAACACAATCCATCCGCTTAAGTTACAATGGATTATAATTATCATAGTTATAATGTATTATAAGTCTCATATCTTGCCACATTACTTATGTTACATTATTAAAGCAGACAAAGACCACTTATAATTAAAAATAATAACAATAATATATATATATATATATATATATATATATCGAGAGAGAGAGAGAGAGAGAGAGAGAGAGAGAGAGAGAGATCAGATAAGATGAATGTGTAATATGACACATTTGCTTTGATTTTTATATAATATCAGTTGTATTATTTTGATGGCACCCTTCAGACAGCTGTTGATAAGTAACTCTGTAACATGTCAACTAGCAGTCATGAGAGTATTAGTTGACTGTCTGCTGATTTTGTCCCAGTCCGCCTCTGAACAGTGACATTTAAAAGTTGCTTTTAATTCATCCCAAAATGGGCTATTTCCACATTTTCACTTAACGTTTGCTTCTTCACGGAGTAAGGTTAATCCTGAAATTAATATTAGCCTCAACAGAGCAAATTTTGCAATAAATAATTCACATTTAAAAACATAGACTGCAGCAATTAACATTTTGTCAGAACCTCTAGTAAATTACAAGTTATTTGTTTAGTTGTCTATTAAGAATCATAGGAGAATATGATCTCTATTTGAAAAAAAAGTGATCAATTTATTGTGCATATTCCTATGTTTGACTGACTGTTTCTCCCGTGGCAGTGACGGCCAAATGTAACCCCCCAAATGTAACAAATATCTGATCTTGTAAGATGTCCTCCCTTTACACAGAGCACTGTAGGCGTGATCGCCAAATCGAAAGTGAAAGTGAAAGGCTTGAGTGCTGATTCAAAAGGATTTCAATTCCGAGCATATTGATAGCGGCTCCCTAATGCTGGAAAATACAGTATTAGCAAGTATGTGGGTGTGGCCAGTAAGAAAACAAAAAATATATGAACCTTAATTGAATATCACAACAGTTTTGTGATTGGCTGTTATGTGTGGGGCCAGGATGGGCCAAGCTTCTGATTGGGTGGGCCAGGCCCACCCTGCCACGTGGAGCCGGGCTTGGTTTTGCATCTCTGAGCAACATGACTGTTTCGTTCCTGAATGAATCAACCGTTTAAATGATTTGGTTCAATCGCAATGACTCCTTAACAGTGAGTTGCAGCCACCTACTGGCGGTTTTAATTTCACATTTCAAGTACCTTTTCATTTAACACCAACACCACTCAGGAAGAGATTGTCTGATTATCGTTATCAATAAAATCCAAGAAAATATTGAGATATATTTTGTCTATATCGCACACCCCTAGGCTAGATATGTAATATATTATTTTCTTAGTGATAGTTTGGTATACATAATTCCCTAATCATCATACAATAAGCTTTTATCTTAGAATTAGGGTTTGTCAACGATAACGAGGACAAGAAAAACAATCTGAATCATATCTATATATATTTTTTTTTTGAATGGGACAGAGGAGGAGGAGGTCTGGTTGGAAGACCCCCTCCGAGAGCTTTGGCACACCAACACTGACCAATCACATGCTGGAAATAATAATAATAATAATAATAATAATAATAATATGTTCATTATAAATATTTCCAGAAATGAATATGTAAAGAGTGATGTTTAACTGAATGTTTTCAGACGCTTAATTGCAATTAAAATTTTAATAAAATTATATTCAGAATGTATATTGAATGGAATATGGAATATAAATATTGATCCACTTAAATGTCAGGGTTTTGGACTGTCTTGTGTGTGTTTTTGCTCCCCATGTGCTCTGTGACCCAGTTTCTGTCTCCCGTTGATTGTGTTGATTTGATGACATCATGTGACACCCAGCAGCCAGAACAGAACTTATGTTTTATTTATTTGGTAAAACTTTTGGCCGCAATGGAGATAATGAAAATATATGAAGGCTGTTAAGAAAATGAATATTAAAAATAAAAATATGACATGAAAACATGTCTATGAAAACATGAACACATGATTAGATGTTAGGTTATGATTGATGCAATGTTATTAAAAAAGAAGCATCTAAAAATAATACACTCAAAAACATGATTGTACAATACTGTTTATTTTACAATACACTTTATTCAAACAATTCATTTTAATTTAACACCATTGTATTAGATTTCTCATTCAATCACAGTTGCATTGGGGTAAACTGATTTGAAACACTTATGCTTTGGTTCAACAAAATGTTTTCAGTTTGAAAGAACATGTCAATTAAGTAGGTCAAAATAGCATTTGGTGCTTGTTCCGTTTACTTAAATCAAGTTAACCTAACACAATTATTTTCTACCACATTAATTAATCCATTTGAGTTAAGAAACATACATTATTTTAGTTGTGTTAAAGTATCATTATATAATCTAGGAACAGGATTTCCACTTCCCAACATGCTTTGCACGGGGCTGGATAAGGTTCAAAATGAGAATAAATGTTCAAATAAAATAGTATTTTATGCATCTTTTCTCAAGATCATACAATGGGGATACATATTGATGTTTAATGCTATTTTTGTATTTAAGAGAGTTTCTGTTATGTTAGTGTTTTTGAGGGTTAACATTGTGGTGAAGTGTAGAAGATGTGCTTGGGTTGAGGACCTGCCTCACAATGAATTATTGTGGTTAAAAAAAAAAAAAACAGTTTAGGCATGCCATGTATGTAACAACTATCTTCTGGCTAACTCTCAACAATAAGAGCTATATTTGAAGTGTTTAGCATGCATCATAAATAGCAGCTGCATCAAAACAAAAACAAAAACAAAAACTTTTGAAATAAACGATTTATCGACAGTGGTTCGACATAATGGAAACATGTTATCTCTACTCAAATACGTAGTTTGGATGAACTTACTTAAATTGAGTTATTTTGACATGGTTGTTTAAGTTTACTCAATTCTGTTTATTTCATCATACATTATGTATTTTAGTTGAGATAATATGTTTCTGTTATGTGGAACCACTGTACATAAGTTAGTTTAAATTATATATTTTTTTAGTGTAGCTGCCTGAGGTGAAGCTGACTTTATGCCAATAAACTGAAACCCTTTCTATGACGCTTCCTATGACATTAATCAGACAACTTAGGTACCTAAACGTAACATTACAACTTGTATCTACACAAAAGGATGCACACGCCAGGGAACTTTATAGCGAGAGAGAGAGAGTGCTCCCACCGTTATGCGCTTGAAACAGCTTGCTGAAAATCGGGAAAGGACAGGCTTTTCTATATATTTCACATTCTATAAAGTTCTCATTATAATACTTATGTCATAAATTTTATGGCAGATTTGTGCTATATTTTAATCTACATTATAAAGTGATTCATAAAATTGCCTGCATGTTTTCGAAGCCATACGAAGTAAAAACATCACTGTTGCATTATTATAGGATCAGTATTTTTTTTTTAAAGAAATGTCTAAAAGCAATATGACCGTCTCACATAACTCAGTCGATATTGGGCATTGCATTTGAGCATGAAATTAAATACTGGTAATATGCTGCGCATTCAGCTGCATGTAAATACATATTAACATCCCAATGCAATCCTATTAGATTAATCAGATGTGTATGTAGCTAACCCAGACACGGTCCTGCTGGTGTGCCCTGACCGGCCATCAGATGTCTCTGTATGTGCTCTCCTGTCTATTGTCTGCCCCCTCCCATCTTGTTACCCAATCATTGCTTCAGTTGCTCCACCTGTGTCTCCCTTGTTACCCTCGTTTGTCTCCCTATTTAGCCTCCTGTTGTCTGTAGTCCCGTGCCGATCCATTGTTTGTGTGTTTCATGTTTGCCTGTTCTGTGGTTCACTGCCTACATGCATGTTTTTCCTGTTTATCTTTGTTTTATTTTGTTATTAAAAAGACTATTTTCCTGAATTTGAGTTCTCACCTCATCTCTCAAAGCCAAGCTTCTCTCTCTTCTCACATCTATACTTTGAACCCCATGCTGCTGCAAGCTAAACAATCAGAGCTCAGGGTGCCGCCCATTGTTCATTGTTACTAGTAATAATTGAATTAGAGAGCTCTCTAATTGGCATTTTTAATAGTAAGAACTGAATTGTAATAATTCTTACTAGTAAAAAATGCAATTATGACAAGTAATGTTGGGAATATTTTAATCTAAAATGTCTTGCCATATAGAACTTAAGTACATTTGTATATGTCATTTTAGAATTACTTCTGTTGGCTTTAAAATATGGTACAATTTACAGTAACGCTATACATTACAACCCGCAAAGAACTACATAAGTATAATTGCGGTGTATGTTTCTGTAATTATAGTGCATCTATATACATATATGCGGCCAACATACAGGTGCAACACACACACACACACACACACACACACACACACACATATATATATATACAGGTGCATCTCAATACATTTGAATGTCCTGGAAAAGTTCATTTATTTCAGTAATTCAACTCAAATTGTGAAACTCGTGTATTAAATAAATTCAATGCACACAGACTGAAGTAGATTAAGTTTTTGGTTCTTTTAATTGTGATGATTTTGGCTCACATTTAACAAAAACCCACCAATTCACTATCTCAACAAATTAGAATATGGTGACATGCCAATCAGCTAATCAACTCAAATCACCTGCAATGTTTTCCCGAACCTTCAAAATGGTCTCTCAGTTTGGTTCACTAGGCTACACAATCATGGGGAAGACTGCTGAAGTCTGGACTGCTGACTGCAGTCCAGAAGACAATCATTGACACCCTTCACAAGGAGGGTAAGCCACAAACATTAATTGCCAAAGAAGCTGGCTTTTCACAGAGTGCTGTATCCAAGCATGTTAACAAAAAGTTGATTGGAAGGAAAAATTGTGGAAGAAAAAGTTGCACAACCAACCAAAAGAAACCGCAGCCTTATGAGGATTGTCAAGTAAAATCCTTTCAAGAATTTGGGTGAACTTCACAAGGAATGGACTGAGGCTGGGGTCAAGGCATCAAGAGCCACCACACATAGACATGTCAAGGAATTTGGCTACAGGTGTCATCAGAGGCGTCTTACCTGGGCTAAGGAGAAGAAGAACTGGATTATTGCCCAGTGGTCCAAAAATCCTCTTTTCAGATGAGAGCAAGTTTCGAATTTCATTTGGAAACCAAGGTCCTAGAGTCTGAAGGAAGGGTGGAGAAGCTCATATCCCAAGTTGTTTGATGTCCAGTGTTAAGTTTCCACAGTCTTGTGATGATTTGGGGTGCAATGTCATCTGCTGGTGTTGGTCCATTGTGATGGTCCATTGACAGAGAAATTTTGGAGCACTTCATGCTTCCTTTTGCTGACCAGCTTTTTAAAGATGCTGATTTAATTTTCCAGCAGGATTTGGTACCTGCCCACACTGCCAAAAGCAACAAAAGTTGGTCAAATGACCATGGTGGTGGTGTGCTTGACTGGCCAGCAAACTCACCAGACCTGAACCCCATAGAGAATCTATGGGGTATTGTTAAGCGGAAAATGAGAAACAAGAGACCAAAAAATGCAGATGAGCTGAAGGCCACTGTCAAAGAATCCTGGGCTTCCATACAACCTCAGCAGTGCCATAAACTGATCACCTCCTTGCCACGCCAAATTGAGGCAGTAATTAAAGCAAAAGGACCCTACCAATTATTGAGTACATACACAGTAAATTAACATACTTTCCAGAAGACCAACAATTCAATGTTTTTTTTTTATTGGTCTTATGAAGTATTCTAATTTGTTGAGATTTGTTTGGTGGGGTTTTGTTAAATGTGAGCCAAAATTATCACAATTAAAAGAACCGAAGACTTTAACTACTTCAGTTTGTGTGCATTGGATTTATTTAATACACGAGTTTCACAATTTGAGTTGAATTACTGAAATAAATTAACTTTTCCTGAATATACTGACAAGCATTTATGATAAACTACAATATATTTTAATGTAATATCATTAAAATATTTGCTATTACACTTTTTTAAGATTGATATTTTTACATTTTGTACTTTATTAGGATAAGATAGGACAGATCAGAACTGACAAGAAGTGAAGTGGGAGAGAGAGAGGGGTGGGATTGGGCAAGGTCCTCGAATCGGGATTCGAACTTGGGACGCCCGTAGCGCAATCTTGCTTTATGCCACAAGGCTATTGGCACCGGTGCAATTACACATTTTTAATGATGAAATTAGAATTAAGATTTGAAATACTTTAAATGTAATATCAACACCAACTGTAATATCAACACTGTAATATGTCAATGTAATATTAACATATAATCAAGTACTTTACATGTTCTTTAGTATTTTAATTACATCAAAATATATAAAAATGCTATTAAAACATAATTATTTAAAATCTCTATTTATCTATTTAATTACTTATTTAACTTTTACAATATTACAAAGTGCACTTTTTAAAGGTGTACTTAGGTGTGAAAAGTGGCATAATCAGATTTACACTGCAGCAAGTTGTCCTGACACCACATGTCCATTGAGGATTAAATGTGATTGGCAGTGGCTGTCAGTCCCGCTGAACGGCCAGAGCCTTTGGAGCCTCTCGCACCACTGCCGATTGACTTATCGGTTCACCGCTGACCCCCTGCCACGTCTGCAAACAGTCGATAATTAATGCTTAGGCCATTCAGAGGCTGACTGATTGGCAGGCCTGAAACCTGGGGATTTCTGGATCTCAGCTTGCCCATGACAGCCATCCACACCCCCATTAGCAGCTCTTCCTGCTCTTAGGGTCAGGATTAAACTATCTTTTAGCTGATTCTCACATTGCTGCATGTCAAAGGCACGTTCTCTCCAAAGGAGCCTTTAATATGGACATTTACTTGATAAACAGGGGAATGTTGTCAGTGTGTGTATATCAGTGAGAGAGGGATCCAACTCTGGGCTTGGCAGTCTACATCTTAAAAATCTTACGCTACATTTACAATTTATAATCTTAGTGAAGGCTTTCTTACCGACTTGTCTTTTGACAGATATCTCAGCAGACAACAAGGCTAAATACCACATTGATACATAAACAAAAAATCTCTAAAAGAACACCGTATAGACAACTAAATTTCATCAAAACATGCTCTGAATGTTGGTTTGAAGTTCTGAAATATACTCTGTAGCAAAAAAAGATTATGCAATATTTAACAGCAATTAATACTGTCTTTATATAGTTTTACTGTGAAATGACTACATTGTCTTTTATATTTGTTGGTGCTAAATTAATACCAGTGCAAACAGTTTCCAGTCACTATTATTTTGATTACTTTGACAGGATATGGTGAAAATACACTTTTGCACTTAAACTTTTACAATTACAGGCAAATAACGACCAAGAGAAGATGCCTTTTAAAAATTCAACCAAATAAATAAATTAACTCATTATGATTAACTTGCAGCTACCGCACATCAAAATAATTTTCTCAATCACATTATACAGTTGTCTCATTTATTTTTAACTACTTTAGTAAAAGTATGGACGGATGGACGGACAGACGAATAGATAGATAGATAGATATATAGATAGATAGATAGATAGATAGATAGATAGATAGATAGATAGATAGATAGATAGATAGATAGATAGATAAATACAGACTCATTATGTTACGCATAGCATCATATAAAATGAGTCAATATTCACTGTGAAATCAAAAAGTCTCAGTGAAACGCCTTCCGCCTGGATGGCTTCCACATACGGCAGTCAGCGGAAGTGAGAAAAAAAGTGTTTATTACATTTGAAATATGGATACGCTACAGTAGGCCTGTATTCACACCCCTGGAGCCGTGTGAGGCACGTTTTATTATGGATGCGCAGATTTAATGTCACGTCTTCTGGACTGTTGACAAAAAGCACCTGTTTACCCAATTGTAAGGCTTGGAGGGGCCAGGACAATTTTTTATATAATTCTTATTGGATTTGTCTGAAAGAAGAAAGTCATATAAACCTAGGATGCTTTTAGGGTGAGTAAAACACACGATAATTTTCATTTTTGGGTGACCTAACCCTTTAATAAGTAGTTGCTTTGTACAACTATAACTTAATAAATAGTAATGGCGTTTTTTAATACTATACATTTGTGTGACCTGACCTATTTTGACTAATATTTGTATGTAAAACACCATAAATATGACCAAATGTGCAACTAATTCAGTAAAGCAAGACTTTGTTGAATAATGTCAAATAAGCGGTTTGTGCAAATTAATGTCCAAGTGAAGTCATACAGTACAATAGTAGCAAAACCCCAGTAGTTATATTACACATATAAATAAATCATATAATGTTGTAATAATGGATGTAGTTGTGTACATTTGGAAAATATATATTAATATATATATATTAAATATATATATTAAAATGTGAGTGTTAACTTAATATTCACAGCAACCTGTCTTTTGTTCATTTGTTTGGGGTTAATTGTTTGGATTCTGTATCAACTTGGAAATTAGAGGTATACCAGGTTTGATTCAAGGCAGCATAGTCCCAAAAATTGGATCTCATGGGAACTTTAAAGATAAAGCAGTAAATAGTCTTTATTGTCAGTCCATTGTAAGGGTCCCTGATGAAAGAAACTGATGAAATAAACAAGTGGTCTTTAGGGGAAAATAATAAAAAATCTACAAGAGTGCTGAATATGTCCTTTAAATCATTTAGACTAGCCAAACAATGCAGACGTCTGTTTGGCAATCAATAGGCATGACTAGCCGAACAGCACGTTAAGTGACAGTGCTGACATTATTAAGCCATTGGATCAGTACCTCGGTATAATTATGGAGACAAAATGGCAGGCCGGTCAGTCAGATATGGGAAATTATGTGAAAAAAGATTGTTGCACATGATGACAGGACCTGTCTCTTGGATGACCTGATGGAGATGCCGCTGTCTGTATTCTCGCTGACAGAGAAGCTTATCAGAGCAGGTTCAGGTGAAATGGTCTGACACAGTCTTTCTCTGCTCCTTCCAAAACATGACAAAAACAAAGCTGTGCTTGAGGGTGTCAGACATATTTAAACAATTTCCCAAGAAAACATTTTCCTTCTCACTACATTTGTAGAAAAACACTTTGTCCTTGTGAAATGAAATGGTAAAAATGGAAAACTGAGCCTGAATATACACTAGAATCATTACTTATCCATTTATTTGAAGAACAAGTGTGCAGTTCTTCATTGTAAGTGTACCAATTTATAGTAATATTATGTTTATCTTTGCTCAAGATGGTTTAGGATGATCTAAGATAAAAGCTTTATCCTGGAAAATGTAATGGTCCCAAAACAGAGCCCTGGTGCACTCCTACATAAAATACATTAAACAAGTTTGTTTTACATTCATAAAAGCACATAAATGTAAAATATTAATATAATGACAGCATACAAAAACTAATTTGTTTGCTGTCTTTGTATGCCTGTGATTAATTTTCACCAAGCTCGAGGATAAAATATACAGCAAAATTTTTGTGGTGCAACATTAATGTGTGTTCCAATTTTAGATTTAGTCGGTTCTGTATAATTTCAAATGATTTGTCAGTGTCATTAGGTCAATCATATGTATGTGTCTTTTGTTGTCAAAAAAGGTTCTAATACAGTCTTTTAAATTGACACAAAACTGAACGAAACCTCTGATTCTGATAATAAACATTTAAACAATCACTAACTATAAATACAATGAAATCAACATGTGAGTTTCCCATATTTTAGTGCCAACATTTGGATTACGGAACACTTATTCACCATTAACTATGCATTTTCCTTCAACAAACTCCTAATTTGCTGCTTATTAATAGTAAGGTAGTTGTTAAATTTAGGTATTGGGTCAGATTAAGGAATCTGGAATATGGTCATGCAAAATAAGTACTAATAAACAGCCAATATGCAAGTAATATGCATGCTAACAAGCAGGGCCGTCGCTAGTGGGGTGAAAGGTGGTGACGATTATGGGGGCCCATGACTGAGGCGGTGGGGGGGTGGCGATCTCAACCGACTGGCTGAGGTCAGCATAAAAAGACAGTTGATGGGCCATTTTTTATGCTCATGTTTTTTAGCCTTGCCTATTGAAACATTCAAATGATTTTAAAGCATTCAAACACAAGACACGGAAAAGCTCAAATGATTACTCGCGCATCATGTTCGGTGCACATGGAGAGAGCCGCATCTCACAGACAGCAACACTGAACCGAGCTCTCATTCGCTTCTTCCTGCACCTGAACGAACAAATACAAATCGCAGTTTAAACATGCAAACAGAAAAAGATGTGAAAGAGCCTAATTCAGCACCCGCGCACAGTGTTTACAGGGCGCATGCATGAGGGATGCATCTCAAAGCGTTTCAGCACCGCTGAAGTTGCTTCTTCTTGCTCTTGTACCTATATATACAAAATTATGTCAAAACCGCCAACTTGCAGAGTATCCTCGAAAAAACGGTTGGTTATGTCTCAAGTGAACAGTTCGAAATAAATCAAATGTGTATCATTATAATGGATGCATTGTCTCTTAAAGTGACTGCGCCTAATTTACTAGAGCTGTCGGTGTCCTTAATGGATGTTAATCCAAGAAAATGAAAGAAATAAAATCACTCACTGCTCTTGACTGAATTACTTCATCGTTTTAACATGAATTAATCCACAGTCAAACCAAAAATTATTCAGACAAAATAATTTTTTATATATTTTTTACTATTGGGTGCATGACACTATAGATACTCTATATAAGTGAGAATAGCAAAATAAAGTAAGCTGTGACATATTATACCCAAAACTTATTCATACAGTGGGTAGACTACCAGTAAAATTGATTTAAAAAATTGGGATCAAAAATTATTCAGATGCTTTGACCTGCCCATGTTTTTCTTAATTTATAATGTGACCTTTTTACACCACAGACTGAACTAAATTAAGCATTGCTTGGTAATTGTTGATAGTTGTGTAAATATTGTCATACTATCTGTTGTCTGTTGTAATCCATTACATACCTTACCATCAAAGTTATCTGACATTATCAAGATTAATTTGTTCTGACACAGTTTAACTCTTGAGTTCTTGTAATCTTGCATTACCATTTTCTAAACTATAGCAAATAAACTGTGATAATGTGAGAAATGCTGAAGGTGTCTGAACAAATTTTAGTTTTACTGTCTATTTAATTTTACAGTGAAGACTATGCAGCACTATTTTATGTTTAATTATTAATTTTCTGTACCTGGACACTTACAAACCCCAAAAAAATTAACACTGTGTGAATAAATAAATAAATAAATAGAACGAACATACAAATTAAACAATTTCGAAAAGGGCCCACTGGTACAACCTGCACCGGGGCCCCTTAAACCCCAGCTACGGCCCCGCTAATAAGCTACTAGTCAAAAGGGAGACATTGTTCTTAAAATAATTTGGTAACACTTTATTTTAGGGTCTCTAAGCTAGTTTCTTATTAGCATGAATATTACTAGAATTTTAGCCATTTATTAGTAGTAATTAAGCACATATTAATGCCTTATTCTACATCCCTAATCCTACTCAATACCTAAACTTAACAACTACCATACTAACTATTAAAAAGCAGCAAATTAGGAATTTATTGAGGGAAAAGTTGTAGTTATTAGTGAATATGTGAAGAGCTCTTTTCCAAAACGTGATAAACGCCAAATTTAAAAAAAAATGAGTTTGTCATGCCATTTTGCTGTGTACTGAACCTATTCACTGCTCCATCAATGTTTCATGCCAAATCGCTATATTTCCTTGTTTAAAATGTACTGCAAGATGCAGTTCTTTTCCAAACCGCTATAAGCGCCGAACCTGTTTTTAGCCGAAATGCGATATATCCTCTCGATCAATCAGAATTTGTTCGATGCAATCCAACATGACGACGCTTTGAAGCATTTGTTTGTGCTCAGTCTTCAAAATGAGTGCTTTAAACTGTAATAACACTTTTGATGGCCTGGATGAGACAGTGAGACCTACACCTGGGGGTAGAAAACGCAGACTGGACAAAGAAAATCACAAAAATAAAAGGTGTTGTTTAACCGATTGACGCTAGAAGCTGTAGCCTTTGGCGTTCCTTGTTAAGCGCCCGCATCCGCACCGGAAACCTGGGTTGAGACCCGTTCGGTGTGATGTTGCGGCGGGTTACATCAACACAAGGCTGGTGCGATCGGTTTATAGTATGAGTCCCTAATGTCATATGTTGCATGTTCTCTTTTTTTTTAAAGACATAAACCAACATTAAAAAAAAGGATGGATTTGTAGCGTAAAAAATAAATAAAATAAATAAACCTTTGCATTTATAATCGACAATTTTGTTGTTTCATTTATCAATCATTGTTTAACATGTTCAGACTGAGCCAACAGACCATTTTAACAGGATAAATTGAATATTAACAAAATGTATGGGTCTAGGTAAAAAAAATGTCATTTTCATGAAAACTATTAAAATGGATTTATAGCGTTTTGGAAAAGAGCTCTTCATGTGTTCCCTATTCTAAAGTGTTACCATTAATTTGTTACCATATTTGAAGTACATATCTACATTTTAGCTGTTAATATTTTGAGAGAGATCGCATTGATATATCATGGATCAGAAATAAAAAAGTATTTCAAGAATTTACATTAATCTTCTCAAAAGCATTTTTAACTCATTTAACACTATGTAACAAACTGTTTTATTGTACATTTGTTCACTGCTGTTTGCATAACATACTTTAAAAAATAATAATTCAGTAGTTTGTTCAGTATTGAGTGGATGGGAATCTGATGCAGTGCTATAACTTTACTCCAGTTGGTAAGGCATGATCTTCTGCTTTATAAATCAGATGAGTTCATATAGGCCTACTTGTTCTATACTCAACACTCTTCAAATTGCATTGTAAAGTAAATTGGAATTGCTAACATGACTTCACTTCACATGTGACTTGGCTGCTGCGGTACTGCAATGATTTAGAGCAGAAGCTTGTGTGCCAGGAAACATGAACGTAATAAATAACTCCTAGAAGAAGCACAGACACACATTTAATGTATTGTTCTGCTCTCCAACGATCTGACCTGAACTCCATCAATGCGATTGCATGTTTCTAATCGATATCCAATACAGCAAGATGAAACATGCAATCCAATCACACACTGAGTGTTTTGTTCTTGCGGTTTATTTATTTACTTATTTATTTTTGGCTGTGCTGGGAAAATACCATAAGTTATCATTATATTGTGTGAAAAGAGCATGTTGCAAAGGCAAGATGAAATGCACTGATAGGTACAGCTCATCTATAATCGAGAAGCAAAGTGTTGGTGTTTCCAAGTGCTTTCTGGAGCTTCAAAGTGTTTTTTGTCACCATTCACTTGCATTGTATACACATACAGTACTGAAACATATTTATTAAAAACAAATCTTAATTTGATTCCAGTCAGGACCCCTTTGTTTGAGTAAAATTATTGTTGAGGTCCTGAACTTTATATTTGGAGGCAGACTTTGCTCTGAATGGTTCAGATTCTGAGTTATCCACAGGCAAACCTCACTGAGGGTTGAACACCCCTGGAACACCACTTCCGTTCGTTGCTCAAACTCGATTTCTGCAGAACAATGGCATACACGTCATAAAGTTGTGTGATGGCCTGAAGGTGAATTTCCAAAAAAGTTGTCCAAACAAATACTCTGGGATTGCATGTTGTTCAATCACACTAGCAGAGCTGTCCCATGTTGTGTGGTTTTGTTTATGAAAGGAATCTTAGCTCAGAGCTCAGATGCAAATATCTACCACAGAGTGACATTGAATCATCTTATTTTGGCATCTTAGTTTAAAGAAATACTCCTTTCAGTGAGGGGTCATTTTTGAGAATTGAACCTTACAGTATGTTATTACCTCAGCACTGCTTCTTCCAAATTAGCAAAATTTTAGTATACCAGTTTATTATACCAAAAGTACAGTTGCAAGATTTACTTACCAGGGCTCTTATATGTTGCAATAACAAATGTGTTTCCTCATGACCATTTGAGAAAGTAAATAAGGAATGTTTTGAAAATGTGTTAACTTTAAGACAGAGTTTTGTGCTATTGTGTGTTAGGTCTTGTTAAGAGCAATACAATGGATGGTAGGATCCCTAATGTAATAATGACAAGCCTCATATACATGTTTTACCTCAAGACTAAAAAAAACACAGTTCTCTTGCAGTTTTTACCTGTATTTTGCATCATCCATTGTTCTTTCCATTTTAAAAAGATCCATGTTGATGAAAAGGCCCTTCTACATGGTGATTTTACTCTGTTCTAAACTCTAGCCATGGTGCTGTTTGGAGAGTGGTCAGTCTTGGGTTTGTTCCACAGCTGAGTTGTGTTTTGGCTAAAGAGGCATGTTTTAGTCTCATCTGACTACAAATATGTTTTCCAACAATATATCCTTTTAAATTGTGCCATGTTAACTCCAAGCTATTTGACTAAAGTTCTTGTTATGCAATCTTAGCCTTAACATAATTTGTATAGCTCTATCCTCTTACCCCAGATCAGGGTTTCTCAATCCGAGGTTAATGAGGGAAGTGCAGGTGGTTCATGAGTTGATGAAAAGTACTATGTTGAATGTAAAATTAAAGTAAATAAATGGCCCTGTGTTCAGTTCACACACGTGTAGCTTATGATCAGGAGTTTTCAGCATATCAGAGCTGCTTGGTTCACACACAGTCAATGCTGCAAACTACATCTCTACATAGAATATTTGTTAACATGCACTTTAGATCACAATGTGTGCTATATTTGCATTTTTTTTTTTAATTGTTGAAGATATAACTTTACAGCATTTCACCAGGATTCAAAATCCCATGGACAAATGCCATGCAAGAGGTTGCAACCTTCCCACCGCCCCAGCGCAAATTCGCTAAGCTTGGTGCCTGCAGGGACCACTGAGTACATCGCTGCTGGAGATAGCCAAGCCGCTGTTCCTTTCCCCACAGATATCAGAAGGTATTTAGACCTTCAGTGAAAGACGGCTTCAAGTCTTTTCTATTTGTTGTTACAGCTTGGCAGTAATGGCAGGGAAGCAAGACATCCGGAGAAGGGCGCTACGGAGGCCACATCCTGCCCAAAGGGAGGTAACATGTGGAGACACTGATATGGACTGACCCAGGCTTGGGGCAGTACTACATACGACTGGACTCTGGGGCAGATCCTACCTAGGTGTAGGGAGGAGGGCTGCCAGCAAAACCTAACAGAGAGCTCTGTCAAAGAGAAGACACGGGTTTACCATGAGGGAAAACTTACCATGGAATAATACACATATGGGATTACCCGAAGGGGAATCAGGCCATACCTGCACCTAGCCCAGTATAGGGGCTGACCGGAGACCCGGGCGAGCTAACACCAGTACTGGGCCTGGCGCCACACTGCTCCGCCCAGTCTGACTGCTGGGGGAGCTTGGAGGATTCCATCAGGGTTCACCATCCGAGTGGAGTGAGCCCTCACCCCCAGGGGGCACGGCTCGCCTTGAGATTGGTACACCAAGGTGACGGCCTCCACTATCCAGTGGACCAACCTCTGTTTGGAGACAGCCTTCCCTTTCTGCTGACCTCCGTGGCAGACAAAGAGCTGCTCAGAGCTTCTGAAGCTCGGATGCGGTCCACGTATGCGCAATGCTCTTACGGGACACAGCAACGCTAACGCTGGATCGGCCTCCTCCGAGGGCAGTGCTTGCAGGTTGACTACCTGATCGTGAAAGGGCATGGTGGGAACCTTGGGCATGTATCCAGGCCGGGGTCTCAAGACAACGTGAGAGTAGTCCGGCCCGAACACAAGGCACTCTTCGCTTATCGAAAACGCTTGGAGGTCCCCGACCCTTTTGATGGAAGTGAACGCGGTCAGGAGCTCTGTCTTAGTAGACAGGAAGTCTTCAGCTTGACTGAGTCCAGCGGCTCAATGGGGCCCCTCTGAAGTCCAGCCAGGAAAATAGAGAGAGGTCCCAAGAGGGCACAAGGGGTGACCTGGAGGGATTCATCCTCCTGGCCCCCTTCATGAACCTCACGATGAGATCATGCTTTCCCAGGGACCGGCCATCCTCTGCATCGTGGTGGGCCGCAATAGCGGCCACATACACTTTCAAGGTGGAGGGTGACAGCTTACGCTCCAACCTTTCTTGCAGGAGAGGAAGCACTACTCCAATCGTGCATCTTCGGGGATCTTCTCTGCGAGAAGAAGACCAGTTCGCTAACAGACTCCACTTCAGTGCGTAGGTTTGCCTTGTTGAAGGAGTTCTAGCCTGAGTGATGGTCTCTACCACTGCCGGTGGTAGACCGCTCAAGTCTGCCACGTCCCATCCAGGAGCCACACATGGAGGTTCCACAGATCTGGACGCGGGTGCCATGTGGTGCCGAGCCCCTGAGAGAGGAGGTCCTTCCTCAGAGGAATGCGCCAGGGAGGTGCTGTCGCGAGGGAAATGAGTTCGGGAAACCAGGTCCGGATGGGCCAATGTGGTGCAACCCGCAGGACTTGCTCCTCATCCTCTCTGAGCTTGCACAGTGTCTGTGCGAGTATGCTAACTGGGGAAACGCATACTTGCGTAAAGCCTGAGGCCAGCTGTGTGCTAGTGCGTCCGTGCTGAGGGGGCCCTCGGTCAGGGAAAAATACAGCTGGCAGTGGGAGGACTCGTGGGAAGCAAACAGGTCCACCTGAGCTTCTCTGAATCGACTCCAGATCAGCCAGATCGTCTTGGGATGGAGTCGTCATTCTCTGGGGAACGTGAACTGTCGTGAGAGCACGTCGGCCGCGCGATTGAGCTTCCCAGGATGTGGACAGCCAGCGAGTGACTTGAACTGCGTGTGACTCAAGAAGAGAGGAGATGGCGGGCGAGCTGCACTGACATGCGGTGTGATGTATACATCCCAAGCGGTTGATGTGAGACAGCCACAGTGTTGTCCATGCGGACTAGCGTGCTTGCCCAACAGCAGTGGCGGAACTGCCATAAGGCTGATGCACTGTCCACAGCTCTAGGCAGTTGATGTGCCAAAGCAGTCGGGGCCCGTCCAGAGCCCGAGGCTGCCTGCCAGTTGGATGTAGCGCCCAAGCCTGTGCTGGAGGCATCTGTTGTGACAACAATATGCCAGGACACTTGTTCTAGGGACCCCGGCCCGTAGAAAGGTAGTTAGACCCTGACGCCCACTTCCCGTGGCGGGAAAGGGCGCCTCTACAGGCATGGGGAGACAGGGAGAGCCTTACTGCCCTGTACTGCCATGCCCGACCCTCGAATGTAAACCGTAGGAACGGTCTGTTTCGCAGAAGGATTGAAACATTAATGTAAGCATCCTTCAGGTCGATCGCTGCAAACCAATCCTGGGGCTGGATGCATTTGATAATGCGCCTGCGCGTCAGCACCTTGAACGGGAGCTTGTGCAAAGCCCGGTTCATGATTCGACGATCCAGGATTGGTCGGTGACCACCTTTCTTGGTTATGAAGAAGTAATGGCTGTGAAACCCCAACCTCATTTTGGCTGGAGGGACCGGCTCGTTTGCATCCTTAACCTAGGAGGACAGCAATCTCTTCGCACAAGACAGGGGTGTTCCGGACTGCCACCAAAGTCTCAAGAATGCTGTTGAACTTGGGAAGTCGCCTTGCGAACTGAATCGCTAGCGAGTCGAATTGTGCGTGAGGCCAGCGAGGGCTGGGCAGCGTGAGCCACGCCTCAGATGCCGTGCAAGCGGCTCCAACGGCACAATCGATGTACCTGTGGTGGTGCAGCGAAAGGGAGAGGGGCTGTATGGTACAGAAGGCGGTGCGTTCTGAGGCATCCTCGCCGAACTCCCTGGGTCCCAAACAGGACTGGCCAGAGGTGCGTGGGGAGGTACTGCATCCCCGAACCGCACTCTCTTGGCTGCTGGCAAAAATGGGTCATGGGCAAGAGTGAGGAAGCAGAGCGTCAGAGCAGCTCTGGAGGACGCAGGAGGGCGCCCACGGCTACGGGCAGACTGAGGCCTGGCCCCGGGGGCAGCGGTGGTCGGTGACTGCACCGTGGCGCCAACCAGGAACAAATAAGAGATGAAAGGCTTGTGGAGATCAGCACACTTCTCATCCACTCGGCTCCAAAGCAAAAATCTAATGAGTGCATGCACCTGTCGCCCTTTTATACCCGTATGCACGGGGAGCGGCTCAGGTATGCAAAATCCACTAGCCAATTTCGTAGTGACCGACAGATAAGGAACATGTAATCTGACCATGTCATGTGACCATTAAATGACATAAACATGCAAATGTACTGTTAAATTTAAAATCTCATGGTGACTTTAAGTAAACATGTTCCACCAAATGGGTCCAATAGATCAATTGTTAGTTAATTTGTGTCTATTTTTCATTCATCCTAAGGGATAAACATTTTAAGGATTAAAGCTCTGTTCAGCTTGGTATGCTGCTCTGTCTCTGTGTCACCGTGCCTCGGGAAACAGTGAATATTGCTTGTGAGGCACTGTGATATTCAGTGAGCATAAAACCAATACACATAGGTTGACCTTTGTGTCATAAATGCTTTTTCCTTGAAATGTCTCTGGCTGCCGAGTTAATCAGTGAATATTCATCATGAAGACCTGTAACACAATAGCAAAGTTAATTGGAAAGACAGTGTTCTTGGCTATAGTTCCTCACAATACAATCGCACAAGTCTGCCGAAAAACAGAAGGTTGTACAGAATGACACAACATCATGAACGGAGCAATTAAGTAGTTAAATATTTGGCACTATTGCATGGTGTTTTAATTCTACTGCACAGATGTTCAATGTACGCCTCAGTACAAAGAGTTTATGTAGAAATTAGGCCTTGTCCCTCTGTTATTTAGAATATTTAATGGCAACACATTGCAATAGAGAAGACAGGGATGGTTAACACATGGCGAGGCATAACACCATCGGTTTAACCAATAAAGGGAAGAAATCACCATTAAACTTGATCTTTGGTAAAGGCGTAAATATATCAAACTTGCTTTTCACAAAAGATGAGCAAAATATTTGAGGCTCTATACTGGACCTTCTTAATACACTCGTGCTAAGTTTCACAGTTTGAACATAAGTAGTAGATATATGAATTACATTAATTTGTTGCAGACAAATATTAAACCAAAGTTTGAGACATATATCTACCTACAGCATAACATAACCTTTTGAAGTTTTACTGAATGCTTTCATTAAAATGTTATGCTTTCAGACCAATTATTTTCAAGGAAAGACACTCATATAGTTTGCAAAGTATCATATAGACATAAAATAACCAAGGTTTCTGCAATAAAGCATAATGCGTAACATTTCTTTGTATTGACATGGGAGACAGGGTTTCGCTATGCTTTTGGTCTGATATCCAGTAGCATTTTTAGGCACCACGCAACCCATGCAATTGTGTGGGGCCCTGCAGTCCAGGGGGGCCCCCACGGAACACGTTTCTTACCGATGGGATTTGAGAACCGCCATTTTTTTGGACAGGTGCGTAATTGGGTCAATACCGGACTACCATAGCTTGAGGACAAACAATACTATTATCGATACGTGCGTTGTTTTATCTCCGTACTTCTGTGTTAATGGCGAATTAGAAGCTGTTCTCATAAACCGATCTCAAGCTGTCTTCCGTCAGAGGTTTGGCACGACATGCAGCGGCACAGTCTCAAACTCTGTCCGGCGCGTGTAAAATAATTACAATGCTGAAGGTGAGGTACAATTCATATTTCTTTATTAAATAACTTATAAAATAATTTTAAAACGTTCTGTGAGGTGTAATTTTACAAACAGCATGAGTTCTCCACGAGCTCTCTTTTTTTCCCTCTCAAAATGCGCAAATGGCTTCAGAGCTGCACACTGCACGGTTGACACAGGAATTGTCACAGTTTACATGCAGCATCACTAAAGTTTATAATTTGCATTTCTTTTTTAAGTTTTCCAATATTTAAACTATTCAGCACTTGTGCGCTCTCTAGTGTGCACTCTCAACAATTGCCCCATTGAAAAAAACAAAAATACACAATTTGATCAAACATTTAATTACATATTTTTTTTGGGGGAAAAAGTTTAAAAATCCCCCCCCCCACAACCACTCAAATAAAAAAATAAATCTTCCCTCCCACAAGAGTCACCTAAGAGGGGAGCTCACCCCATTTTCAAAAATGAAACTCAGGACTTGAATGAATGTCTGTAAAAATCCTAATTGGAGAATACCTATAAATAAGTATACATGTTAAAAAGAAGCCTTTTTTATCATATAGATAAAAACTGAGATAAAAAGTCCATATAAAAACATAGAGGGACACTCTCTGTTAGGAGTAATCACGCCCGCTCCCTGAGAAAGTCAATATTTAATTTTTCTTTAATAAAAAATAACTAGAGACGCCAGAATTCTCTATTATATTCTGTTGTGTTCCTATGCACACGATGTTCAAATATGTTGTGCTATGGTATGCTGAGGAAATCTCTCTCTCTCTCTCTCTCTCTCTCTGAAGGGCCTTTTATTTAAAAAAAAAAAAAATGCTTTATGTGCCAATTAGGTCATTAGGTCTTCAAACTAATCTTCAAGTCGAACTTGCAGACATGGATTTTCCATCCAACATTCAAAGTTTATTTGTTTTTATTAGCTTCCTTTTTCCAGATTACATTTACTGCTGCACAAAACCTACTTTTTGAGGCTGTGTCTTTATTTCCCTATACATGACACTGTGTTGCTCAGACAAAAGTGAAAGCTCTCGTCTCTGTCTTTGTTGAGAGCTCTCACTGCTGTTACTCATGATCATTTGCCCGACATGCTCATGATCAAATGCATTTCCATAAGTAATTTCTGGCCATAAATTAATGTGATGTTTCCAGTTGAGTTTCTCCATTTTAGAGGACATGTGGTCTTAAGTGGTCTTAAGAAGGAAAATAGAATATTAAAGTGCCCCTATTCTGGATTTTTGAAAAGTACCTTTCATGCAGTGTGTAACAGCTCTAAGTGACTGAAAACATCCTGCAAAGTTTTAAATCTAAAAGTGCACCGTGTGCAAAGTTATTGTCGCTCAAAAGAAAGAGTTGACTCTGAATCATTAAAACAAGTTGTTTTTAAAACTAATCACAAGTCGTTTCATGTTGACTAAATTAAAATGCAAATTAATTCACTAGGAGTCTATTAGGAGTCACTATTGCCACTAGATGCCGCTTTTGGAGCTTTAAAATAGCTGTTTCCCCAGTAATGGATATAAACAAAGCAGCACTGCCCTCACAAACGCTGCTTTTATTATGAAATGTAAGTGAAACCGACCAATTGAACCAATCACCGCAGATTAGTGTCACGCAAAGGATGGGTTTGGGAAAATGAATCGTTAAACGAATCGTTTGGGAGTCATTGACCAAATAAGGTAAAAATAAATGCAGAAAAGACAATGAAAGTGTTTTTGACCTTGCATGCATGTCAACCTATTGTTGGGGACTCCCAAATCCAAAATATGAACCGTATAACCCATAATAGGGGCACTTTAATGGATATCAAAGTGGACTAAAACTTGGCATGCCTAATGGAGTTTATTGACCACATTAATGATGTATTGTTGCAATACGCATACAATTGATTAAAAAGATAAAACGTACATAATCATGTAACAAACAACTGAACATGTAACAAACAACTGAAACTCAATAAAACGTGTTTAATAGCATGATAGCATAATATGATTAGATTAATAAAGCTCGCGACAGGTTTGTGTACTGTTATGATTTCAGTGGTAAACATACAAATTATGCAATAATATCTTAATTTTGACATATGGTAACCTGTTTGTATAACTGGTTTATATTCAGTTCAATGGAGAAAAAACAAAACAAACTTTTTTAATAATTTAATAATAATGCAGGTGCAGGCATATAATTTAAGGTCCAAAATGACATGCCAAAAGTGAGAAAATTTGGCTTTAGTAAGTAAAAGTACTCGCCAACTGGTTGTTAACGTTATTATGAATTGCAAAATAGCATTGAACTGATTAAATTGAATTACAAGAATGAAAATCTGACTCTCGCAATGAGCATTTCCTGTTAAAGACATACAAACCATCCACTGAAGAAAATGTCTGGCTCAACTCATGCATCATTTAATTACTTTTAGAAGACAATGATTACCATCAAATGTTTTAGAATCAAAAAAGTGTTTTTATGTTCTTTAAACATTTGATGTGTTTTATGTACAGTTTCAGTAGAGACTGACTCATTTCATATATGATGCTGCAAATGTGGCAAGACGATAATCCTGGCTTACTGAACAACTTGGTACTTGTTAGTTAATGTTCAAAGAAAAGATGACACTACATGCTTAAATTAGTGTCTCTTTCATTTTTCTTCGGTTTACTGAGAAATGTTTCTGGCATTCTTTACGCCAATGTAAGTTCACCTTTTGAAAGACCAGTACCTTTGACATTTTCGAAGTAGTGAACTATAAAAAGACGGCTTTTAGCTCTTCAGACCATGAAAGGGATGAATTAACTCACATTTTAAGCATTAAAAGGCTGTCACACTTTTGTCTTTATTGTCTGACTGACCAAGTTAGGATAACTACACAAACTGGACCTAAATAACTGCAGAATTAAGTGTCATCTGTGATATTCCTAGTTCATTCCTTTCAACGTTAGATCAGCAGTTAACCAACAAAGATATCCAATTAATACCAAAATGATGTATCTTATATAATCTCATTCCACATAAGTTTACGGGCTTTCCAGGCATTTTCTAAAGCACAATCTATTAAAATTGGCCATCCATGGACACTCACATGGACATGTGAAAGGATATGCAAGGAGTTTTTCTCAGTTTTTGACCAAAGCTTAGCTAAAATAATGTTCTGAATATCTGTCTCTTGAAAGAAATATATATTTTTTTCTCTCTCTCATCATTCATCATCATATCAATATGTTGTTTCTTGGATGTTTCATGGCACTTTCAAAGTGGAATGCCCATTTAGTGACATTAAAAGCACGTTCAGTTGTAATTGAAATAGATTAATGTGAATCAGGAAATGTTTTTTCACGCTGCTTGTTGTAGATTTTGTGTAAGTTCAGAAATTAAATAAAAATCAGATTTAAGACAAAAACCTATTTGCTGAAGCAAACGTGCAATTGTATCAGTTGTATTATTAATAAGAATTCAAGTCAGACACAGTGTTAAAATGCTGTTATTTTCCATTTGGTGAGAATGTGATGCCAAAATACAGTAACAGATGTCATACTGGATTAAAAAAGTGATTAAAATAATGAATATAATAAAAAACAAACATTGTGTTTATGTGTGCATATCCATCTCCATAATGGCTTCACTATGATCAAGAAATAAACATGCAAACAAATGTCAATAATTATATTGTGATATATTTGGCTATATGGGATAAATTGTAACAATAATATAACGACAAGTCAATTGTGGTGGGAAGGTGAGAGCAATGATTAAAACAAAACGCTTGTAACTATTTTTAAGGAGTATTCTAACTACTGAAAAATGTATGTAAAAATAAAGAACTGATTTAATAGATTCAGTTTGAAGTGCAAACCTAAGCAATTGCAGTCAGTTGCTACTTTCACGGGAATCGTAATGTCTCTTAGTCTAGATGGGTGAACTTGCTGACTGTAAGTCTAAGTACATGATCATAAGCACAACAATTAAGTGTGAGTAATTAGGAGTAAAAACTCTCTTCCTCTCAGCTTGTTTCTATCTCGCCACCTCTGGCTGCGGCGTCTCCCTTCAAACTGCACTTCCTTTTGAGTCGTCTGATGCTGTTGAACGGCGCGGCACCGCCGACTGCGTTTGATAATCTGTCATCCACATGCCATGCTCAGTGTCATCAACATGCCGCAAATGCTGCTTCAAAAATTAAACACTGACATTTTAACTTGAAAAACTGCAGTTACGTGACACACTGACAAAACCGAAGCCAATATTGAGAAATGTTTGCTTAACTGGAAAAGCAGCGGAGGGTTTCTGACGGAAACGTTTTCCTCACCACCTCCCAACATGCATCAGCCGGCATAAGATTTATGGCTCTTCTAATTAAATTTTGCTAAGCTGGCAGACACTTGAGCGAACTGTGATGTTCCTCCTGGATTCTGATTAACAGGGGCTGAATTCATTATTGTCCTGTAGTGCTTGTATGGGTCCTTAACAGCCCCGGCTAATTAAAAAGAATAATACTGCCAATATTATACTGCAGGCAATCAACATTTATGCTTACTTGTAAAAACACAAATACACAGTAGACTATAGGTGTGCATTGTAGTAACTTACACCAAATCAGGAATGTCTTTAGCTTCAAAAATAATTTCTATACTTGCATTTCAGTAATAAGACAGTTAATGTTTGTATTTACGTTTTGCAATTCAATCAAATGTAGTGCTCAGACATCTTTACTTTTGGAAGCCTATCAAATATTGAATCTAAAAAGAAAGTTTGTCTTTTCTTTTTTTAAGATGTAATTAATTTGCAAAAATTCAGCTTTGTAGTTTTTACTTTTTTTAACTGATGTACATGAACTGGCTGTTAGGTAATTTAAGGTAGAGGCTGAAATTTTTCCCGTGGGATGGGAAACAAAATCGCTACGAATCACGTGATTGGGACGGGAGAGGAAAAAATTTAATCGGGAGTGGGCGGGACCGGGAATAGTAATAATACCCAACTTTACACACAAATATACCTTTTATATAAATAAACTATAAACTGTATATTTTAATTCTGAACTCAATTCTAGTTGCCCTGTCTCTTTATGCTCTCCTCCTGTTTGCTTTGGTGTGGCTGGTTAAGTGAATGACGCAGTCCGTGATGGACAGATTGTTAACGGCTGGTCTATGTGGTAACGTTAATACACTCGGGCACGACATCCAAAAGCTCACCTATCATTCATCAACCTCAAATATGGCTTTTCATCTGAAAGATGTATGTAGTAGCAACTTTACATGGCCGTTCAATATGATGTTAACCTAGAGAAATGTGCGCTATTGAAGTGTTTGTGTGGCGAGTGGAAGCGTGTTTGCTGCAGGACAGGCTCCGGTGCGCTCACTTGCTCTTAAAATCTCTGTCATTATTGGTCATACAGATAAAAGTAGCCTAATACATCTTTCGAATCTGTAAAGACTCTACGTTTATTTGTGTGCACTCAGAATAACAACGAAACGTTGCGCTTTTAAGCAAACAGGATGCGCTTCAGGTCTCATGTGAACTTGAGCGAGAAACTTCGAAACTCCGTCTTTGAAAAATATATCTCTATGTAACACCCCCTCCCGGGTACACACCACCACAACTCGTTCTTGCTCCGAGCGGGTCTCAAACCCGGGATTCCGGCGCGGGAGGCGGGCACTCTAAAAAGGAACGCCAAAGGCTACAGCCGATAGAGTGCCTCTTTTTGAGGTCAGGGGAGTGAGGTTTACACACAGCGCTTACTGGCATACATCCGTTACATATAGAGAGTGAAATGTATATATATAAAAAAACACAATAGAAGACGTGTGTGTTAGCATGGATGATTTACATGAAATTTAATCTGTGCAACACTGTGCATAAGATGGCTTTCAGTTCAATATAATAACAAAAAACTAAATTTTGGGTTTTCATTCAACTAATAAGGTGGGCACGCTGTGATCTGTACTATATTTTTACTGTAACTGACAGATTTCGGCGCAAAAAAAAAAACCCGTTGGGAGGGAATGGGAGTCATTCTTCCGGGAGTGGACGGGACGGGATTTTCCCCCAGTTTTTTCGTGGGATTGGGACGGGAAGAGATACATTTTGTGGGAGTGGGACGGGAGAGGTTTGAGAATTCACTCCCGTGTCACCCTCTAATTTAAGGTGGTAATGTATTTCCCCTGACAATGTCTGTATAGGCTACGAAACACTATTGCACATGATCACTGTTATTACCCAGCAAATATACATGCATACATACATAGCCAACATACATTTATGTGATGCTAAGCTGAATTTGCATCAGCCATTGCTCCAGTCTTCAGTGTCACAAGATCCTTCAGAAATCATTATTATATGCACAATTTTTGTTTTGCAGTCTCTAGCTGAAGTGCCCATGAGCACCTCCATCCCGGACTCAATTTTCCTGCCTAGGAACTAACCTCAGACTCCTCCCTTTTCCCATCAGGAGGTCTATTTAAGTTGGACACTTTCACACACATTGCTGAGTATTGTTTGTTTCTAGCTATGTGCAGTTTCCATGTTTTTCCTACAGTAGTTCCTCATTTTCTTGCTTTGCCTTAGTGAGTCCTTGATTCTGATTGTTTGCTTCCTGCCTTGATCTTTGCCTGTTTTGTGGAGTACTCTTTTGCCTGTGACTTGGAGGTTAATATTTTGCAGTAATTGTGACTACCTGTTTTGGGGTAAAAAATTAATAAATATCACAATGCATAGACACACTTTTCTGGCATGTAAACAATGCATGCGTGTACTGCTGCTGATACAGAATGTGCATGCTGCACCTTGTTTACATTCAGACGCATAGGAGAAGAATTGTTAGTTGAGTTGTTAATTAATTTATTCTTTGCACACAAAAAAAAATATTCTTGTAGCTTCATAAAATTACAGTTGAAGCATTGATGTCACATGGACTATTTTAATGATGTCCTTAATACATTTCTGTGTTTTCATGATGGTAGTACCCTTGCTGTCTATGGAGGGTCAGAGAACCATCGGATTTCATTAACATTTCTTAATTTGTGTTCTGAAGATGAACAAAGGGCTTACACATGAGGGTGAGTAATTAATTATATCATTTTCATTTTTGAGTGAAAATTATCAAAGTCCCTTTAAATTCTTTTTAACCTGTGGTAATTATTTTCAGGATTTTTTGACAAATAAAAAGTAAAAATAATATTTATTTAAAATATAAATATTTCCTAACAATATACGTCTTTACTATCACTTTTTACTGATTTACCACATCCTTGCTGAATAAAATTATCAATTACTTTAAAAAAAGTACTTACCCCAAACTTTTGAACGGTACTGTGTATTGTAACACAAGATTTGTATTTTGAAGAAATGCTGTAATGTGTATTTATTTATTTAAGAATCCTGAAAAAGTATCACATGTTGTACTTATGCTTTGTAAAAGTAGGTCAAAATAATTTTCCAATGAACAAACAAATAATAAATCAATTATGAAACCACAAAGCAGTTCATAAAACTGGATGTTTTAAGAGATCATCGGATGCCCATTTTCAACAAGTTGATATGATTATTTAGGGTCTTAATCAGGGGTTTCAAACTCAGTTCCTGGAGGGCCACAGCCCTGCATAGTTTAGTTCCAAAACTGTTCCAACACACAAACCATGTAGTTTTCAAATAAGTCTAAAGGACCTGATTAGCTGGATCAGGTGTTTTTAATTAGGGTTGGAGCTAAACTCTGTAGGGCTATGGCCCTCTAGGAATTGAATTTTACATCCCTGGTTTTAATGAAAATTCTACAACATATTTTGGTTAAAATTTCTCAATGGTAGTGTAAAAATGTTAGCCTTTTTACCATGTCAAAAACAGCTCTGTCACAGCGACCCATTTTGGTGCATAACTATTTAAATGCTAATGAGCTCTGCTCATTCCGCCCCTCTCTTCCATGCGGTGAAGAGCGTTCTCTGAGACTGTTAACGTTAGTTGCATTAGTTGCAGAACGTGCTAGCTAGCACTTTATTAGGAAAGGCGATTTGCAAAGATTCATAAAAAAAAAACACTTCTTCTGTATAGGTGAAGCTGGATCACGAATGATTAGAGCGGACATAGACACATTTAGGTAGATCGGGGCGCACATTCCCTTCTAAAACGAAGGTAATCCACTGTGTTTTCAGCAGCTCAGATATCGCGAGTAAATGACGACTGCTATGTTTATTATTATATCCAAGAACAAAACACATCAATCGCTTAGGAGACATTCTTGGCTACATCTACTCCAGCATCGAAACAATGGAGGACAGATGACAGCTCACTCAGGGCGGGTCTAAGATAAAACACAAGTGTCAATCAATAATTGTGGGAGGGGCCTGTGCAGAAATAAGTCACTCTGTATCAATCGGCCGTATCGGAAGATGTTACAAGTGTGCGCTCGGTGTGTGGAGTGTTTAAAATGATTAGACGACAACAGACATAGAATGAATAAATAAAGAACATTTACAATATTCAAAGGGAACTTAAAACAACACTTAGAAACTTAGAACTTAGAAATCCTTGGCTGTTAAATGCACAGAGTCTTTCAGTTCCATACCATTAAAACAGTCCTTAAGAAATCCAGCAGGGATTTGGGTAAGTCCCAATGTGAACGTGAGAAGTGACCACCGGTGTATATACAAAAGTCCACAGAAATGCTGTCTATTTCCTTGTTCCTGTCATGTGAGGAGACACATGACAGGCAGACCCAGAATCACTTAAATACATACACACATTCAAATGGTTAAGATGAATAAAATGACTAAGACAACATGAAAACCTATTAAAACTCAAATATAAATCATTATATTAAATTGAGCAGGTTAAAACTGTCCTCTGTGACAGTGTCACACTGCCAAGAATCTGACAACAGCTTGATCTGAGACACGGCTTATGATTTATTGGGATTAAACTCACACACACACACACAGGGTGAATTTTTATCATTATAGGATGGATGTGTTACGGAAGGACTCTCGTACACAAAGGAAGATGGTAAATGGTGATGTTTATTAACTGCTATGTCGAAACTAGATCGGACACTTGACTGAGGTGAGGTGAGTGTTTAAGTAGCGTGTGGTGATGAGGATCTGATGACGTGCAGGTGTGCTTGATGAATGCTCAGGTGAAATGAGGTGTGGGCATGTGATGACTGGGTTGGAGAACAGACGGATACATGACATTACCTTCCCCTCCCGGAAGGCGCGTCCCGTGCCGTAGCATTAACACCGGGGAGGGAGGGAGGGTGGGCGCCCTGGAGGCTGATGCAGGACAGGGACACTGGGAAAGCCTCCAGGGTGGATCTGAGGCTCCGGTGACCACGGCTGGACAGGAGCCTCGGGTGGCCATGGCGGATACGGGGACTCGGGCGGCCATGGCGGATACGGGGACTCAGGCGGCCATGGTGGATCAGGAGCCGGGGGGTGCTCGAGAAGCGCAGAATCTCGGGGGTGCTCGGGAAACACAGAATCTCAGGGGCGCTCGGGAAGCGCTGACTCTCGTGGGCGCTCGGGTAGTGCTGAGTCTCGGGGGCGCTCTGGAAGCGCTGAACTGGACAGTGCCAGCGGGGACGAAGGTGAGCTGGATGGGACCAGCGGAGGCAAAGGTGAGCTGGACGGGACCAGCGGAGGCAAAGGTGAGCTGGACGGGACCAGCGGAGGCAAAGGTGAGCTGGACGGGACCAGCGGAGGCAAAGGTGAGCTGGACGGGACCAGCGGAGCTGAGTTGGCCTCGGACGGGATTCCGGCTCGGGATTGCAGACTTTCCAGACATCGGGTTACCGTCTCTTGCCAAGTCAGGTTGGAGGAGTCTGGGAGCTCCACTGGTTGATGGAATGAGATCCCGAGCCGGAACAGAGTCTTGAGGACTTCACCTTTCAGGGAACTGGTGGGGCGAGTGGTACAAGCCTTGGCAAAATCCAACGGCTCGGGATTAGCTTTAGCCAGAGAAATGAACAGGGCTCGTTCATCCATCGGTGTTGGTCCGATCTTCTGTTACGGAAGGACTCTCGTACACAAAGGAAGATGGTAAGTGGTGATGTTTATTAACTGCAATGAATGATGAACAGGAATCTTGAGTCCAACTATGTCGAAACGAGATCGGACACTTGACTGAGGTGAGGTGTGTGTTTAAGTATCGTGTGGTGATGAGGATCTGATGACGTGCAGGTGTGCTTGATGAATGCTCAGGTGAAATCAGGTGCGGGCGTGTGATGACTGGGTTGGAGAACAGACAGATACATGACAGGATGTGTACACATACTGCCAATACACATTTCAGTTCAAACAACAGGTAAAAGTTAATTTTGCATTCAATGACCCCTTTAAAACATGACAAAGGGCAATGAACAGAGATATCAAACCATTGTTTTGGCAAACACAAAGCATAATTAATGATTTGCATAAATGTTAAGCACGTGACAACTTGCCTCGACTTGACATTTATGAACAATGCTTTTGTCCTGAAAACACCAGTTTCAACCTTTCAGTTCAAATTGTCCATTGTTATATAGTGACTCTTGAATGTCAGAATGTGTGTCAGTGTGATTTTATTGTGTTAATGTGTAACCAAACCAAACAGCTATTCTAAAAAATAATAGTGAACGTGGAAATGTGTCTTGGTTGAAATCATTCAGAAAAAAAACATGCATAACATCAAGGGAAACACATTTGTGTAACTGGACTTCAAATACCTTAGTTCCTGTGAAAAATAGAGATTGTGACAACTAGCCCCAGACTCTCCTATAATTAACTTGGTAAACACATTTTGTTGTCATGACAATGTTACACACAGTATTGCTTTACCTATTGCACAGTGGAATTTAATAAAATAGTGACTTTGTTTTATGATTCTGCCAAATGCAATATTCCCAGACAATGGACATTCAGCACACTTCATATCTTCTCATATTGAAGACAGTGAACAGAAATGGATCCAGAAGTCTGGAAGATCTTTATTTGACCCATAATTCTGTTTTATATAAATGTACACCATTTATTACCTCACACTGATTATCATCTGAAGCCAAGCAATGATTGACATGTTAAAAGTGATCTTCCCATGTCCTACCAAAATAAATGTTTGTCTTGATCATATTTTTGTGAACGTAACAGGGTATATGTGTATTTGACAGGTAAGTTATTCTTAGCAATAGCTGGAGCCTGTCAGTCAGCCGTGTGTTGATAGTCAAATTAATATAGGGATGACCTACACTGAGAATGACTGTAGACTGCTGTTTAAGCCACAGAGCGCTGAAGCGGAAGGCTTCAAAACACCTGCCTCTTTCTAACTGCTCTGCTTTCATCTGTTTTAACACAAGCTTCTCCTCTTTTCATAACTCGCCTGCTCCGTTTTCTCTCCATATGTAGCTGTGAGCCAGTTTATCCGTCCAGTGGCAGAAACGCTTCTGATGTTCTGGATGAGAAGGTTGCAACCAAAACTCTATGCTGAATTCAGTCATGTCCCCGGAAATTCACTTCATCTCTTTCTCTGTATGCATGTCATAGTGATAATTTGGTGTCTTGCTTTTTATGTCTTGCAGTCAGATTCTAAAGTTTTGTAACCAGAAGGATTAAACTGCATGTGTGTCAATATGTTCAGTGAAGCTTTTTGTGACACTTATAGTGATTATATAGAAAAAAACTAACAAACAAAAATAAAACTCTATAAGGAGAAGTTGACAAACAGATTAAAAAACACAATTTGTTATCCTGACACTTTTTTTAAAGTAATAAAGACACAATGTTTTTAGAACATTGAATATATTTGATAGTGAATGTGTCTATTACATTTTGTGTTTTTAATTTACAAGTATTTCCAAGATACATTTGACAAATTCTGCTTTTTTAGCTTGGCTGTGTCATTTCTGCACACTGCACAGTCCTTGAGTCGACTGCAACACTATAGAACATTTCCACTGTTATTACCCACACATTTTTATGTTTTTGTCTGGAGGCCAAGAACCATATACATATATGACACTGGACCTTAAAACCAGTCATAAGCGTTAAATTATCTTCATGGAACATAATCTTTACTTAATATCATAATGATTTTTGGGATAAAATAAAAATGGATAATTTTGACCCATACAATGTATTGTTGGCTATTGCTACAAACATACCTGTGCTACTTATGACTACGTTTGTGCTCCAGGGTCACATAAAGTAAAACAGCTCACGTAATATTAGTTTAGTTCCAATAATATGTCCCAGATGTGAGGCATCTCCTTTAAATGACTATTCACTATAAAACAACAACAATTTTCTTACATTTTAGCGTTTCATGTTCTGCGATGTCTTTTTCATATGAACTACCTCAGTATCTTTGTGTCGAGCTGATATCTGTGCACTACTGTTGACTGTACATTGGCATAAATACACAGAATTACTTGCAGGAGAAGGGCTAATGCTAATATAAAAAAAATGCAAATGATCAGGTCTGATCTGCTTAATCTGTGATATTGTGAGAATAAATGACAGTGCCTTTGAACCTGCGCTTTGAAGACTGTTTCTTTAGCACTGGATTTTTTTTTCAATGGGCTCATGTGAACCTTTCATAAGACAACAACAGACCGCTAATGAATTCAGTCACCATAAAAGAGAATTTGATTAGTAGTTAAAGCGGACCTTTCTTTTTTCAGTTATTTAATCAGTAGCAATGTTTACACTTGTGCACAGAAAAATAACAAACTTAGTAATGTATTAGATTCAAAGCATTAGAACTGAATTTAGTTAATAATCATGCACTGATCATATTCTCGGCCACACATCCTGGTATCCACTGATCTTTAATTTTTCATAAAATCAATGCAAGTAAAAATTCACTGAGACTTTACACATAATCCTTTGAATTCACTTGGATGTGCTTGCAAGCTGCCTGGATGATCCAATGAGTCTGTGCAGTGTATTAAATATTGTATTAGCATGAAAGTGCATATTCTTGTCATGTTATTAGACTTATGTTCACATATAATTGCTAAGCACTTTGCTAGCTTGTGGATTGTAATCAGATTTCAAAAACCTGCATCTTGGCTCTTTATGATTATTCCGCACAGCAAAACCCAAAATGTGAAATATTTCTGCACCTCTTCATAAATTATTTTGGACGCTCATTGCCTTGGTAATTTCACTAGAGCAAAAAGGACATAAAATGCATGCATATTGTCTTTAATAAAACATATCTTAATTTGACTTTGCCATTTTGATTACAGCAATACATTCAAAAGTTGTGCAAAAATTATGAGGATGCATATTCTGCGCTGTTTGCAATATTGTGCAGAATGTGACACGCCAGTCACTTATATCCCAGAGCAAAATTGTTTTGCTCACAAGTGTAAAGAAACCAGTTTAATATAGAGCTATTGTTTCAGCTCCGGAATTAGTTATTAAATATTCAATGTGATCAACGTAATATTAATATTTAACGTCGATTTATACTTTGAGTACTCGGCCAGCAAATACTACGTCAGTATATCTATTAAATCTCGCTTCTATTGCCCGTGGCCGGTAACAATAAAGCGAAATTAATAATTAATCATGTTCGAGCTAGGTTGCGTTATCTTTGGGCAAATAATGATGAAAATACTTAAAATCACATTCCAGAGACAATTCTTTATAAATGGAACAAGGTTTATTCGTAATACTGCTATTCTAACATAAATGGATTAACTGATAATACACAAACATACACACATAGGAGAGTTTTGAGGTTAACTGTTGAAAGAATACCATCCTTTCGATTGCATAACTTAACTAACCAGGAAAAGATCACGAACAAATACGTATGCTTTGTTACTGCATTCAGATCGAATTTACCAGTTTAGTCAGGATAAAACGCTTTGTTTGCTATACTTGCTGTCTGTTGTTGAAGCAGGCTGGATGCTTTGGCTTCGTTTTTCGCGTGAGTTCAGTTCTTTGTTTCGGGGTCACGTGGTCAGTTCGTGCTCTTCTTGCTCTCGTGGAGACTTGAAACTGCTACGTGGCGTCACCGAAAGCTCTCTGCTCTGCAGTCGTTGAATTCGTTGCTCCGTGATTTACGGCTTTGGCACGGTCTTAGACTTCATAAATGGTTGGTTTTCAAGGTGAGAGTCCAGCGGGCCGGCGCGCGTTGGAGGGCGCAGCTTCGCGGAGTTTCAGAGATGTTCAAGCCATGTTCAAGAGAGTCAGAACGCCAGAAGAGAAGAGACAGCCAGCGCGTTGTTTTAAACAGACCAACTTGGCCCTGCCCGCGGGCGGCTTGTCCAATCAGAGCGTCGGTACGGGGCGGAGCCCCGCCTGCACGGCTGTTTTCTTTTGCAAGGCATCTTTATGTGACGACAAATAACTTGTTTTACCCCTGTATTAAAACTCTTACCAGGTTTACACATTTATAATATGACCACATTCGTTATCTTATTGATTCATACAATTTTGCAACCATTCATAAAAGTCTAAACACTGCAACCTACACATTCCAGGTTAAAGCACGATTAGAGATCAGCCCACGTTTTCCTAAATAATTCATATTCCACAAGCATATGAGAGAAAGAGTACAACAATTAATATCCATATATTTCTTTGTGTAGATGTTGTAATAGTCATAATTGGAATAAATGTCAGAATTTTCCTTTGTCTGGTCGATGGAAAAGAGTCCTGCTTTGTGTTAAATGGGGGTTGAAATATGCTCTGGAATGTAGACTTAAAGGCGTCAGAGACATTCGGAGACATTCGTACCTTTGCACGAAAGTTAGTGATGGGATCAGTTGACCTTCTCCCTTTTGCAGAGAGGGAGGACTTGAGGAATAATTCATGTCTGTTGGTTTTGTTGAATTCTCTGTGTGTCTTCAGGTGGACATGTGTTACATCACATCCCTTTAGGAGATGTACCCGATGGAACATCTTCAGGCACTGGAACAAGGCAGAGAGAGGGACACACACAAGACACCAACGAGATCTCTATCACTGACTGAAACCTGGTACAGGGTAATTTGGGAAGGAACAGGTTAGAAACTTGAGAAGACATAGGGCTACCTTGTTTAGCATTATTGACAATTGGGTCATTTTGACTGGTTTAATTGTCAGGGGCTCGACGAGGCGGTATAGGCATGATCTCAGTCAGGTTGGTCGAATTCTCGGGTTCGGGTTGTAGGTCGGGATTACCACGTCCGAAAAAGGCGAGGGACGCCTGACGTGCATTTGTTGAGAGACTCTTGAACGACGTTCACTCGCTTGTGTAGGAGGAAGGCCAGTGTCAAAGTCACAACATATCCTACGATAGTAGAGATACAAAACGCCGTGTCAGCGGCAGACCAGGACCGAATAATTGGCGGCCGGGCGGAAGGCGGCGATAGCTTCTAGCGCTGTCAGCCGGTGTCAATTCAATAAGAGATTTCGTTTTCAACCTGATATTCATCGCCGGTGAGGTGATACAATGCTAACTCGTCAATATGGAGGATCACGCCCTTCGGGACAGTGATCCATAACGTTTGGTTGGGCAAATTAATGCGTGGCGGTAGCGTGTTAATCGCATGTGAGGGTAGGCTGTTCGTGCTGGGGTGTTGACCAGCCATCGGTTTCTGATGATTTCGACTGCGTTACCTCAACTTGAGAACGTGGTGTTGTTGGCGGGGCAGCTAGTGTCGGGTTTAATGGATTCTAAACCGCAGATGCCCTTGGTATTATCGCGCACGCAGAGTTTACTCGGTAGGGGGAGTGAATGTCCTAAGTGAGCGTGCCCATCTTTGAGTTTGGGGCCAGATACAACTGTTCGTTGTTCTCGTGTCACGCAGCGACTTTAGGAGTTTGGATTTTTACATAGGTTTTCCTTGCCGTAATCCCACATTCACATTCACGCGTCTTTGAGCCGGTAAACATTATTAACGCCGATAATGGGCAAACTAAAACAACTAAATCACCTGTTTCCGGGTTTGTGTATATGGGAATAGCGCTACCGGAAAGGCGAGATGGGTTTGGATGAGACTAGCGGGGGCCCGCGGTGGCCGGAGTTACAACGTTTGAACAAGGCTAAGAGGTATCGTAGCACGGAATCCTATTCATGGCTACGTTGTCAATCCAGGAACTTACATCGCGTATCATGTCGCTCATGATTTTGGCGGGTGACTTCGATCGGTCGACAACGGTTCTCACAGCGAATTACAGCGACTTTACTGACGGAATTCGATCTCAATTTCAGGACCTGGATTCAAGGTTTGGTTAAGGGGTTCAAAGTGAGCGAGAGGAAAGGAAACACAAAGTGAGACACGAAATAAAGAAACCAAACGATAAGTAAATAAAAAAAAAAAAAAATATTCAAAAATTAATAATAAAAAAAAAAGTATATATAAAAAAAAATTATATAATAATAAACAAAAAATTGAGAGTAACTCCTCTCTACTAGATTGGTCCTAGCAGTGCTGCGGAGGAGAGAATATGGGTTGTGTCTAAGCATGGTTGCTATATGTTTTCCTAAAATGACAATACTTATGCTTGTGTGGTGCATATGGTTGTCGGTCTGTGTCAGTCGGTTTGATCTTCCCCCTTTTCCTGTCGGTGGTTTGGATTTGCCGGTTGGCACTGGCAACCCATCATGGTGCATCGTGTGTGTCAGCGTACTCCCCCTCTGGCCGTGAGGTACTACGAGCTGTGGCGCAGTGAGTGGCTCAGGGACATACTTGTGGACACAGTCTTGCAGATGCAGCATGTAGTCGACAGAGTGGAGCTCGCGGAGCTCGGAGGGTGTGTTCAGGTCCGTATAGGAAATGGAATGTTCAAATGGGTTTGACATGTGAGCTGTCATGGTTCGTAGTGACGAATCCGCATGTGAGGGTGAGGAGATCGTCAGCAGCGAACTGAGGTGGTATGGTAATGCAGGAGGGCAGGGGTGTGCTCGCCAGTGGCGTGCTGGCGGGCGGGTTACTGCTGCCACTGTAGGGTTGGGTGGGAGGGCATGAAAGGTCCAGGACTCTTCATGTGATGCACCTGCTGTGGTGAGGGCATCGTTTTGGTCATTTGAGGGGCTGGAGTTTGGGAGGAAAGCGTTTAGGATGTCAGACCTGATCTGGTGTTCTCCGGAGGAATGGCAGGTGACTGAGACAGCACTTTCAGGAACTTGAGGAGTTTCATCAGCAGGTGTTTGTTGGACGCTGTGATTTGGAGTATTGGGTGTTGAGTTAGTGTTTAACTCTGTTGCTGGGTTTTCAGGTGGGGTTTCATGTCCATCTGAAGTCAGGGTGTTTACTGTTCTCTGAGAGCAAGGTGAAGCGGTGCTGTTTTCTGGGGCTGATTTGTTCAGCTTGTCACTGCCGTTCCGTCCTGACAGCTAGTCAGGCTGAATCTGGTTCCTCTTCCTTTTCCCACTGATTCTCATGAGGCCTTGCTTGGTCCCATGACTTCTCCCAGTGTCGTCCAGGTGAGCGTTGATGTCCACGGGTCCATCCCATCGGTCATACCTCTGTTCAGGTCGGGTGTCAGCGTGTGAGTCTCGTTCTCTGTTGGACGGGGTGCATTCCATTCTCTGTGTGGTGGCTTAGCTGTCTTGGCGTTGGGTGCCCTCTAGAGCCAGTTCATGGTGTTGCGTGTTGAAATCAAGAACTGCTGGGGTTTTTGTGCTCTTTTCTGAGGCCATCTTTTGTTTGTAGTAGGCCTTTTGCACCAAGTCTCGCAACTGCTGAATGTTCATTGTTCGTGGGCATGCGAGAACGAAGATGGTGGCTTATGCCAGGATGAAGGTTCCTCAGGAAGAGAGTTTTAAAGTTCAGTTCATCTTCCATGTCAGAATCATTGCGAGTTCCAAAATATGCTTGTCTGAGTCGACTGTAGTAAGCTTGAGGAGTGTCGTGACGTCCTTGTCTCGTCTCCAGGGCAGCCACTAAGCCTTGATCGGACTCAGGGTCGGCGAACTCTTTAATAAGGGCTTTTCGCAGCCGTTGATAATCAGTCTTTGTGTTAACAGGCTGCCGGTCCAGGAAGCTGCGTACTTCAGGACTGGATGTCGTCGGAGTAAATAGAGTTTATCTTTGTCCGTAACGTTAGGTCGCATTTCCAGATGGAAATCAATATCTTGCAGATACGCTTGGACCTTTTGGCTGTTTGGCACGCTGGGGTTGAATTTGCCAACGTTTCGGGCGAGCTTGTCAAGGTCTTTTAGGTCCAAGCTGTGCGACGATCTGCGGACTGGCTGCAGCAGATTCTTCTGGTTCTGTCGTGATATAAAGTTCTTCAGACGGGCGCTGGTGACTGTTTTAACACCACCCCTCTGTCTTATGTTCACGTGTCAGTCCAGGCACAGGTGACTTGGTCCTGCTTGGCAGGGTGCGGTTGGTGCACGTCCTGTCCTTGACGGCTCTGGCGAGTTCAAGGCGTGCTTGAGTTCCTCTTGGAAACTTTCAGACTCCTCTGTGACGTAGTCGAGCTGTCGTGTTAGGCGGCTGATCTCGTTTCTTGATTCAGCCAAATGAGCTTCGAGGGCCTTGATTCTGCTGTTTTTGTCCCTGAAGTCAGTCTTTGCCTTTCTAGTAGCTTCTCTGCATACTGTAGCTTGTCAACACGATCAGCGAAGTCCTCTTTGAGTTGCTGCATTTCGTGGCTGGTAGCTGCTAGAGTCTCTTTTAGCCTGTTGATCTCCTCCTCGGCGCCTTGCTCCACCTCATCGGTCCCTTCCTGTCGTACCTGAGCTCACGTTCCCAGCTGCTCTATGCGTCGTTGTGCGCTTGTCAGCTCCTGCTGGCGTTGTGCGCGTGCTTGTCGCTCAGTTTGAGGGTGGCGATGAGTGTGTGACTTAAAGAACCGGTGATCTTGGCTAATTCTTTGTGACTGTAGTTTTGACTTGGGTCTTGTCTCATAATGCTTGCGATGTTGTCATCTAGTTGGTCCTGTGTCTGATGTTGGAGTGCTTCAGCAGCTTTAGGGAGTATGCTGTCTGTTGTAACACTTAGCCACATTTCCAGTCCTTCCCAGTGACCGACATGTTCTGTTTGGTGAGACATGTTCTGGCGGGTCAGGGGATCTTGGACCGAACTGACACAGACCTTGAATGGAAACAAAGCAAAACAAAACACAAACAAAACAAACAGGGGTGTAAATGTGCACAGTGTAGTGTATGCTAGTGTTGAGTGTGTCTGTGTTCTGTGGTCCTCTGTGATGGGGTGCGTGTAATTTGCAGCTTCTCTGCAGATAAATTGGCGCACACGTAAGAGGCAGCACTGCTGGGAAGCAGAAAGAAAAACACACAACAGAATGGGTACACAAGGACAATAACACTAGACCGATCTCTCTTTTAATAGCAGATTTTCTTCTTTGTTAAGTCTGATTTAGAAGGACTTCTAATCAGAGGATTGTAGGCGAGTTTTCTCTTTTGTAATAAGACTGTTATTGCTATTTCAATTTTCTCCTTGATGGAGGAAAATAACAGCAATGACAGTACTTGTCCCTTAATGGCAGGATTTTACACCGCAACGCTGGTCAGCGTGTCGCGCGGCGTGTTTAAAAATTTTGCCGATGTCTATCTTCTCATTGCACCTGCTTTAACTGGGAGGGTAGGATTTCACAATAGAGGGTAAATGATAAACAGTTTGAATGTGGTTCTCAAGTTTCATAAACATCTGTTCAATTGTGACATTTCGCTCTATTCGTGATCTTCCCCTGGCCAAGTCTTAAGCAAACAAGTCAAATTAGAAGTTAGTAACAGGGAGAAAAGAAAAGAGAAATTAAGATTTATTCCCAAGATTTAAAACTAATACGTTGGCACAAGGTGGTTCTGTTGAGTCTATATGCTTAGGTTGGTTTGGCTGTTTACAGGGTAAACAAACTGACCTAAGTTGAGAAACCTTAATTTCCTTTTGGGGTTTTCTAGTTAGAAGGTTGCGTTTTATGCTCCAGATTGGTGAGAAGTGACTTTGATTGTATGGTGTCACTGTCACTTCTCCAACACTAGGGGAGCACTATCTACTCTCAGGCCTAAGTAAAGAGGACTAATTTTAATTAATAAAATTATTTTAATTAAATTATTATTAATTTTATTTGAGTTAATCAGATCACCTAAGGAAATGAAGTATGGCCTACAGGGGCGCCAGACTTGTGGTAAGTCTGAAATTATAATTAAAATTAGACTTTGTGGTTTCTAATTAAAATGTATGATGTTATAATTAAAATTAATAGGCTCACCTAGGATTAGAAATTACACGCAATCTGCAATTGAGTTGATAAACCAATATTGTTGCAAAATGTAAACAGGAAGTGTAATTAATTATTAAATGTAATTAGAATTTTCGAATTCATAATTAATTATTAAATTAATTTACAGCTTCTAAATCACTAGTTTTGGATTCCCATAATAGTAATTAAAATAATTTCCAAACTTAAGCATTCCTCATTGTCATTAACATCAAAAAAATAAAATAATAATTAATCTGTATCCTACTTGTAAACGAAATTAAAAATTTCTGGCCCTCTTGATAATAATTAAGGTTTTACAGTAGTGATCACATTATAGAGCGTTTATGATTCATAAATGGATACTGTTGTTGTTGGAAGCAGGAATTAAAATAATTTTATTTAAATGAAATTAATTGCAAATTTGCACTAATTATTGACATTCAGTTAACAATTAAAATTCCTAACAATAGCGCTTATCCATTGATGTGTTTTAAAATCATAAAAGCCATTATAATTGAATGCAATCAAATCACCATATTATCAAGATAATGAGGTAATACTAAATTATCTTCTAATAACCCACCAGTTATTAAGCTGGTCCCACAAAAGGTAAAAGACTTTAATCAACTGTTATATTAAACCAACCTGTGAAATTGTTAACACTGATGATTGGGAAACATTAACACAGCCAACTTAAAACGTCGTTAGTCTTTTAAATGGGAGAGAGAGAGAGAGAGAGAGAGAAAGGGAAAACGTGAGTGGCTTTTCACACACACCCACTGCATTCACTCATTCAAGCTTTAAATGCTATGTGCTAATCACTAGCCGTAATGCAAACCGCATTGCATTTGCTACGCTGCTAAACTTCTTTGTTTCAGTTAGCTTGTATCGCGCTAGTGCTATTAGCTTACATGTGGCTAAATCTCCACGTGGCTGAACTGGTCGCTATGGCAACTCAGTGCCTGTAGGAAAAAAAAAAAAAAAAATGAGCATTGTTCAGATTTGAATCTTTACAACACATAATCTCACTCGTTTAGGGCGAGATAAATTTATCTCGGTTACTTATAAATCATCAAAGCCTCGGCGGGCTATTATGCGAATATTTGTCTGTTTAGACAGCACACATGAAAACAATTCAATCGATTGCAAAATTTCTCCCTTTCTCAAAACGACTGGCCACTCCTTTGAGCGCCGTGTTGAATTTCACTCGTGAAATCAAATAATGGCTGAGAATTACTTAAATAGCTACTTTAATATCCTACAGCCTGGGGAGTAACGTGGCTGGGTTTGAAAGTGGAACACGCACTAACAAAACCTTACCACGAAGGCCTTAAGAGAGGGGCAACAAGGAACACGCTCATTCGCCTCTCATGCGCTGTTAAAGCGACTTCATATTAATTATTTACTGCAGTTTAATTTCTCAAGAACTCGAGTTAACAGTTACAATCTCTTTCATTCAAACTCACTGTGTTTCACAAACAAGAATGCAATACCACAAATAACCGCTTTTCTCTGTATTTACTCAATTTTTCCGGATAAAAGTGAGAAATAGATATTGTCTCTGGTTTGATTTTCAGATTTTAGTCTTTAATTGCCAGCTTTATCCTCCACCATTCTGTAAAGAAACCAGTTTAATATAGAGCTATTGTTTCAGCTCCGGGAATTAGTTATTAAATATTCAATGTTGCTTGATCAACGTAATATTAATATTTAACGTATGATTTATACTTTGAGTACTCAGCCAGCAAATACTACGTCAGTATATCTATTAAATCTCGCTTCTATTGCCCGTGGCCCCGGTAACAATAAAACGAAATTAATAATTAATCATGTTCGAGCTAGGTTGCGTTATCTTTGGGCAAATAATGATGAAAATACTTAAAATCACATTCCAGAGACAATTCTTTATAAAACGGAACAAGGTTTATTCGTAATACTGCTATTCTAACATAAATGGATTAACTGATAATACACAAACATACACACATAGGAGAGTTTTGAGGTTAACTGTTGAAAGAATACCATCCTTTCGATTGCATAACTTAACTAACCAGGAAAAGATCACGAACAAATACGTATGCTTTGTTACTGCATTCAGATCGAATTTACCAGTTTAGTCAGGATAAAAACGCTTTGTTTGCTATACTTGCTGTCTGTTGTTGAAGCAGGCTGGATGCTTTGGCTTCGTTTTCCCGCGTGAGTTCAGTTCTTTGTTTCGGGGGGTCACGTGGTCAGTTCGTTCTTCTTCGGTTGCTCTCGTGTGGAGACTTGAAACTGCTGCGTGACGTCACCGGGAAAGCTCTCTGCTCTGCAGTCGTTGAATTCGTTGCTCCGTGATTTTACGGCTTTGGCACGGTCTTAGACTTCATAAATGGTTGGTTTTCAAGGTGAGAGTCCAGCGGGCGGCAGCGTTGAGGCGCAGCGGAGTTTCAGAGATGTTCAAGCCATGTTCAAGAGAGTCAGAACGCCAGAAGAGAAGAGACAGCCAGCGCGTCGCTCGCGCGTCGTTTTAAACAGACCAACTTGGCCCTGCCCGCGGGCGGCTTGTCCAATCAGAACGTCGGTACGGGGCGGAGCCCCGCCTGCACGGCTGTTTTCTTTTGCAAGGCATCTTTATGTGACGACAAATAACTTGTTTTACCCCTGTATTAAAACTCTTACCAGGTTTACACATTTATAATATCACCACATTCGTTATCTTATTGATTCATACAATTTTGCAACCATTCATAAAAGTCTAAACACTGCAAACTACACATTCCAGGTTAAAGCACGATTAGAGATCAGCCCACGTTTTCCTAAATAATTCATATTCCACAAGCATATGAGAGAAAGAGTACAACAATTAATATCCATATATTTCTTTGTGTAGATGTTGTAATAGTCATAATTGGAATAAATGTCAGGAATTCGGTTTTCCTTTGTCTGGTCGATGGAAAAGAGTCCTGCTTTGTGTTAAATGGGGGGGTTGAAATATGCTCTGGAATGTAGACTTAAAGGCGTCCAGAGACATTCCCGGAGACATTCGTACCTTTGCACGAAAGTTAGTGATGGGATCAGTTGACCTTCTCCCTTTTGCAGAGAGGGAGGACTTGAGGAATAATTCATGTCTGTTGGTTTTGTTGAATTCTCTGTGTGTCTTCAGGTGGACATGTGTTACACAAGGTACTCTTTCATTGCTTGCAATCGACTAGCAGCTTCATCTGAAGATTTTTTTAACAGAAACAAAACATTTGTCATAGAGTAGAAGTACTTTAATTTTCATATGGATGGTAGTTCAAATCATCTGACATTGGAAATATTTGACGAGAAATTTCATACTTAGATATCTAACTGTGCTTTGCATATATCAAGGCAAATCTGTGCACAGTTTGTGTCTAAAGCTCTAGTTGTGTTTCACAGATGTACGCTGTGATTTTAATTCTGTCAGAATCTGTGTTTTTCTAACACAATTTCTGTATAAATTCTATAGCAAATTATCTGATGTTTTTCAGCAAAACTCGATCTTCTGCGAAATCTAATCCAGTCCGAATGCTGATGTCCATGACCCCAACGGTTCTCCTCATGCGTTTTTGACTAAACTCACACTAAACCTCCACCCATTGTACCATATTTAATCAGCCAATGTGTTGTTAATTTAAATAAATATAAACATTTCATAATTTAGTTGTTTATAGAACAAAATATAAAATGAATTAGAAGCCATCTTTCCCTTGGCTAAACTTTTACAAAATGTATAAATAACTTTGCGTTCCATTCTTATTGTATATGTTTCTATATATGTTTCATGTCATTGATGCAACTCACAAAATCAACTATTGATATTTTATTGTGATCATTTAGTTGTGAATTTGAACAATTCATAACATGAAAAGCAGAATCCCACTAAACTCACTTCACTATTTTCTTCAGAAAACCAGACTCAATTTTATTTATTTATTTATTTTTACGTTTACTTTAACTGGAAACGAGACAACAATATTACACAAGAAAGTCATGTTTTGCAGACTTGGGCTGTTGTTGAGATCTCCTATATGACAACATTAGAGAAGGATATAGCCTGAGATATTAAACTGATCTCATTTGTGATGATCTTATTCTCATTCGACTGTCCATACTGTCAATAAAAAAGGGCAAAAACAAAATGACAAAAAAGACATATCAATTCAGCTGTACATGTAACTTTTCATAGGCCAAAACACATTATCACACCGTAACTCATCACAGCTTAATTGTGGAGTTGATGCAACACAGAACGTCTCACAGGGACTGAAGTTCTGCCACATAAAAAATAAAATAACAAAAAAGAAAACAACCAACAACAACTCCTTTTTTTTTTGCTCAACGACTGCAAAGTCCCAAGCATAATTTGAGATTCTGAACCCTCGATCCCATCTTAGCCAGACACTCCTGCTTGTTGCCTTCCAGACAGAAGCCCACAGAATCCTGTCCATTGACAGAGCTTAGGGATTTGAGGCCGGATTAGTTGAGGACAGATGTGTAAGAAACGCTTCCCTTAATGTTGGCTCTAGAGCGATGTTTGAAAGAGCTTGCAAGCTTTTTTGTAAGCCCCCTTCTCTCAATTAGATTGATTCCTGGGTCTTGGCCTTGCTTCAGAGGGAAGCTCATTTGTTTCAAATAGGTTTAAGATGTCTGGGGCAATGGAGCAAGGTGGATCTGTGCCCTAACCTTTACTGCCTGGGGAAATGGAAGCGCTCGACATCGAACAATAGATGCTCACAAAAGCCTGCTGTCAGGAGAAGCTGAGCATTTCTGCAGGATATTATAGAGCCTCTGATACTCGGGCAGCTGCTTCTGTTCGCTAATCTTTGTAAAGTCCAGCCGTTTTTTGTGTGTTTTTTTTCCAGATTGGGTCATTTGTCAGCTCGTCATTCTTAGTTAAAGTGCACAGTAAGCGAATTATGAATGCATGAATGAATGAATTAATGAATGAATGGCAGCGTTGACAGTAAGTGTCTGTCCTCATTAATGTTTGTGCGGGCAGCTCGTTCTCGATCTCACAAACCAAAATAATAGACATGATTTTTTCAGGCCATATGTAAAATCAGATGAATAAAGATTACTAAAATGAATAAGTATGGATGACAGTTTATTACAATAATATTTACATTTTTTCCCTCATTAGTAACAGTGTCCTCTGTGGGATAAATAAAGTTAAAATTTGTCTTATATTAATAATACTTTATTAACATTGTGATTTATCATCCCTGTTATAGTATTGTTCATAAGTCTATTTTTTCACCATCTTTCCAAGTTTTGTACCCCAGGTCCAAAATAAATGTAGAAAGAATTTACAAAATGAAAACACCAAATACATTTGTGATCTATTTCCATTTGTTATTTTCAAAAGTAAAATACTGACATGGATGTTAACAGAGCAGAGGTCACCTTTTTTAATTCCAATAGGAGAGATTAACTTTTTTTTCTTTAGTATTATTATTTTGTGCTGTATTATTGGTTACTGTATTATTATTGGTGTTATTTCTGTTTCAAAAGGCAGCAATACCTAACACTTTATAATCTAAAGCGCAATTGTGATTTTATGTTGTGAAATGAATAAATGCATAATAATCGTGAAACCGTGATTATTCATCAGACTTTAATCGTACCAACAAAATCTATAATCTTTGCATCCCTACTTGCAGTACTAGTGAAATATCGAAAGGGAACCATTCTTTCTAAATGAAACAGAGGTTTGCTAACTGTTGTTATACAATACATGATGGACTAAACATACTAAAACACATTATATGCACACACACATGCACACACACACACACACACACACACGAGCTTTGCGGTTTGAAGAAAATTTAAGTCTACCACTCTTTTGCTATCTCGTAACTTTACCTTAGGGTAGATCACAGCAGAGACTTCGCTATCTTTACTGCATACAGATCAATTCACCAGTTTCCAGCAACAATAGAGATTTGTTTGGTTTACTTGCTTTCAAGTTGAGTTGGACAGCTCATCTGGTGATCATCACGCGTTTCCGCGTGGTCGATGCGATACCTCCGGGGCTGCTGGTTGCCTCGTTGCGTGATGTCACTGGGGAACCCCTCTCGTGATTGCCGGTTTATTTGTGACGTGATGCCGCTCTTAGGAAGTTTGTTTTTGAGTTCTTACGGCTTCAGGAGTTAAAGTTCTTCGTGAGAAATTTGACAAAGTCTTTGAGGGTCAGCCTGATGGTAAAGGTGGAGACCGCTTCCCGGGGCAATCCCTGAAGACAGCGAAGTTTCAGAGCAAGTCAGCAAGCGAGCAAGCAAGCTTTTGTGTCCATTTTAAATGGCCCGATTTGGGTCCACCCATGGGCGACTGTCCCAATCAGATTTTTCTTGTTGGGCAGAACCCCGCCCCGCACGGCTTTAGCACATTATTAGAAATTAGAAGGATCGGACGCAGCTTTTGTTTGAACAAACGCACTTTTTTGTATCAACCAAAAAATTGCTGTTTCGTTGTCTGTTGAGGAAGTACAGACATTCCTCTCGTTGATAGCCGAGGAGCGGATCCAGCGAGAGCTTGATGGGGGCGACACGGAATGAAAAAGCCTTGTGTATATATTTTTGCACTTTGTATATTTTTAGAGTATGTTTTCTTTTTATATTTTCACCTTTGTATCTGTGTTTTGCTTCAATTAAAAACAATCTGATCGAATAAGTGTACCTCCAGACTATATTAATTATGTATTATTGTATGAGCACGTAAATAACCTCTTAAAAAAGACAAATGATTAATGCCACGATGATACAAACCAACATATAAATAAATAAATAAACAAGGGATACATTGTAAATTTTGAAATATTCAAAAGTTATTGATAAGTCACTTTACAGAACATGCTACATTAATAGTTAACTATTCAAGTAATGCAGCACACCTGCATGAACATCCCTGCCCTCCTCTTCAGCCTGTGGCACTGCCACCACAGTCTCTGCTGCTGGGGGTAAATCCCAAGCATTGTCATAGGCCTCTCCATTGCTGTTAAAAACATCCACATGCCGAGAATGAAAAAGACAATTCCGTTGATAAGCGCGTTTGTTGTGTGTTTGTTTGTGGCGCGTTTACGGTGATGTCAAAGCAGAAGAGGCGGCGCAACTATAACGACACGTGAATAATCCCGCCCACTCTAAAGCAGTAGTAAATTGCAGTAGAAACGCAAACCGCCCTGAACCGAGCCGTGCCGTGCCGTAACGAGCCCTACCGAACCGAGTTGTACCACGCAGTGGAAAAGCGCCAAAACGTTCAGTATTTGACACTCCCAAGGTATATACAGTGGGTACGGAAAGTATTCAGACCCCCTTAAATTTTTCACTCTTTGTTATATTGCAGCCATTTGCTAAAATCATTTAAGTTCATTTTTTTTCCTCATTAATGTACACACAGCACCCCATAATGACAGAAAAACACAGAATTGTTGACATTTTTGCAGATTTATTAAAAAAGAAAAACTGAAATATCACATGGTCCTAAGTATTCAGACCCTTTGCTCAGTATTTAGTAGAAGCACCCTTTTGATTTAATACAGCCATGAGTCTTTTTGGGAAAGATGCAACAAGTGTTTCACACCTGGATTTGGGGATCCTCTGCCATTCCTCCTTGCAGATCCTCTCCAGTTCTGTCAGTTTGGATGGTAAACGTTGGTGGATAGCCATTTTTAGGTCTCTCCAGAGATGCTCAATTGGGTTTAAGTCAGGGCTCTGGCTGGGACATTCAAGAACAGTCACGGAGTTGTTGTGAAGCCACTCCTTCGTTATTTTAGCTGTGTGCTTAGGGTCATTGTCTTGTTGGAAGGTAAACCTTCGGCCCAGTCTGAGGTCCTGAGCACTCTGGAGAAGGTATTCGTCCAGGATATCCCTGTACTTGGCCGCATTCATCTTTCCCTCGATTGCAACCAGTCGTCCTGTCCCTGCAGCTGAAAAACACCCCAACAGCATGATGCTGCCACCACCATGCTTCACTGTTGGGACTGTATTGGACAGGTGATGAGCAGTGCCTGGTTTTCTCCACACATACCGCTTAGAATTAAGGCCAAAAAGTTCTATCTTGGTCTCATCAGACCAGAGAATCTTATTTGTCACCATCTTGGAGTCCTTCAGGTTTTTTAGCAAACTCCATGGGGGCTTTCATGTGTCTTGCACTGAGGAGAGGCTTCCGTCGGGCCACTCTGACATAAAGCCCCGACTGGTGGAGGGCTGCAGTGATGGTTGACTTTCTACAACTTTCTCCCATCTCCCAAATGCATCTCTGGAGCTCAGCCACAGTGATCTTTGGGTTCTTCTTTACCTCTCTCACCAAGGCTCTTCTCCCCCGATAGCTCAGTTTGGCTGGACGGCCAGCTCTAGGAAGGGTTCTGGTCGTCCCAAACGTCTTTCATTTAAGGATTATGGAGGCCACTGTGCTCTTAGGAAACCTTAAGTGCAGCAGAATTTTTTGTAACCTTGGCCAGATCTGTGCCTTCCCACAATTCGGTCTCTGAGCTCTTCAGGCAGTTCCTTTGACCTCATGATTCTCATTTGCTCTGACATGCACTGTGAGCTGTAAGGTCTCATATAGACAGGTGTGTGGCTTTCCTAATCAAGTCCAATCAGTATAATCAAACACAGCTGGACTCAAATGAAGGTGTAGAACCATCTCAAGGATGATCAGAAGAAATGGACAGCACCTGAGTTAAATACATGAGTGTCACAGCAAAGGGTCTGAATACTTAGGACCATGTGATATTTCAGTTGATCTTTTTTAATAAATCTGCAAAAATGTCAACAATTCTGTGTTTTTCTGTCAATATGGGGTGCTGTGTGTACATTAATGAAGGAAAAAAATGAACGTAAATGATTTTAGCAAATGGCTGCAATATAACAAAGAGTGAAAAATGTAAGGGGGTCTGAATACTTTCCGTACCCACTGTATATACTATTTTTTATAAATTACACAGGTTAAGGCAAAGATAAAAAGATAAAGATAAATATCCTAAATTCTAAATAATCACACCAAGCATATGAACTAAACACTAGTGACCTCTTTACAGGGAAAAGTTATATGTCAATGTCACATGTTAAAAAAAAATACTGTAGGTTCCACTACACAGCAAGCTTATAAATTACATACCAAACGACCTTAATATTTATTGTCCATATATTGTATATATTGCTTTTGATAGCAGCAGCAATTCATATTTGTCCTTTTGGAACACTTTATCAAAAAATAGTCTCTTTTTCTGTTTACATGAGATACAAAAAAAAAACAGTTCCTATGGAATTCCAGCGGACTGAAGGGGCTTTCCAGGGGTCAGGAAGTCACCTTTTGATGTGTATCTGTGGAGGTTCAACCTCGAAGTCTCACCATAAAAACAGTCCTCCATTATTTAATTATGCGTTGAATGGTCATCCTGGACCATGTCCAGATAAAGAGGTCTTTGTCCCATTTCTGGATGAATTATGTTTAAGTGATAAGAAGTCACAGTGAAGTCCTGTTCTGGAATACATCCAGATGTCTCCATCAAATCTCTCCTGGTTTTTAGAGGTCTCCTGAGATAAGGAGACGTAGGGCAGGAAATCGGCAAGCCAGTTTAAATGCAGATCATGTATTAACCTTTTACGACTTGCAGATGCCCAAGAAAATAATGTTATCGTGTTCCTTTGATGTGTGAGAGTCCATGGTAATGTGGGCCTGTCCACTCAAGTTCCTCAGAAATAATCTAAAAGTTTAACTTAAAGTATCGGGTAGGGTTAGGGTAGGTGTAGGAAGGGATTTTTGTACCAACAAGGTGACATCCATGTGTTCATTTTAATTAAAATTATAATTTACACTCAATATGTTATTATTGCATAGTGTTGTATAATGTACTACAATACTGAGGTGAAGATCCTCATTTGTAAGTCGCTTTGGATAAATGTGTCTGCTAAATGACTAAATAAATAAATCAAATAAAAAGAATTGTCACTATTTGCAATAAGTAGTATAAATAGCAGAACATCCTGCTAGGTGTAAATATAATCTATAGCTATTTGCACTTACATTAAGTATAAAAGGGACATGAATTGTGTATATATATGAAAAAACTGCCACTTCATTTTAAAACACTACCACACGCCACTGATATATATATACACTCACCGGCCACTTTATTAGGTACACCTGTTAAATTGCTTGGTAACACAAATTGCTAATCAGCCAATCACATGGCAGCAACTTAATTCATTTAGGCATCTAGATGTGGTGAAGACGACTTGCTGAAGTTCAAACCGAGCATCAGAATGGGGAAGAAAGGTGATTTAAGTGACTGAACGTGGAATGGTTGTTGGTGCCAGACGGGCTGGTCTGAGTATTTCAAAAACTGCTGATCTTCTGGGATTTTCACGCACAACCATCTCTAGGGTTTACAGAGAATGGTCCAAAAAATATAAAATATCCAGTGAGCGCCAGTTATGTGGACGAAAATGCCTTGTTGATGTCAGAGATCAGAGGAGAATGGACAGGAGATGGGCTATAGCAGTAGAAGACCACACTGGGTGCCACTCCTGTCAGCTAAGAACCGGAAATGGAGGCTAGAATTCGCACAGGCTCACCAAAATTGGAAAATAGATTTTGAAAACGTTACCTGGTCTGATGAGTCTCGATTTCTGCTGCGACATTTAGATGGTAGGGTCAGAATTTGGCGTAAAGAACATGAAAGCATGGATCCATCCTCCCTTGTCTCAACGGTTCAGGCTGGTGGTGCTGTTTTATGGTGTGGGGGATATTTTCTTGGCACACTTTGGGCACCTTAGTACCGATTAAGCATCGTTTAAACGTCACAGCCTACCTGAGTATTGTTGCTGACCATGTCCATCCCTTTATGACTAAAGTGTACCCATCTTCTTATGGCTACTTTATATATATATATATATATATATATATATATATACTATTAATCAGATGACAGAAGACATGGAGTATGTAGATTTTGTGTAAAGGTTAAGTTTGATGATGTTGATCATTTAGAGGCCTTAGAAATGTGTCTATCATATATGATAGAGTGGCATTATAACTGTCAGTCTGTTCTTGCCCTGATTATCATCAGCACTCTAAAATTAATCTTATTATCTTCTGAGCCACATTAATGCCAAGACAACAGATTGGGCTGTTCTTGATCCTGTCCAACTGGAACTTAACCTCCGCCTTCCCAGCAGGCCTCTCAGTCTCTTCCTGCTCTGTCTTAGACGAGGTGATTGAAATAAGATACTGACTATACATGAGGAACATCCAAATGTGCAGGGCTGGATAATATTATACAGAGTAACTTTGTTTAATTTATTTTTCATAATTGTTAATTTAATTAACAGGCACATAACAGGGGGTTATTTTGCAATCAATCAATTAATTGTTTCCACTCACCTCAGTAGTAACAACAGCTTTGTGCTTCAAATTAATTTACACTGTTTAAGGATAACTAATGTATTTGATACTACACATAAATGTGGAAAAAGTATGACACAAATAACGCAAGAAAATAATTATGAATTTTAAAGCAGTGTTACTTCACAAACCCTGACTAATTTAAGAGCTGCAACTCTAATAAGCACTTGAAAATAAAATCACCACACCCTCATTTAAGCGTATTATGCAATGGATTTGTTCAACTAATATCTTGAGCTCAGCCCCCACTCTAAAATTCATGCCTTCAAAGTCTCTTTTCAAATAATAGGACTTTTTTATTAGCAGCCTTCTTTTAAAAGAGCTAATTTCTGTCCTCCTTGTTTTGCAGTCATTAGCCACATATCAGCTTTCTTCCTCTCACACACACGCAAACAAACACAAACCTAAATCAGGCACAGGCACCTACACATGTCAACAAATATGGGTGAATCTCATGAAAACGTTCACATTGTAACAAGTTTCACTTGTGATTATCAGAGAGGATTCTCTGTAGATTAGCCTATAATTCAGTTTAAATTTATTTAATTATTATTAAAACAATACCATGGTGTGATCAAATAAAATAAAATTGTACTTAAAAATAATAGTGCTACAATAGGCTTAATTTTCCTTGTAATTTCTTCCAGTTGATCTTTGTAGTAAAATATGACATGACCATGTTCTTGAGTGGTTTAATTCACACATTCTGTACATATGCACAAGATATAATGTAACATTTTTATAAATATACATGCATGCACTTGACTGTATGAATGTGCAATTTAATTTGTTATTATTAGTATGCTGTGCTTTTTATGTGTTTTCATGATTATTAATTCTCAATAGATTTGCATTACATTTAATTCAGAGTACAAATACATTTTAAAAATGCATTATACAAATACCGATTTAAAAAATGTATTAGTTTTATTGTTCAGACAATATGAATAAATAAAATAAACTATAATACTCACTACAATAGGCTTAATTAGCAAGATGCAAAATATAATTATTTAGATTTTGGGTGTAAAATATGGTAAAATACATGTTCTTGAACAGTTTAATCACATGCACTATGCTCATCCACATGTACTGCATGTATTTAGAAATATATAATCTACATTCATTATAAATATGCATGCACACACTGGATAATGTGTCATTCATGTGTAATTCAATTTGCTATTATAAATAATACCACTATGCTCAAAAAAATCCAATACCTTGCATTTGTGAGACTCTGCTGGTTGTATTTTGTGCATCTGCGTCTGCAAAACCATTTGACTTTGTAAGACTTCAGAGGAAGTGCACATGCTGGACTCTTGGCAGCATGTTATCTAAAGCGCAAGCGAGGGATTAATGTTCCTCTGGGCCAAACCCAATCCATTGTCCTGTAACACTGCAACATAAAGTCCCTCTCAATCTAATGTGCTCTTAAACCCCATCAGAATGAATTATTATAACCTTGACAGACTGACAACAAGGCTAACATTATAAAACAAAGAAAAAACACTATTGCTTGGTATCAATAAAAATGAATTTTATATAAAATTATACGAGCACCCTGGCACATATTACTATGTCGTCAGCATGCAGTCGAGCTGTCTCGCATGCGTTTTTGCATTGACTTGATGCATTCATCTATATTCAGAATGAGATACGAGTCCTGGGAGATGAATTCCCTCCCAGTTTCAAAGTAATTTATCAAATATTTTTTCAAAATATCATTCCTCAAAGCAGCCGACGTTTACTTTTGAGCTCTTTTCAGGGCAGAAATATTAACTGAGGCATTGACTGGGGTGACAACACATGAAACCAAAGCGGAACTGAATATTTGTGATCTTTAATAATTCATTACCAAAACCCAACATATCACGAAAGCAATTATTTTTCTATTCTTTATGCAGATGAAATGCTACATGCATGACTTGCCTTATGAGTCTAAAAAAGCACAATTTGTCAGGCAAAAGCCTCAATAAGTTATGAGTCATATGCTGTTGCATATTTAATTACTGTTTTATACCTCATGCCATAAGTGCAATCAGAAGGCACAGTTTTTTCTAAAGTTAAAACACGGCGACACACGATTCATAATGCTTTGAAAGGTGTGCCCTCGCAGAAGTACTGAATTGCTTTTCCACCAGGTGCAATAAATCGATGCGCTGAGCGAAAGAATACAATTAGAATGACAAATGGAGCTCCTGATGCTCCTGACTCGCAGGCAAACACCGTCACGTGACTGGCAGGATTTTGTTGGAGAAATGCATTATCCGGACGTGACATCATGTAATGATCAATAATGCTGTTTGATGCTGAATTAGCTGGAGATCCCGCCACCTCTGTCATGTTACATGATATACACATGATGTAGCAGTTTAGCATAAATCAGTGCTACAGAAGTGGTGCTACTGATATAATGCTTAGGAATCTAAGCAGCTAAAACTGATGGGTTTGATCAAAGGTGACTGAGATGACTGCAAACCCAGATGGAGTACATGGGCCTTGAGATGAGAAATGTTGAATCTATCAAGACTGAGATCAGAATAACACATACTGTATAAGATCCTAAACATATGCATTTGAAATATATATTAAATTATAAATTATTTAAATATACCCATTAATAATAACTGAGCAATAATAATTTATAATAATTGAGCAGTTTTGAATTAGCAGAATTAATTACATTGTTAAATAAATTAAAATAGAAAACAGTTCTTTTAAATAGTAATAATATTTCACAATATGACTGTTTTTGCTATATATTTTATAAACAAAATAAGTCCTGCATTGGTGAGCAGAAGAAACTTCTTTCAAAAAACATTTAAAATATTAGTTATCCCAAACCTTTGACTGGTTATGTATATTCATGAAGATATTGTTATTTGTTGATTGTTATTGTTATTTGTTGAGTACACTATGACATGAAGCCTGCTGAATGGAGGTGCAGGTTTAATGAGACACCGAGCTTCTGCTGCCCTTCAGGTGCTCTCAGATGCCAACATAGAGTAGCAGATCCGGCTCTCTGCTCTGGACCATATGGTCAGATATGGATAATGTTTGGCATAGATGTGTCATATGGAAGCGTCCCACGAGTAACCGGTTGTCCTGTTTTCATTCAACAGACGTGTCTAATAGATTAGAAGCAGGGCCAAAGCCCAGTAGAGGTCCTTAACTCACATCTTATTTACAGGACGGGTCAAGGCAATATGTTAGACAGCTATCCGACTGCCTGCTAAACTCGTTTACAGTATATCACAACCTGTTCTTCCACATAATTACAAGTCAGTGCATTTTTTTTCATCCAAATTGCAGGACATTTTTGAAGCACTGAAATCCTTGAATGAAATAGGCTGCGTTCTCGGTCTTGTTTTATGTTTCATTTGAAAGTGTGTTTACAATATCCTCAGAGCATTTATTATTGTAGTACAGAAGAGTAATTGCTTCCAAGAGATGTAAAAAAAAAAACACACAAAATGTTGTTTATTATTACAATGTTGTTAATTAGGCTACACCCAAATGTACCATACAAATACTGCAACAATGTTTAGGATTTCAGGATGGCACATTGATGTATGTATATTTAGAACAATTTACTATAATAACTAGAGTTGAGCCGGATACTCGGCTGAAACGAGTATCCGGTACGGATAAAGCACTTTTGCTGAGTACGAGTATCATACGAGTAATACGAGTCAATATCTGTGCTCGGATTGAATAAACATTCTCATTGGGTAGCTGACTGTGTCTGCGTTCTGTGATAGGCTAGTCACAGCGCCCCTCCCCTACACACATACAGATTTAGGGCCCGTTCACATATCGCGCCTAAAAACGCGTGGAAAACGCTAGGCGCGCTGCTTTCTCCTTTTTTCCAAAGCGTTCGGGCGGTTGCGCTCCGGAGGCATTTGTCGTTGCTAAGCAACCATCAGCTGCGCTCTCCGTTACAAGAAGGAAATTTCGTCACATGACCCGTGGTGCGCTTGCGGCATTCTGAAAAGTTGAGATGTTTTTATCTCGATGCGGCGCGGACGCGCCTGGAAAAAACGAGCGCGTCGCACCATTTTTCCATTATGATCTACATTTGAAATAACGAACTTGAGCGCGCAAAAGACGCGATATGTGAGCGGCCCCTTATTGTGTTGCTGTGTCCCGCTCTGTTCACTCACACACAGAACACTGAGAAGAGAACAGCGCTCTCTCTCTGTCTCTCCCTCAGTCACTCAGGTTCGCGGGTTTTTTCCGTTAACGTTTAGGGTTTCTTCAGCTTCAGGTTTGTTTTTTACTTTGGTTTGTAGTACTTACTTATTAACCAGTAGAGTTTTGGTAAACGTGGGGTTTGTTCAGACGTGGTGCTTGGTAGAATGCGACTGGCGTCTCTGCCTGTCGGAGATTTTTTTCTTTTTAAACCGTCAGCTGGCTCTAACCAGTTTTTTTACTTCACGCACTGAGTGTCTGACACTTTCTTGCTGTATTTCATAAAAAAAAGGAAGTAGTGGTATAAAACTATATTACAAATTAATTAGCTACACACACACACACATACCTGGTGTGGAAATAAAAAAAAATATCACTGATCATAAAAAATTAAAAGTTAAAAAAAGAAAGTTATGTTGAGATGAAAACTCTTGTTCATTACATTTTACTTCATAATTGCAACCGCATGTGTTGTATTCATTGTTGCAAAACTTGTTCTGTATATAGTTCGTTTGTTATCGTGATCAAAACCATTGATCTGAAGCTCAATGCTGATGCTGTCATGTAAATAGTTTTCTAATCAGCAATAAATATAACAATTTCTGATCAACCCATATCAATTGCATGCTTAAAATAACATACCGGTTAAAGCCCCGCCCATTTCAAGACAACCCGACCCACTTCCAGGTTAAATCCCGCCCACTTCCGGGGTAGGCCCCGCCCAGTCCGAGTACAGATACAGATACAGATAATTCATATGGTTAACAGATACAGATAATGTTGTACTCGCTCATCCCTAATAATAACTACACTTATAACTATTTATTTATTGATTTATTATTTAACATTTATTTATTAAATGTATTGATAATCACTATTGTAATAATACAGAGACTGTATTATTATTAGTATTTATGGGAATGCCTTTTTACTGTTATTTGCTGCAAATTAAATAGAAATTGATAACTACTTCAAAATTGTTTAAATAAAAAAACTATCAATTTGCCTTTATTTAGTAATGTTAGATATAAGTTGCCTTGTCATATATGAAATAAATAAATAAACAAATTATGAATGGTTTAACTGTCATTATTGTATCTTTTTTTTTTTTATATATATTTATTTATTTACTTGTTCTTTTTTGTTTGTTTGTTTGTTTATTTGTTTATTTATTTATTGATTATTTTTAATCTCCTTACTTGCTTATTTACTGAGCTTGTTGCAGTTTATTCTGGGTCTGCCTTATGCCTGAATCATGCGTGCAAAGATGTTTTAGATGCTACCAACATTAGGTATTTTAAAAAGCAGCATGATGACCTTTTGGACTAATGTTTTCATCAACAAAGGCCTTTTATACTCTATACATTGGGTTTCTGAACAAATTTTGGGTTGTTGATTACAGAAGAAAGCTGATCAAGCAAATAATAAAAAATGCATTACAATTAATGGAATGATAAATATGTGTGAGACCAGTTGTTTATATGTGTGATCAGACAGGAATATCCTTAAAATTAAATATTCATTAAATGTTAACCCACCAAGAATTTGTTGTATTTTGCTTTGTAACTTAAGAAAAATAGTAATTCTTGACAAGCAGATAACTGCTAACTGCTTCAAAAAATGTTGACCTTTCTCTTGAACTGATCTTTCTTTCCGTGAGGCAGCAGGACTCCATTTGCACACCTGGCTTCAGATGACGTCCAGCCATTTTTCTCCAGCCCACACCTTCCCAGGGAGCGTAAAGTTGCTTACAAGTCTGAATAATTAAAATGAGAGGTCGCAGCAGCCACAACATGTTCCCTTTCGACAGATGGGCGATGTGGGCTGCAAGGTTAGCATGCGTGACGTTGAACGGATCCATGACCCTGAAACAGAGCATAAATCAACAATCTGTTTCTCAGAGGTTGACCTGAGAAGAGGACTGACGCAAGCTAAAATCCTTTTGTGATAGCATATAATGCATTCCAAAGGAAATCTGATGACAGCTTGTGTTTAGGTAATAGTTTGCATGTTAACATGCTTGCAGCATTAGTCTAGTTGATTGTACTGTGTGGTGTTTTGCTTTTTCAGTTTACTAGGCAGTTGTGCATCATTCATCTTGTGCATAATAAGTATATTTTATAATACTTTGAATATAGAGTACTGAAATAATGTACTTTTAAAATATGTACTTAAGTTTGAACTGAATGCAATGTTTTCAGACATTTCATTGCATTTTAACTGCACTTATATTAAAAGGTATTATAGTTCAAATGTATAATAAATTCAATTAGCTGAACTTTAGAGTTTTGACCCACTTAAGTAGGACTTCAGTGCACCTTTTTATGTAATTTCATAATTACTTATACTGTATTTGGAATATGGTTACTGCTTAATGTACTGACAAGCATTTATGAAAAACTTAAATATACTCTAATGTTATTTCTGATTAAACTCATGTCATGTACGCTATTTAAAAATGTTTGCCATGATGGGGTTTTAATTTAACGCATTTAAAATATATTAACCATAAATGTAATATCAAAAACCCAGCCGAGTTAAAATGATAATCAAGTATTTCACATGTGCTGTAGTATTTTAGTCAGCGCATCAAAATAAGTGTTCTTCTTTTAAGCACAACAAAATAATATTAAAACATGGGTCTAAAATGTGCATTGAAGTTTTAATCTGACATTATTACAAAGTGCACTTTTAAAAATGTATCTTAATGTCTTAAGAAACAGTCATGTACTCTATTTAAGTACATATTGTCACACTATTATGGTGTTCAGTGAAATATTATATGGTTATTATAATATTTTCACAATTCTTTTTAATATGCTTTTAAAATTTAAATTGCACCACAATTGAATCATCATGTTTGTTTTTATTTTATTTATTTATAGATATGACCATTTGAGAATACAACACCACTAATGGTTGTCCACTATCTGGTACAACACAAACTTTTTTCCATTGTATTTTCATTTGTATTTGCCTGCTTCCATGTTTTCTTTGCATCTGAATGTTTGATGTGTCATAATACTGACTGCCTAACTCAGACGTAGGTGCACTTTAAGGCAGCATTTCTTTTATCTGCTGATTTTTTTTACTCATTTTCCTGGTCTGTATGCTGCTAAAATCTCTTACTGAACCCTGAAATAAAAACAGTAATTGAAGTGCAGTAGCCTGCGTTCTACAATGAATCTGTCACTCTTCCAGGCGTGTTCTTCTGTCGCCTGAAGAAGAAAAAAAATCACCCTAGATGTGGAGGAGAACAACAAGTAATATCTGCTCACAGATAAGCATTTGGCTGAGGAATTTCCACACACAGAGATATGACCTAGTGCTTCTAGCATGTTTCTCAGGAGATGTGACGCATGTAACCACATTTTTCTTCTAGTGTGGCGACGATGAAACTACTTCAAGGACAAAGACATGATGCATGTGTTCCAGTCTGATGATGAAGATTGGACATATCTTACCTCAGATATCTCTGATGGCCACTGTGTTCACTACTGTCCTTGAATTTGCCATGAATCCAAATCTCTTTTTTTAAAGGATATTTGGATGGACACTGAACCTGACAGAAAGACAAACTGCACTGTGATCAGGCCATTACACTCCTTTTGGATTTATGTATTTGTATGAAAACAATACCTGCAATAGTACCCTAATACTAAAAATATGATTGTCATGTTAATATATGTGGTGCAATTACAGCCATTTATATATTTAACTCCATCAGCTGTTGATGAGGCATATTTCTCTTGTACAGTAATAAGTATTGGATGCCTCGAGAGTGAGATTGTCATGCTGGCAATAAAATAAGGAGCAGAACTACGGTTAAAGATCAATATAGCTATTTTCTTGCTGAAAATTTAATTAATGCGTTTATTTTATTTGTTAATTTTATTTTTGTTGTATCCATTGGAGTTAAATGTTTTACATTTATTTAATTATTGTCACATTTTATTTGTACCTTTGATTGAGTATTCATAACAAATAATTAAGTTTGACATTTGTGCAAAAACAGCTTCACACTTAAATTACAAACAAAAGACAATTATTTTTTAAAGAAAATAATACTATTAAAATGATTATTCATAACAAATGACTAAGTCTGATGTCAATGCAAAAGCATTTTCACAATACAAACAAGAGACTGATTTTCTAAATAAAAGGCAATATTATGAAACAGATCATTCTGAATTTAAATTCAGATCTGATGAGCCACATTGTTAAACAGTTGAAAAACCTGTGACACAAATCAGCTGAATCATTAGGATATTAAGTAAAAATCTTTTTCCAGAACATATCCTACTGTAAATATCAAAACTTAATTTTTAATTAGTCATATGCATTGCTAATGACTTCAGTTAGAAAGCTTTAAAGGTGTTTATCTATCTATCTATCTATCTATCTATCTATCTATCTATCTATCTATCTATCTATCTATCTATCTATCTATCTATCTATCTATCTATCTATCTATCTATCTATCTATCTATCTATCTATCTATCTATCTATCTCTTTGTTTTGTTTTTGCACCTCATATTCCAGATTTTCAAATGTATTTGTATATCGGCCAAATATTGCCCTACCCTAACAATACCATACATCAATGAAAATCTTATTTTTTTCAGCTTGCAGATGATGCATACAACTCAATAAAAAAAGACCCTTTTGACTGGTTTTGTGGTCCAGGATCACAAATATGAATTTAAACTGCAAACTGTTAATTGCATTAATGAGTTATTGCTAAAATAAGACCCAATTATTCCCAACATTTTTTTTAATGTCACACTTTTTGAAATGGTTAGTCCAGCATGACCCCTCTTTACAGTAACAAAGCGAAAAAATTAAAAGAGGCAAGTGCTGTCCTAATTTGTTGTGTAATAAAATTACAATATAGCATTGCATTATAACGCACTGTACTCCTTTAGCACCACAATTCAAGATTAACACCCCCAAAAGCCAGTTCTCATACCCCACCACATAGTAAAAAAGAACTTCAGTATTATACTGGCAAACAAAATTTGACTTTGAAAGAATCAGCCATTTATACACAAAATTACTTCTGCAAATATCTGGGAATTTCAAACACGTTTCTTCACTTAATTAGTGCAGTCATCAGGTACATATTGATATAAAATTGGTCACATACTGATTTTAAACTGATGATCAAATGAGTTGAAGGATTGCAATTTTGGTAGAACATGACTGGCCAGATGTTGATGGATGTATGAATTTGATATTGGATCACATGGATGATTAATTGTTTATCGCAGTGCACAGGTGTTTTTGCAAATGAAGAGAGCCTTGACATAAAAAAAAAAAAATGAGTTGAATTTTTCTGATACCCAACAAGACTTAATGATTTTAGTAAAGCATTGGTTAGTTTATGCAGCATTACAGATAAACTGTCATATGAATCAAACCAGAAATACACAGCCTCCAAATGTAATGCATCATTTTGGGTTCTGCTTGAAGTATCGCTTCAACTTCTCTGTAACACTTTTAGATGAAAAAATGCATGTAATTGCTGCAGATTGTCACCCGCGTTCTGCACGTGCACCAAAAAAGCAAAGAAGAGAGGGAAAGTCAAGGCCAGACAAAACAGCTGACAAAACTCTGTCTACAGCAGGTGGCCCATTCAAAGTGTTGGAAGAAATTATTTGAATCGTTTGGCACTTTCAAGGACCATTACACGCCTATGTGTGTCATTCCCCCTGTAGAGATCCGAGTATTCAGAGAAAAATTCAATCAGTTTGAATATTAACATAATTGAAATGCATGACTGCATTGTGTTTTCCTTAACACGTACATAACCAACAATCTGCACCATCTGCACTTCTGAAAAAAAAAATAACAGCAAATGTTCTTTCAAAGCGCACACCAAAGGAGTCCTTCCTGTGTATTCATTCAGAGAATTTTAACAAAACACACTCACCTTGACATTAACTCAGCCCTGAGTCTTATCTATACAAGTTACTAGCAAATAACTTCTTAAAGTGTCACGTCTTTTGCTGAGAAGTGGCAGAAAACTCTTGAGGGCGTGTCTTGAGGGCGAGTCGCGTCCTTCACAATCACCGGATCCTATTAAACACACTTTGACGTGGCCCCAACATTTAGTCCCACAATGCTGAGCTCCACAGTTTTTTTGTTTTGTTTTGAGGAACAAACAAGGCAGAGGAATTAGTCACCTTGTGCTTTGTCAGGCTGATGTAGTGTTCTTAATTGGTGTTGGGCCTTTTGGGCTCGGGCTCAGTCAAACGGGGATAGCTCGACCCAGAGTGGCACCCTGCAAGGACGGCCCGCCCTCGCTGCCATGTCCGGCCAATAGTGCTATACATCACACACGACAGACTGAAAATGAATGCCAGCAGAACTCGGAGAGCCCTCGCGGTGCAGCTAGAGCGCTAATCAGACTCATCACAAATGTGTGTTCAGATGCTTTCTAAATTAATTTAGTCCTTTAAACAACAAAGAGCACATCCCGTGTTGCACAGTGAGAAAAAATCAGAACAGCTGCATTAAAATACGAGCTTAAAGCAACGTGCAACATTATTCAACTCTATAAATCACAGATTTTCACATTTTCAACCAAAGTTTGGAGTTGCTGACTTAATTAGTAACTCTATCTGCACGAGTCAGGTAAGCGACAGGTGAGATGAAGGTGCTTTGTTTTGATAAATGCACATTTTGTGGTGTACAATTAAGCTAGTTTCGCTCTGGGTGTCTTTTGAATCCTTTTTTCTTTTTCTTTTTGCATAAAGGCAGTGTTTGATCCTTTCTGTTAGGTTTGCAAAGAGATGCTCTATAAAAGTCCCAATAAGAGTGTATCTAGATTTATCTAGAGGGCAAAGGTGTTTTTTGTTTTTGGTTAATTGCCTGAAATAAGGGCGTCTAGGTTACGTCGTAACCCCGTTCCCTGATGGAGGAACGGAGCGTTATGTCGTGACGACATAGGGATTTACTTGGAAGCCCGATCATCTCTGACTTAAGAAAACGCCAATGAAATTGGCTAGTGGATATTGCATACCTGAGCAACTCCCCGTGCATACGGGTATAAAAGGGCGACAGGTGCGTCCACTGATTAGGTTTTACGCTGAGGAGTCGAGACGAGTCCCTGGCAACCAGCGATGGTTCAAGATTGTGGCATGGGGACATTACGTCTCCGTTCCCTCCATCAGGGAACGGGGGTTACGTACGTAACCTAGACGTTTCCTATCTGTCGGTCACTACGAGTTATGTCGTGATGACATAGGGGTCCTATGGAAAGTGCCACAAGCTGAACCCCATCACAACCTTGTGGCATGCAGATGTTGACAAGCGAGTGCGTGACAGACAAATGCCATGCAAGAGGTTGCAACCTACCGCCCCAGCGCAAATTCGGTAACCTTGGTGCCCACCGGGACCACTGAGGACATCACTGCTGGAGATAGCCAAGCCGCTGTTCCTTTCCCCATGGAATAGGAAGGGATTTTGACCTTCATTGAAAGACAGCTTCAGGTCTTTCCTATTTGTTGATACAGCTTGCCGTAACGGCAGGGAAGTGAGCCTTCCAGAGAAGGGCGCTACGGAGGCCACATCCTGCCCGAAGGGAGGTAACATGTGGAGACACTGATATGGATGGCCCAGGCTTGGGGCAGTACTACATATGACTAGACTCTGGGGCAGATCCTACCTAGGAGTAGGGAGGAGGGCTGCCAGCAGAACCTGACAGAAGCTCTGTCACAGGGAAGACACGGGTTTACCGTGGGGGAAACCTTACCGTGGAAGAATACACATATGGGATTACCCGAAGAATCAGGCCATATGGACACCTAGCCCAGTACAGGGGCTGACAGGAGACCGGGCGAGCTAACACCAGTACTGGGCCTGGCGTCAGACTGCTCCATCCAGTCTGACTGCCGGGGGTGCTGGAGGATTTCACCAGGGTTCACCGTCCGGGAACTGAACTGGGGAGAAAAAGGCGCTCATATCCCGGGTGAGGGGAATAGCGCAGCAAACGTGACACCGGCCAGTTCTTCCACCATTACTTACCCAAAACATGGGAAGAAACTGGCTCAATGCGGAGATTGTAGAATCTTGCGAAGGTGTTCGGTGTCTCCCAGCCCGCAGCTCTGCAGATGTCTGCCAAAGAGGCACCGTGCGCCAATGCATAGGAGGAGGCAACACTCCTGGTGGAGTGAGCCCTCACACCCAGGGGGCACGGCTCGCCTTGCGACTGGTACGCCAAGGCGACGGCCTCCACTATCCAGTGGGCCAACCTCTGTTTGGAGACAGCCTTCCCTTTATGCTGCCCTCCGTGGCAGACAAAGAGCTGCTCAGAGCTTCTGACACTCCGGGTGCGGTCCACGTATATGCGCAATGCTCTTACGGGACACAGCAACGCTAAGGCTGGATGTGCCTCCTCCGAGGGCAGTGCTTGCAGGTTCACCACCTGATCGTGGAAGGGCATGGTGGGCACCTTGGACACGTATCCAGGCCGGGGTCTCAAGACAACTTGAGAGTGGACCGGTCCAACACAAGGCACTCTTTGCTTACAAAAACACCTGCAGGGCCCCGACCCGTTTGATGGAAGTCAGCGCGGTCAGGAGCGCTGTCTTAAGAGACAGGAACTTCAGCTCGACTGAGTCCAGCGGCTCAAAGGGGCCCCTCTGAAGTCCAGCCAGGACGATAGAGAGTGTAGTATATCAAGGACCAAATCAGACAAATCAAGATTCGATCAAAGCATGGTTGAAACATGAGAAGCCGAATTCCACAAAAGGAAGAACAAGACAACAGCAGGAAGTCGTAAATCAGATCCCTAGCTCCAGCCCGTCTGAATACAGCCTAACCAGCAAGCCTTTCTCACAGAACGGCTGGCAACATTAAGACAAGAATACTTATTGATAAGTCCAATGCAGGAAGGAGACTATAAAATTTGGGGCGAATAATAAATGTTAATGGTCAAAGAGATGCAACATGTGACCATTACATGTAAATCTGTGATAGAAATCACAGCTACAGACTTTCTTAGATTGACTTCCCCCAACCACACTTCGAGGACAAAGGCTGAAATTCCTTGGTTCATAAAGACTGTAAAATCATCTTAAAAGACTTTCATTCTCATTGTTAATGAAACTAATAATTTCTATGCATAACTGCATATTATGTATGTGACCCACAAATTTGACTATCCTTGTTTTAATCACTCATTTTGTATGTCTTGCTTTTAATTAGTATTGAATAGCTTAAGCCTTAAGGGTTAATGTCATGTTTGGTGTGTATGAGTTTGATCGTTCTAGCTTGAAACTTTTCTTTTGATAGATTTTCTGTCAAATGTATCATATTCTGGTTATAGAAATCACATCCAAAAGGATACTCCACAAGAGTATGTAAGATTCGGACAATGTGACTGACCATGACATGTTGATTTATTGATTGGGTGGAGCAACAAAGCAGCACCCAGAGCCAGCATAGGATCTAATTCATCAAGACAACTATTGGGGAGATGTCTGAAAGCCGAGTTTAAATGCTAGGACACACTCTTAAACTCTCTCTCTTGAAAATGCCATCTTCAAGCTCTCTTGAAATCTCTCTCTCTAACTCTCTCTTTAGTCATGCTTTTTGTCATCACCCGGCTCTTTGAGCACCATGTGCTCTGGCCCACAAGCCAGCTGCTACCATGATGAGAAGAAAAGCCACCTAGTCTCTTTACATCCTTTTGTTCTTTTACTTTAGTTTATTTTCTTTCCGTTGAGTTCGTGTGCTAAGTTACGTTTGCCAATGACAACCAGCCCAAAACTCTGCAGCACCAGACAAGAACCGACGCCCACTTCAACGACTCCTGAACTCTAAGCCAATCAGCGACTTCGGAGAAACCCTTTCCTGCAAAGAAGGACGTCAAAGGGAATCATTTAAACACAAAAGTAACGCAAGTACAAACCCCAGATTCTTGCTGAGCTGGTGTAATTTAATATAGATTTTAGCCTCATTGAAAATGCGAGTGTTAAATAAGTGATTGATGGTTGTTCAGGTTTATGCAATTGCACATATTGCTGTAAATGTGGGATATCACATTCTCATTCTCCAAAAAATAATCCTTTCCTCACTTTCTCTCTATTTTTTTGCAATGTGTGAATGTGTGAATGCTTGTGTTCATGTGTAGATTAGTTTACATGTCTTAGAGTTATATAAATAAAGTCTTGTTTATATTGAAAAGAGAAATATCTTGTGTTTTATGCTCACAAGTTAATGTCTTAATCTGTCGATTTTGTTACTGTGCTATTTAATAGTGTTTTCACTATATTTTGGGATTTTAATATCCAGTGCAGAGTTTGTTATACGGCTTGTTCAGTGAATCGCCGTGAAACAGTGAGTCTGTTCAAATTCTCTATAAAATCATTAATGATTCCCTTTGAGCTAAATTGACCTGTTTCCCTTATAAAAATATATATATTATATGTTATCCTTACAAGAGGTCCCAAGAGGGCACAAGGGGTGACCTGGAGGGATTCATCCTCCTGGCCCCTTTCAGGAACCTCACGATGAGATCATGCTTTCCCAGGGACCGGCCGTCCACTGCATCGTGGTGAGCCGCGATAGCGGCTACATACACTTTCAAGGTGGAGGGTGACAGTCTACGCTCCAACCTTTCTTGCAGGAAAGAAAGCACTACTCCAGTCGATGCGTCTTTGGGGGTCTTCCCAGCGAGAAGAACACCAGTTCGTGAACAGACTCCATTTCACTGCGTAGGTTTGCCTTGTTGAAGGAGCTCTTGCCTGAATGATGGTCTCTACAACTGCCGGTGGTAGACCGCTCAAGTCTGCCGCCTCCCGTCCAGGAGCCACACATGGAGGTTCCATAGATCTGGACGCGGGTGCCATGTGGTGCCGAGCCCCTGAGAGAGGATGTCCTTCCTCAGAGGAATGTGCCAGGGAGGTGCTGTCGCGAGGGAAATGAGTTCGGGAAACCAGGTCTGGGTGGGCCAATGGGGCGCAACCAGCAGGACCTGCTCCTCGTCCTCCCTGAGCTTGCACAGTGTCTGTGCGAGTAGGCTCACTGGGGGAAATGCATACTTGCATAAGGCCCAAGGCCAGCTGTGTGCCAGTGCGTCTGTGCCGAGGGGGCCCTCGGTCAGGGAAAAGTACAGCTGGCAGTGGGAGGACTCGGGGGAAGCAAACCGGTTCACCTGAGCTTCCCCGAATCGACTCCAGATCAGCCGGATCGTCTCGGGATGGAGTCGCCACTCTCCGGGGAATAAGAGCTGTCGTGAGAGCGCGTCGGCCACACGATTGAGCTTTCCCAGTATGTGAACAGCGCACAGTGACTTGAACTACGTGGGACTCCAGAGGAGGAGATGGCGGGCGAGCTGTGACATGCGGTGTGATCGTATACCTCCCAGCCAGTAGATGTACGAGACAGCCGCAGTGTTGTCCGTGCGGACTAACACGTGCTTGCCCAACAGCAGTGGCCGGAACTGCCGTAAGGCTAAATGCACTGCCCACAGCTCTAGGCAGTTGATGTGCCAAATTAGTCGGGGCCCTGTCCAGAGCCCTGAGGCTGCCTGCCCGTTGCATGTAGCGCCCCAGCCTGTGCTGGAGGCATCTGTTGTGGCAACAGTATGCCAGGACACTTGTTCTAGGGGTACCCCGGCCCGTAGAAAGGCAAGGTCCATCCAGGGGCTGAGGGAGCGGCGACACTGCTGGGTGATACCCACTCGCAGTGTACCTCAGCGCCATGCCCACCTCGGGACCCGGGAGTGTAGCCAGTGCTGAAGTGGTCCCATATGAAGCAATCCGAGCGGCGTGACTGCAGCTGCGGATGCCATATGCCCCAGGAGCCTCTGAAACTGTTTCAGTGGTACCACATTCCTGCCTCTGAAGGAACTCAGGCAGTTCAGCACTGCTTGAGCACGTTCCTCCGTGAGGCGTGCCGTCATACTCACCGAGTCTGACTCCACAACGAGAAAAGAGATTATCTGCACAGGGGAGAGCATGCTCTTTTCCCAGTTGACCCGAAGCCCCAACTGGCTGAGGTGCCGAAGCACCAAGTCCCTGTGATTGCCCAACTGCTCTCTGGATTGGGCTAGGATAAGCCAATCGTCGAGGTAGTTGAGGATCCTGACACCCACTTCCCGTAGCACGGGTAAGGCGCCTTCTCGACCTTCGTGAACACACACGGGAGACAGGGAGAGCCGAAGGGAGGACCCTGTACTGCCATGCCCGACCTTCGAACGCAAACCGTAGGAACGGTCTGTGTTGCAGAAGGATCGAAACATGAAAGTAAGCATCCTTCATGTCGATCGCTGCAAACCAATCCTGGGGCTGGATGCATTTGATAATGCACCTGCGCGTCCTTGAACGGGAGCTTGTGTAAAGCCCGGTTCAAAACTCGCAGATCCAGGATTGCTCGAAGGCCACCACCTTTCTTGGGTACGATGAAGTAAGGGCTGTAAAACCCCTGCCTCATCTCGGCTGGAGGGACCGGCTCAATTGCATCCTTTGCCAGGAGGACAGCAATCTCCTCGCGCAAGACAGGGGCGTTCTGGACTGCCACCGACGTCTCGAGAACGCCGTTGAACTTGGGAGGTCTAGAGACAGCTAGCGAGGCTCACAATAGAGCCTACATACTCATATTGCAGTCTAAGCGGAGCTCTGGAGAGCGGAGGCTTCAGCAAAACGACTCTCTTAAACGAGAGGAAGCCTAGCAACACTCAATCCAGGTAGAGGAGCTCTCACGAGTGGAAGTCTCAGCATAACGACTCTCTAAGTGAGGAGACCTGACTACACTCAGCGCTAGAAATAGCTAGCGAGGCTCACAATAGAGCCTACATACTAATAGTACAGTCTAAGCGGAGCTCTGGAGAGCTGGGGCTTCAGTAGAATGGCTAGTAACACTCGATCCTGGTTCAGGAGCTCTTAAGAGTGGAGGTCTTAGCATAACGACTCTCTAAAGTGAGAGGAGACCTGACTACACTCAGCGCTAGAGAAAGCTAGCAAGGCTCACAATAGAGCCTACACACCAATAGTGCAGTCTAAGCGGAGCTCTGGAGAGCGGAGGCTTCAGCAGAATGACTCTCTTAAATGAGAGGAAGCCTAGCAAAACTCGATCCTGGTACAGGAGCTCTTAAGAGTGGAGGTCTCAGCATAACGACTCTCTAAAGTGAGAGGAGACCTGACTACACTCAGCGCTAGAGAAAGCTAGCAAGGCTCACAATAGAGCCTACACACCAATAGTGCGGTCTAAGCGGAGCTCTGGAGAGCGGAGACTTCAGCAAAAGGACTCTCTTAAATGAGAGGAAGCCTAACAACACTCGATCCAGGTTAAAAAATACACTTTTTTTTTTTTTTTAGCTCGCAAGCGCCCCTAGGTGGCATCGACGCATATCCGCGCTCACGATGTCAGCATAATTAGCAGGCTTATACCAATGGATGCGGGCTGAATATGGTTTATCCCATGCCAACATGATCTCACTGTGAAGATCTGGAAGGAATTGGAGGCTCACGGGAGCTGGGAGTTTATGCCAGAGAGAGATCGCTCATCAGTCTACTGTGAGCCACTCCCCCTTTTCGTGCCTCCACTGTAGGTCTAACCTAGCAGAGGTGCACGCTTCATAACCTCCAGCAGCTCTACAAACGCGGGGCAGACAAGCTGAGAAGGCTCAGAAATAATCTCTCCGCCTTCATCAGCCCACCATGAGCCAGCAGAGCACTTCCTGCTGGATCAGAAGATGTAAGAGACAATACATCTTCCTCCAGCAGTTTACTCTCGTCAGACGCTGACGAGCGCGAGATATTAATTCCTCCCGCAGACTCGTCAGCGAGCTCCATCTGCGATCCCCACGACCTCAGTCTCCTCGCTGCCTCAGCAGCGGCTAGACCCGAGCCGCGGGGGGCAGATGATTGCCCCAATTCTCTCGAGAAAAGGGACATATGAGAGCGGAGCTTTCTCAGAGAGAAAAGGTCACGATGCGCGCACTCCATTCCCTCGAGAACAGAGCGTGCGTGCTCTTCGCCCAAACACATAACGCACAAATCTGGTGTCAGAAAACGCTGACACGGATCGACACACCTCCTAAAGCGTTTCTCAACAAACATAATTACTCACACTTCAGAAACAAAGTCCCCTGAAGACAAAAAGAGGATGACGTGTTCCACAGGCGCCCTTTTATGCCTGTGGACGCTCATTTGCTTACGTCATAGGCTTCCACCTGCCAATGTCAAGTGCATTGTGTGTTTTTATTCATGCTTCAGAGACCGGTCATGCTGAAGGCATTCCCATAGCGTCCTCTAGAGGACGCAGTGTAGAAGTTCCCTTCGGAAGGGAACCATAGATTTTTAGGGGATTTAAATCATTTTATTTTTATTTTCTTATAAGTATGATTTTTCCCTTTGATTTTAAATTAAACTAACAGAATCTGTGGATCTTAGTAAGCTGTGTCAATATTTGCATTTTAAACATAATCAGAATGTAATTTCCACTGAAAAAAGATAGATTATTTTGATGCCCAGCACCATCTGGCTACATCAGAGCATTTCTGTAGATGTTTTTCTGTTGTTGTTTGCTCTGGATCAAAATTGGATTCTTTGAGCCATTAAGCGTCACATATTGCACAAAAAAAATGTCCAATCAGAGCTCACTCTGTATGCTGTGTGGTACTGAGGCATCCTAAAATTAACTCTCTTGTTTGTTCCTGAGACTGCCTAGAATGTTTAAACAGGATTCACCACAGCTTATATGTGAATGTAATGTATGCCATACTTGATATACAATGCGGTCATACATAATCCATTTAAATTTATATCAGAGTAAAATGGTATTTTTAACACTTAATTACATTTTTACTCTAAATTCACCAAAATTATAACCATGTAGCAATACCCATTTTAAGATTATGCATTGAAGATATAATTCAATTGTGCTTATTTTATAAGAAACTTCATGGACAAAATCATAACACAAGTTGACAAACAAATAATTACATGACTAATCTGTTTAAACAAAAATTAATAGTTTTGACTCCAAACTGGACTGAAAAATAGTAATTATGCATTAATTACTATTATTAACTATAATAAATGGTGGAAAATGTATTAACTGTGATTATTTCAACCTGGTTTCATAAAAATATGTACCTCTGTGCACTCTCTGTGTGACACCGTTTTATGTACCTTACTGCACATTTAGCCAAAGTTTCAAAGATAAATGTTCACTGAGTGGTGCTAAAATACAGGTTAAATACGTGAACCCTAGCACATTTTTATTACGTAGATATAGGTATATATTGCTGTGTTTTTATTATGTTGCTACAGGTGTATTGCAGCGGTTCAGAATTCAAATATCTGGGGTCTGTCCCTAAAAGCTAATGCTCTATCGTAGGGATAGGCAACGTCTAGTGTGCCGATGTCCTGCAGGAGCTTGGAGCTAAACTCTACAGGACAGCGGCACTCCAGGACCGACGTTGCCTACCCCTGCTCTATCGTGTTGGAAATACGCCCTACACCAGACCCAACCCTAAACCTACCCAATAGTGTTAAAAAATGCTAAACTGATATAACAACTTATTTGTTGATGCAGCCATGCCATTTCAACGTCCTTATGTGCAGATTTAAACTGCTCTGTCGAACAGTGATTACACAGGATTTGAACCGGAGCTCCTCGCCTCCTAAGTACGTCTCCGTACTCCATGAGCTACCGAGCAAGCTTACTGTTTATGAAAACCCATAGACACGAGTCTGAATATGTGAGATTCTATCGTTCAAAAGCATCAGTTTTCAAATATCCTAGCTTTTTAATATTGTTTTGAAGTCGTGACATGATATTATTAAATGAATTGTGTGAAAACTATGCTTTATTAATCAAAACAATGTAAATTTGTGTGAAAAGGAGAAGGTGTTAGTGTTTTATTGCCTCTAGTGTTATTTTGGAAACTGCAGTAATGTAGTTATTGGTACGTATTTCGTGTCTCGCTAAAAAGCACCCAGGTACATAAATGCCATGAGACCAGTTAGGATTATTTATGTGACTACTTTGAATAATCTTTTCAGCATATATTGATAATTTGCAATTAATTCGATTGATTAATCTACCTGTTATGCAATTAATTAGATTCACTTTTTATTATTGATGTTATAATTATTTTACATGCATGCATGTGTTCATGCACAGTAATGATGTTGATATGACGTTACAAGAGCAAACACTTCTAGTCAATGTTTAGAAAGTCATGAAGATTATTTGAGCAGCTGTGGCAGTTATCAAATATTCTTCAGCTTCTCTCTGGCAATACGGGCAGAGGAGTTAGCAGGAGGATGTCCAGAGCGGTAGATGCGTGTAACCTTCATGACACCCTTCATTGCTGGGCACCGTCTGACAGCGGATCTGTAGAGCAGATGGCGGGGAGGGGACACAATCTGAACGGCTCAATCTCTCATGCTTTACCCCAGCAGTGGACACAAAACAGATCCATGCAGCACCTCAGAGCCTGTCCTTGTGAATGTGCATGGATGGAGGGTATAGCACAGGGCTGGGTCAACCTGCATGGGGTAATCGTCCTTTTACAATTTCCTGCCATGCACGGGTAATCATCGAGGGTAGCAGTTGTGATGGGGTAAAACCTCTTAATACTTTCATTTGCATATCAGAAAGGCAGGCTACTGATTTGGCTTGGCTTTAAGATTTTGTAGTTAAGATTCTGCTGCCTAAAATACACAGACAAAGCATGGGTGCCACTTTGCATTAAAAAGTGGTAAGGACAAGTTTTTAATTATTTGTAGAGTATGAAGATAGAGGTCTTCACTGGATGAATTTTTCAATTCCACTACCGCAATATTATGTCCCGTCCCAAGGGCTGTGATTGGCTGTCTTACCTGCCTGTCAATGTATGCATTTGCATACCTCCGCACACCCTGTTTGTGTAGACATGATATGTCATCAGCAGATTCCATTATGCTATTGTAGAGCAAGCAAGAATGGAAGATGTTATTATAATTATTATATGATGCTTATTTCTGTAATGTTTTCTCACCAGTGAATGAGACATGAGAAAATCTGACAGCGTTGCATTCAGATTTTTTCTTTCCTGTCTCAGATCTATCTTCCATAACAAATGGGCCGTTTGGAATTCTTAAAGGCAGAGAGGTGGTTGTAGTGATTAAGACCTGTAGGCCAAATGTGTATACATCAGGGGTCTGCTAATTTGTCACACCGTTAGCATGGTGGGAAATGTTGTAATCTGCTGATTGGTCAGTTTGAATGTCTCAGATTTGGTTTTACTCACACGTTCAAGGAAGGGATAACAAAAACGATTGTAACAATTAATTTGTCTCTTTTTCCTCTATTTTGGGGGATCTGCACCAGAATCCACCCCCCCCCTCCCTTTCTCTCTTTCGGTGGAAGGTGGAAAGTAACTAATAAAAATACTTTTGTTACAGTACTTGGGTAAGGTGAGCCGGCTTTTGGCAGGCACTTTTCAAACCCCTGGGGTAGAGCCCTGCACTTCTGGCAATAACAGACATGTCTGACATGGATGCAAAACCAATCACAACTTCCAGTTCAGCTGGGGGGCGGCATTCAACCGCGCTTTTCATTGACTGTGTTGAAAACTCTGTTCTTCTAAAGTAGAAAACTCAGAAGAGAAGACCAGGAGAATTTCGGATTGGATTGTTAGCAGAATTTCTTTATTCTATGACATGTTGATGGTAGCTGCAGTCATCGAAAATCTCATTCTTAAGTAATTTACAGGTTGTCTTATAGGTATTTTTGGAGGAGGGATTCTTAGAGGTGGAGACAAACATCAAAGAACGCAAACATCTGAGGGAGGCGTTAGTTACAGGAACTTCCGTGGTCCAATAAACCTAACAAAGGTTGAATCTCTCAGTAGTCTGACTCCTTGATCTTACCATTAACATAAGAGACAAAAGGCACAGCTGTCTCGAGCTCAAATGGTCAGGAAACGCTCTCAAACATCTGTATTTCCTGACACTTTCTTTAGTCAGGAAGTGTATCTAAATTAAACATTTAAAATAAAATTTGTAATCCTTCAATTCCCCGTTTGAGAGTTCTAATAACTCTCACAAAATACAAATTTAGACACTTAAAAGTTAATTCTTGTAACTTGTAATTGTTACAGGCACATAGTACATGTTCTGTGTTGCTTATATGTAATTGCATGCTGACACAGAAAACAAAACATGCAATTAGGGTCCGTGAAGTTCTTACGGGTAATAATCTTTTCTGGTTGAACTGTCATTTCCTCGTGAGAGGCAGGCGTCATTTGCTGAAAAAAAAACACTTGATACTAACAAGTTTCCGAACCATGAAGAATTATATTCAGTCATCTGGTGTAATTTTGCTGAAAGATCGTATGTGAGTCTCTGCGTTGTGTATTTTTTTTCTTCTTTCTTCTTTCTTCTTTCTTTCTTGTGTGATAGTTGGCAATGGGTCTGGTTGTTTTCTAGAGGTTGTGGCTTCATCCGCAGGTGAGAAGGGTGGTGCATATGGATCTCAGGACAGCCATCAAATGGTATCTGCACAGAGGAAGAAAGAAACACAAACAAGAGAGACCAACGGCACAGAGCAGTATTTGTTGTAGAGTCTGCAAACATTAGGGTTGTATCCTCTGTTCAAAATATAGTCTGCTATTGTTGTTCCTTCTTTCCTATTTCTCAATTCCTGCGACACCTAAAGAACAGTGAGGAAAGGATGGACTAATGGAGGAAAGGCCTATGAGGAAATCTTCACCTCAGGGTTGGCCCCGAAGCCTGTTGCTTTCGGTTCTTCCTGGGCTCCTCACTGGTTCTTGTGTCTGCCCTATCCTATCCCTGCAGGGGGAGGAACAACCTTACAATGTGACACATGAGTCCAAGTTTTCCTTCCCTGACACAATACTGCAGCTGCTGTAATCAACATCACTTGATGTGGTCCGTACCACTTAGGCTCTAATGGCTTGTTTTTGAATGCCTTTATCATGACCCATTGACCTGGGACGATTGTGTGTCCACCTTCTGGTGGAGTCTGCCAACACGACTCAACTCTCTCTTTGGCACTCTGCACTGCCTTTGTGAGGTTTTCACAGTAAGCGATCAGGGCATCAGAAGCAATGTGCACATCAGCATTTCTAAGATCAATCACACCTGGCATCTGCATTGGGCGTCCAGTAATAATCTCATGAGGGCTCAGTCCTACTGATCTGTTAGGTGATGCTCTCATACTACACAGTACTGCGGGCAGTGCTTCAACCCATGGTACTCCTTCCTGATGCATTTTGCTTAGCCTGGTTTTAATTGTTCTGTTTGATCGTTCAACCTGTCCTGATGCTTGTGGCCTATAGGGACAGTGAAGGTTCCACTTAATCTTCAACATTCTAGACACTTCCTTGACTACCTGTCCTGTGAAGTGGGTACCTTGATCTGAGTCAATGCAATCTGGTAATCCCCATCTGGGAATGAAATCAGTGACAAGACATTTAGCAGTATGTGCAGCTGTAGCACGCCCTGTTGGATAAGCTTCTACCCATCTTGAGAACTTGTCTATTACTACCAAAACGTCAGTTTTTCCTTTACAAGGGCAACGATATGTAATCAACTTACAGGTGACGAAATGGCCCTGGTGGAGCTGGGGTATGTGCTGCTGGTGTAGTGGCTGCTGGTACATCATTATTTTCTGACATGTAACACATCTCTTGACTGTTTCAGTGGCTGCGTTTCTGAATTTTGGATTCCACCATTGATTTGAGAACCTGTGATTCATCGTTGCTGGACCACTATGACCCAAACTGTGTATTTGTTGAGCCAAATATGGCAACAGTGATTCGGGAGCAACATACTTTCCCCTTTGGTCCAGCAGCCGGATGAATCCACAGTGGCTCCTTTGTCTAACCATGTCCATGCTTCATATAGAGGAACGTCTTTATACAGATCAACGATTGATTCAGGAGGTATAATTATATTCTGTGCTGTACTACCTGAACACACTTGTACAGTTGCATAGAAACAAGCCTGTTTAGCCGCTACATCAGCAAGAGCATTACCTTTAGCTTCCGTAGTATTAGTTGTGAGATGTGCTTTCACTTTGATCACCGCTAATTTCTTTGGGAGTTTCATGGCAAACATTAAATCTTTCACTAATCCAGCATGCTTAATGGGGGATCCAGCAGAAGTTAGAAATTTTCTGGTTTGCCAAATGACATCAAAATCATGAATTACCCCAAAAGCATACCTGGAATCTGTGTAGATATTTTCAACCGATCCTGAAGCTAGCGTGCATGCTCTAGTTAAGGCTACTAGTTCTGCAGCTTGAGCTGAAAAATGGTCTGGAAGACGACCTGAAGCAACTACTTCAGTGGTGGAAGTTACTGCATATCCTGCTCGTCTGTTACCTTCAATAACTTGAGCTGAACCATCAACAAACAACTCCAATTCTGCGTTCTCTATGGGAGTTTCTGCTATTTCACTTGTCGCTGCATATGTAAGCGTAACACAATCATGAGTCATTTCGCCTTCATCCTCTAACACAAATTCAGTCATTGCAGACATCATACATGAGGATGGGTTCGTGACTGGTGCACGCTGTATAACAATATTCGGGCTGTGAGAGTTACTAACTTCTCTTTTATGCTACCTTTCACAAAATTCTTTGGTCATTGTGTTGGATTACAGGGGAAAGGTAGCTACTCACAGCCCCAATAATTAGTTTTTCCTGGTCTTGTTGTGCTCTTAGAAGAGCCTGAACTAGCTGACCTAGAGTTTCAGTGGTCACTGGCGGAACTACTTCAGGGTTGTGTGCAGGCTGAGAAGGAGCAGAATTATGCATAGCATTTCTTTTACTATCTTGCAACTTCTTCCTACACTCTTTCTCCCAATGTCCTAATTTTTACAGTATTTGCATTTGCTTTCTCTTTAGACCATCTATTGTCTTGTTTCGTTGTGTTAAACGTAGCTGCTGCTACTCTTACTTTTGCCTTGACATCAGCATCTCTTTCCCATGTAGTTAACCTGTCTAGGTTACTTCTGAGAGTTCTGTTAGACCAAGTTAGATCTAAGAATGGTAAAGCTTTTCTGTATTCGGCTACAAGGCCATCTGACCAGATATGAACCAGGGGTCCCTTGTCATCCAGCACACTTTCAGGGTCATCAACAATTCCACTGTAGATTACAGCTGACTGACAAAATCTCTCAGTATATTCACTCACAGTTTCTTCTTTCCTTTGCACACAGGTAGTAATTTTAGACCAATCTATTTTGGGCCCTAAGATATTCTTTAGGATTTTCAAAATACCTTCTCTTAAATCACCCTTACTGGCATTTCGCAGTTCAGAAGTAACAGCAGATTCAAAACTGTTGAATTCAGATTCAGTTAGAATTTGTGACATCAACTGCGTGACTTCTGCCAACGACATGTCATAAAGACGCATTTTACTGATTAATGTTCTTCTAAATTCAGAAAATGTGTGCGTGCTGACGGTAAACTTTGAGATAGTCTCTCTATATCTTTAGGACCTAAAGCTTTGGCAACAGTTTGTATTTGTACAACAGAAGAATTGAGAGGAACACTATCAGTTTCCTCAATCCCTGAGATCTTCTCCTCGCACCACACACATTGGACGGAATTTACAGGCACATCAGTTACTGATTGGAGAGCTACATCTGTTTCAAAGAACGCTTGTAAATCAGGGTAAATGTTATCAGGCTGACTTAACTTCCACATCAGTTTTTGCTGCCTCTTTCTTGAGGTTCAATTTCTTAGTCAAAGTGGATATTCTAGCACGGAGTTCATTGTTCTGTTTCTCTAGCTCTGAATTACGCTGAGACTGTTGTGTCGCTAGCGTCACACTGAATTCTCTGTGACAACAGATAATTGCCTTTCACATTGTTCTTACGAATGCTTGCTCCTAGTACCTTTTACACTCATCTACTGACCAAGTCTTGTCTGGATGAATCTCATATTTCAGCGTTAGTTCTTGTCTAACTTTTCAGTGACTATTAGGTCCATTTGTTCCCCTAACAGTGTTTTGAATTCACTATCTGACCACAGAGGAGTCGCAAGACCACTCTTTTCTGTGGATGGAATCAGCTTAGCATTCCTTCTAACCATTTTGTAAGTTTCTTCTGTACCACACAAACAAACACTAAAAAAAAAAAAAAAAAAACTTCTCTGATCAACAGAGGGTACACTTTGTTAAAAAAGCAACTATTGTTAACTTTCAAAAATTACCTGCCTGAAAGAACAGAGGATATATTTTCATCTCTAAAATAAAAACTTTAGAGGATAAACTCTTCCCTGCCTGAAACAGAGGATAAACGTCCCTGCCTACAAGAACAGAGGATACTTTTATCTCTAAAATCAAAAACTTTAGAGGATAAACTCATCTCTAAAATAAAAACTTTAGAGGATAAACTCTTCCCTGCCTGAAACAGAGGATACACGTCCCTGCCTACAAGAACAGAGGATAAAACAAAATTATTAGCATGAAATGCTAACCTTCCCTGCCTGAACAGAGGATAACTTTTAGTTAAACAAAACCCTACAGATGTATGTTAACTCTTCTCTGACACAGAGGATACACTGGTCTTAGGTTCTTTTGATTAGAGACAGCCACTCACCACGAACCCTTGGTTCAGAAAAATTCAGTCTGGGAATCCTTGTTCAGCTTGAAGTTTCGCTGGATTCCAAAAGATGCAGATCTTTGTTTGAGCTTGAAGTTTTCAGGTGAGGAAGCTGGAACTCTATCCGGGTCACGGCACCATCTGTTGAAAACTCTGTTCTTCTAAAGTAGAAAACTCAGAGAGAAGACCAGGAGAATTTCGGATTGGATTGTCAGCAGAATTTCTTTATTCTATGACATGTTGTTGTTAGCTGCAGTCATCGAAAATCTCACTCTTAAGTAATTTACAGGTTGTCTTATAGGTATTTTTGGAGGAGGGATTCTTAGAGGTGGAGACAAACATCAAAGAACGCAAACATCTGAGGGAGGCGTTAGTTAGTTACAGGAAACTTCCCGTGGTCCAATAAACCTAACAAAGGTTGAATCTCTCAGTAGTCTGACTCCTTGATCTTACCATTAACATAAGAGACAAAAGGCACAGCTGTCTCGAGCTCAAATGGTCAGGAAACGCTCTCAAACATCTGTATTTCCTGACACTTACTTTAGTCAGGAAGTGTATCTAAATTAAACATTTAAAATAAAATTTGTAATCCTTCAACTGTCAATCACCGGTGTTGGTGTTTTGAATCAGCGTCATAAGCATTTCAATATTTTAGTGAATGTGAGCTATGCTCTGATTTTAAATCGTTACTGAGCTACTGAAATGTGTCATGCCATTGATATTACCATAGCACTCAGCAGTATGAGTAAATTGAAACTTGGGTGATAGAAGGAAACAGTTATTGCATGGATGGAGCAAGAAAAATGTGTCTAAAATGCATGCACAAAATTCAGTGCAGTGAAAATAAAGCTAAAATAACCTCAACAACAACAATGAAATAAGAGCACATGCATTTTATGTGCATCTGACTGACAGACCAACCATGATTTATCTGTCAATCTGATGCATGTAAAATCACTTTTCTGTGTGCACGCTTTGGATGTGTGTCCAAAAAGAATGCAGTGTGTGCAGTGTATGTTTCATTCATACTCGACGCTGGAGGGTGCTGCACTTAATTTTGTGCATGCATTTTAGACACATTGTTCTTGCTCCATCCATGCAATAACTGTTTCCTCTATTAACCAAGTTTTGATTTACTCAAACTGCTGAGTGCTCTGGTAAAATCAATGGTATGACACATTTCAGGAGCTGTATATATATATATATATATATATATATATATATATATATATATATATATATACACACAGTTCAAGTCAAAGTTTACATACACCTTGCAGAATCTGCAAAATGTTGATTATTTTACCTGGAGGGTGTTGTGTCTTTGCTTAAACTAGCTAAAGACGCCAAATTAAATCAGAAACGAGACAGACTGTTCATGAATTCTGATTTTCTTTACTCCTTACTCACTGTGCACTTACTCCTTACTCACTTATCAAGTGCAATGACGTCACACACATTGCACTTGATACACGACATCTCTCCTTTTCTTAGAATTAAAGATGCATTCTAGAAACTATCCAGCGAACATTGTGAACATATCCAACCGTCATATTCAACATGACATATCAAAGTGTCACTTACTAACACAAAATCAACAACGAGAGAAAATTAACGTTTGTTTTTCTTTTCATGTCAAATTAATATGTTTATCTTTATCTTTCCATTTTTACCTGAGAACATACATGTCAGATAACCTTTAAACATGCTTTATGGACTTAACAAGAATATTCGTATCAGAACATTCAAGTGCATGTCACATCACTCAACAATAAAGTATTTCAATTTCTCAGGCAATTCGTTTTTTTCTCTTTGGTCTCATTTGTGGAGCTACACCACCATCACCAAAATCTGGAATGGCTGTTTGTCAGAAATCAATTGCTCACTTTTACCCATCCCGGATTCGGTTGGTTCTGTCTCAGTTTCGGTTTGATCTTCAACTGGTATGTCGTTTGTTGTTCTCACTGAAAAATTTCTTCATAAATGTGGTATTCCTTTCATATTGTGTTCCCCTTGAGTCCTCAATGGTCACATCATTTCCTTTTCTGGACACAACAGCGTATGGGACTGGGCTGAATGTGGTTGTTAGTTTGTCTGTCTTTTCCTGTCTCATCAGGACTTGGTCTCCCACTTCCAGCTGTGAATTCTTTCCCCCGCGGTGATCGACGTAAAGCTTCTTTTTTTTTTTTTTCAGCATCATGATCCCTTATCACTTGGTCATTGCGCGGCATGGTATAATCAGGCAGTTTTCCTCTGATTTTCCGATTGAAAAGTAGTTCCGCAGGGCTCTTCCCTGTCGTGTTGTGGTCAATGGCTCTGTACATTGCCACATACTTACAGAGCTCCTTTCTCCAGTCTAAATCTTATGCCTGGGCAATCCGTATGCATATCAGTATGGATGCATTCTGCCTTTGGCAATGGGGGTGACTTGCATGGCCTGAATATCTCTCTTTAGTTCATCGTCTGCTGCTGATGCTTCCTCCACAGTTCTCGTCCGTAAGTGCCCTTGGAGTAGCCACAGCCACAATCTTACATATTCTTTCCGTGTTTGTGTGTCTGTTGTTTTTACAGACGAGACATGAAAGCGGGTCTGCTATGTTTACTCAATGTAAACAACATGAAAGTCATAAGGTTGTAGTCTTAGCACCCACCTCTTGATGCGGCGCATGGTTTTGATTGCAGGCCATAGCTCATTTCCAGCGGTTTGTGATCCGTGATTAGATCAAACTTTTGTCCATATATGTATGGATGGAGTCTCTCGCATGCCCATACTAATGACAATGCTTCCCACTCCGTCTGGGAGTATCTTTGCACACATTCAGTTAGGCTGTGACTGACATAACATATGGGAACATTCTCTCCATTCTGTTCTTGAATCAGCACAGCCCCGATGCCTACCGGATTCACATCTGCAATAACCTTGGTTGGTACCTTCTTGTCAAAATAAGCAAGAGTTCCTGCTTCAGCTAGCTTCTGCTTTAAGGCTTGAAATGCTTGTCTTTGTTCAGGACCGAACTTTAATGGGGTATCTTTCTTTATCAGTCTCCTTAGTGGTTCTGTGACGGATGCAATTTATGGGATGAACTGGCTACTATATCCCACCAATTCAAGAAGCTTTCTTACTTCCCATGCATTCTCTGGTTCTCAAGCATTGATCACAGCACGGACCCTTTCAGTCGTTGGGCCAATCCCTTTTACTGAGAGCAACATTCCCATGAACACCAGCTTATTCATATTATATTGACACTTTTCCCCATTGAGTGTCAAGCCGCAATTCATGAGCCTCTGTAAAACAGCATGCAATCTCTGGTCATGTGTTTCTTGCGTTGGGGCATCTATGATAATATCATCTGATATATACTCCACTCCCTTGATTCCAGCGAGGGCTGAAGCAACTTCATGCTGGTACTGCTCGCTGGCCGACGATACTCCGAAGATCAGCCTCTTGTATCGATATGTACCATTGTGTACCGCAAACGTGGTGATAACTCTGGATTGTAGCGTAAGCTCTAGTTGGTGGTAACCCCACTTAAGGTCAAGCTTACTGAAAACTAAGGAGCCATTCATGCTCTGAAGGAGCTCGTCTACAGTTGAAATTGGATATCGGCCCGGGGTTATTTGGATATGAAGGCCCTAACTTGGATATGAGGGTTAACTTGGATAACCCTCATATCCAAGTATAGTTAAATATCATTGTCAGGCTTTAGAACAATTACCACCGAGTTTACCCATGGAGTTGCGGCAGTGACTGGTTTAATGATGTCTAGCTCTAGAAGCTGTTGAATTTTTCGTTCCCACTGCTTCTTTCAAATGGAATGGAATTCGGCGTAACAGGTGAGCTACAGGAGTCACAGTATCATCAATGTGTAAGCCAATCTGTTTGGCGTTGAGCTTTCCCACTCCTCTAAACAGAACTGGGTACTGTTCCTGATTGTAGCTATGTTGTCCCCAATTTCCAGTGCTCCTAGTTCAGTGGCTGTCACTTTGCCCAATAGTGGTTCTCCTTTTCTCTTGATTACCACAAATTCGGCCTGGGTGCTCCGTTTTCCGCATTTTATCTCACATGTGAAAGCTCCTTTTATGGACAGGGGTTCTGTAGATGCATATGCATATAGTTTTTTTTCAGATTTTTATTAGTGACACGCAATTATTTGGCTTTTTAGTGTCTCCCATGACACTTTGTCTATAAAATTGCTTGTGGCCCCGGAATCAATCAACATGTCTAAGCCAAATCCACCAACAGCAAACGTGTATTTGTTTGGGTCACAGTCTTTCACCATTAATGCATATTGATCATCATTAGTTCTATCTGTTTCTCCACTGACGTATTTAGCTGTCTTTTTATTCACATTTTTGGTTTTACACATTTTAAATGTAAGTGGATAGCACCTCTGCACTTTCTGCATTCTTGGCCCCTTGCCGGACAGGTTGGGTCTTTAGCAAAATGATCTTGACGTCCGCATCTGTAAAACTGACTCTCTTTTTTTTCTCCTGCTTGTCTTGGAATTGTCTTTTGATATTTTCCTTTTTTTTACAACATGATATATTGTTTCTTTTCCATTTTCTGGCTGACTGATATGCATGGCGGACATTTTAACTCCACACGTTCACATTGCATGGCAATTTCAAGTGTACGCGTAAATGTTAGTTCAGTTCCTTCCTCTAATAGTTTTCTCTTGATATAATCTGAACTACATTTACTTAAAACGGCATCACGCAGTTGGTTATCTCTGTCAACACTGAAATCACAGTCTTTAGCAGCTTGTCTGAGTCGTGTGACAAATTGTTGTACAGTCTCACCTTGTTTTTGTGTGATTTGGTAGAAGGGCTGTCTTGCCAATGTGGCATTGACTCGGGAACAAAGTAAGCATTCAAAACAGCCACCGCCGCATCGTAATCTGTTGCAGTCCCGGTGTCCTCCAGCATTGAGAATATATCCTGCACATCTGTGCCCGCGTGATGAAGCAGTAGTGCCCTTCTCCGTTGTTTGGTGGCGTCACTTGCATTTTGTCACAGCAGCAACCCTTTTCCGTCCACAATCAATTCAAGCGCCGACAGCCATCTCGTCCATCGTGGTACCAAAGTTGCAGGTTCACTGTCAGACACGAGACAGACTGTGCATGAATTCCACTTTTCTTTACTCCTTACTCACTGTGCGTAATTACATCACACGCATTGCACTTGATACACGACAGTGGGGTCATACAAAATGCATGCTATTGTATATTTTGAACTGACCTGAATAATATATTTCACATAAAAGATGTTTACATGTAGTCCACAAGAGAAAATAGTTTATTTTTTTTAAATGACAACGTTCTAAAGTTTACATACACTTAATTAGTTATACTGTGTTGTTACCTGCATGACCTCTGTGATTTTTTTGTTTAGTGATAGTTGTTCATGAGTCCCTTGTTTGTCCTGAACAGTTAAACTGTCTGCTGTTCTTCAGAAAAATCCTTAATGTCACACAAATTATGTGGTTTTCCAGCATTTCTGTGTATTTGAACCCTTTCCAACAATGACTGTATGCTTTTGAGATCCATCTTTTCACACTGAGGATGACTGAGGGACTCATATGCAACTATCACAGAAGGTTCAAACACTCACAAATGCTCCAGAACTAAAAACTAAGCATCAAGAGCCAGGGGGTGAAAACGTTTTGAATTTTAAGATCAGGGTAAATTGAACTTATTTTGTATTCTGGGAAACATTTAAATGTATTTTGTAGCTTCTGAAGGGCTGTATTAAATGAAGAAAGAAATATGATACTTGTTTAGTCAAAATAAGAACAATTCTGTTCAAAAGTATTTACCTTCAGTTTCCAACTCTTAATGCATCGTTTTTTCTTCTGGAGCATCAGTGAGCGTTTGAACCTTATGTGATAGTTGCATATGAGTCCCTCAGTTGTCCTAAGTGTGAAAAGATGGATCTCACAACCATACAGTCATAGTAGGAAATGGTTCAAATAAACACAAATGCTTGAAAACCAAAGAATTTGAGGGACCTGAATGATTTTTCTGAAGAACAGCAGACAGTTTTACTGTACAAACAAGGGACACATAAACAACTATCAATAAACAAACACACACAAAAATCACAGCTGTGGATAATTCAGGTAAGAACACAGTGTTAAGAATCAAGTGTATGTAAACATTTGAACAGGGTAATTTTTATAAATTCAACTATTATTTTATCTTGTGGACTATATGTAAACATATTTTATGTGAAATATCTCATTCAGGTCAGTACTAAATAAAAATAGCATGCATTTTGTATGATCCCTCCTGTTTTGGTAAAACAATCAACATTTTGCAGATTCTGCAAGCTGTATGTAAACTTTTGACTTTAACTGTATATATATGTTGTGAACTTTTACATGTTTCACAGTAAATATTACATCCATAAACACAAATTTGCAAACCGTATACCCAGTTGTGAATTATTCTTTATAGAGATGTAAAAAAGCCCTTAGTGTTAATACATATTTTTTATAAAATGTATTTCATGGATCAAATGGGGATTTAAAATTGTACATACATGCTCTGTACAATCAATTGTTTCATCATCTCATACATCTATTTTGTAACCAGTTCAAGTGTAACAGAACAAAATACTGTTATTAAACCATTTCAATTATATAAATTATATGCTAACTAGCCTTGATTTACCATTAACTTTGAAGTACAACCAACGTCATACAGTCTCTTGCAGACAAAAAAAAACGTATCATGGAAAAGATACTGTTTCTCAAGCGCATTCTGTGAACGTGATTCGAGATGGTGTGAAACGTGGACAAATGCGTTTCATCCATTCTTTCAGTCATCCCCCGCCTGCGACACAGTTTTGCGTAGGGCTCCCAAGAGTCTAGGATCGGCACTGAATTGAACAAACTCAGTGTCGATTCATTGTCAGCTAACTGTTTTCCGATAATTGGAACAATGTCAAAGGTTTGGGGGTGATTGAGGATACACCTTATATGTCCTTCAAAAAAGGCTGAATGAAGCAACCGAAACAAACACTGACTAAAACGGATCCTTCAAATTGAGATGTACTTCAATGGGGCTTGATGACATGGCAACCAGGATATGTGCAGCCTTACTAGTCTTACTGTTATAGACTGAGATAAATTGCTTAAACAGACCCCCCACCCCCATTAGCTAGGACACAAAAAGTACTCTGGTCTTTCAGGATGTCCTTGGGCTGTGCAATGTTTTGGGAGTTTGCTTTTCTGAGGGGAAGGGCCTCTGGATACCCAGTGGCACAGCCTACAATCAGTAGGACCCCACTAGGGGGCCACTAAGGACAAGACACCTTTTCTTTAACCATAAAAAAGAGATAAAGTTGAGCCAACTGGGAACCTTAGTTGCTTTTCCTCATCAACAGTTTAAATTGTCCCCAACAATGCCTGAGCTGATCATCTTTTTCTGTTCCCTCTGAAATTAAACACCAAAAATAGATTTTGGAAAGCCATCAACCAAAGCCAGTGGCATGGTTTCAACTTCCAAGGAAAAACAAGAACTGACAAAATGTGTTTGAATGCAATGTAAGTTGCTTTGGATAAAAACATCTGCCAAATGTGTAAATCATTCTCTCTCAACCAATCTATTAGTCTATTGAATAGTTCACTCCTCCTCACTGGATAGGCCTTTTTGGTAAATCAGCATCTAGCTGTTGTTCAAATCCTAGAAGGAGGAGGGGTACTAACAGCCCAGTATTCATGTTATGTCGATATATTGACTGACCTTGTGTCCCTGTTGGCGCATTTCTAAAGGTATGTTGTATGGGTGTTTGTCAGCCATTGACGCAAACCTCTTTCATCACTCTTCTTGTCTCTCTTGCATTCGGGAGTCCTTTACGAGGTCCTCTCTCCTAGTTAACATGCATAGGCATCGTTGGGAACAAGGAACTGTTGTATTCTGCAACTTCACGTTACTGTTGTCCATGAAGGAGCCAATTTTGAGGCAGCCGCATCTGCTGTATGGCTTGAATCTCGAGGGCGCACCCACAGACCAGACATGCATGATGTAAATTGCAGCAGAATTCACAATGGAGACAGACCCACTATCCAGTTGAGAGATCCAGTTGTGGAAGAGGTGTAGCCACTTACTCACTTACTTGACCTTGTGGTTTGAGTGATTTTGCCCCACAACCAGTTGCTAAGTGACTAAGGAGTCATTCAGCGAGTAAGTCCTGATATTCCATGAAAAATATGTCTCGAACTAAATTAAACCTGAAGTAAAATATCACATTTGGCGTATGGCTTATCACTCAATGACTACGTTTACATGGACATCATTATTCTAACTATTTACCTTATTCTGAATAAGACAATAATACGATTAAGGTGTTTACATGAGTTGCTGTTAGAATAATCTTTTCATGTTTCCCGTTTACAGTTATATAGCACGATAGATCGATTAATTGCATGCGCCATCACAACGCTGACGCCATCCAATGTCCCTCCAGAATTTCACTTATAAACATATAGTTCGTCTTCTTGATAATGCCATTTACATTTTTGGGTGTTTGATTTTTTATTTTATGAAAGCTTCAAGTGCAGTTAATTACTTGTACATGTACACAGACGACGGTGGTGTTGAAGCTCTTTTATTTGTCATGAAAGGGTTGACCAATGCCGTGTATGTATCCTGTCCCTAAAGGCGGCGAAAAGTCCTACACGACGGTAATAGTTTGATTAAGGTGTGTACTTGTCTATACTGCACGGCAATAAAGCAATTAAAATAGGAATACTCCACGTCTTAATTCGATTTGTGTTTACCTCGATTATGACTTTAGCAGGATTAAGGTAATCAAAAATCTCTGTTTACATTGTAGACTCTTAATCAGAGTAGTGTCTTAATCGTATTAAAATCGGAGTATTGATGTCCATGTAAACGTAGTCAGTGTATCTATGACTCTATAATGATCTACTGTGAAATGTGGACCTGTCTGATACATAAGATAGAGAGAAAGATGAAGTTCAGAGACTGATGCTGGGAAACTGGCTATACAAGTTCTCAAAAAATACAGTTGTTAAATAGTTATTTAGGTAGAATATGTAAGAATTAACTCTTAGCTTTTAGCTTTAGATTTTAATCCTCCACCAATTATGTAATGAATTTAAGCTATTATTTCAGCTTTTAGTGAATCGAGTCTTGGGTTGATATTGCTTCAATATTTATAATTTATACATTATTAACGATTCGTTTAGCAAACATTAAAATCAGTATATCTTAAAAATTGTATTTATCTTCGTAGAGCCTCATCGCCCAAAAGGGATTTGAGAACTAGCACATTCCTAAGGGGTCGTAAAAGGTTAATACATGAGCCATCCACATTTAACTGGCTGGCCAAGTTCTTGCCTTAAGTCTCCTTATCTCAGGAGACCCCTAAAAACTAGGAGAGATTTAAGGGAAACATCTGGATGTTTTCTGTTAGATTAAATTTCCGCATAGATGAATGTAACGGCACATAAATTAAGAGTAAGGCTTTTCTACTCACTGAATACACATGGCTCTTTGGGCTATATGTGGAGGAAGGGTCATTTTCTTCTTTGTCTGTCCTGCTTTACCTTATTTGTTCATTCTTTGGACTTCCTGTAATACGAGTGTTCTGGTACCCTATATAAAGGCATGCTGGACCTATAATAACTGAGTTCAAAAGTCCATGATGCCTCTCTGTGTCTTGTCTTTATTCTCCCAGATCTGCTGAAGACTTTGTTTACAACATCCAACATATATTTCTGATTTGATTTAAAAGTGATCCAAAACACAGAAAAAAACATTGTTCATAAGGAAACTGAAGTTTTACATTTTCCAAAACAGGACAAAAGGACTCTTTATCTGGAAATGGCCCAGGAGGACCATTTAACTATAATTCAATAATGCAGGACTGTTTTATGGTGAAACTTTCAAACTGAGCCTCACCAGATTCCCCAGGACGTGACATAATCATGACCCCGGACAACTCTTCTTTCGCCTCTGCAGGTCAAAGGAAATACATTTTCTGTGTCTCTGCCCAGTGCAAGGAACACCCCAAACTTGTGGACTTATGCAAAAAGACATTCATTTATTCCATCTCTATTAGTCCAAAGATACCCAGCAAGGACGTGCTTGATGTAGATCATATGCTTGGTGTGATTATTTAGAATGTAGGATGTTTTAATCTGTGCCTTAACCTGTATAGTGGAACCGATGCCATTTGTCTTAACCTATAACGGTTTACGGTTCCCGGTAAGGTTATAACGTGTTTAGATTCTTATCGTGTTTAGACGGTCGTGAAAATTATGAATCAGTGATGCAACAGATTTGGTGATATTATAAATGGGTAAACATGTGATAAGAGTTTAAAATTTATGTAAAGTGTTATTTTTCGTCACATGGAAGATTCAACGTGGTATGCCCCAAAAGACATGAGCGAGGCTCCGCCCCACAAGAACAATCTGATTGGAAGAAGCCTCTAGTGGGCGTAATGAAATCAGTCTGTTAAAATGAACAATTACAACTTTTTAGTTAGTTTGCTTTTACTTGCTCGCTTGCTGACGAATCGGAAGCTGATTGCGCTGGACCACCACCTTACCATCAGGCTGAAGACACCATCTAAAAGAATTCAACACTTCGTCAAAGTAATAGCAACTCGAAACGAGCAGCTCAACAGCTTCCGCCTTCCAACAAATAAACCAAGACCGCCAATTGCAAGAAGGCTTCCCCATTGACATCACGCAACGGCAACTTAAGCCCGCGGAGATTTCCAGGAAACACGAGGAAACACTAAAACGGAAACTCAGCTGAATGCAAGTAATCAAACAATAATCTCTGACCTTGCTGAACTGATTAATTGATCTGTACGCAGAAAGACAGCCAAGTCTCTGTTTTTGATCTTCCTCTCGTAACGTTACAAGATAGCCCGGTTTGAAACTTTTTTCTAACGTTATCAGCAAACTTAGAATGTGTGTGTATGTTATGTGTTGTTTATGTGTTATATTAAGTTAATCCATGTATTGTAGAATAACAGTTAGCAAATAAACCTTGTTTCATTTATAAAGAATTAAGTCTTGGGATGTGTGATTCTCTAGTTCAAACTATTTGCCAAGATTACATTACCTAGCTTAATTAGATAAAACCCTTTATTTTGTTTTATCGGTGGCCACAAAGCAAAATAAACTCAATTGTTAAAGATATACTGATCTTAATGGTCACTGGACGAGTTGTTAATAAAGTAGAAATCATAAGTTAAAGATGGATATTACTTTAATCAAAGCAATATTGTATCTGTAATTAATGATTCCCCAAAGCTGAAATAATAGCTTCATAGTTTCATTACATCTTACTTCGTGGCTAAATATAAAACAAACAAAATAGTACTTTATTAATTTTGAGCAAGGTAGCACATGCTCTGGAAAAATTATGGAAATCGTTTGTTTACTTGCTTTTCAAGTTGAGTTTGACAGCTGAGCTCCGGGTGCGTTGTCTTTTCCTGGTTGGGAAACCTCCGGGGCTGCTGATTGGATGCTGAAGTCTTCGTAGTATGATATCACTGGGGGAAGCCCTCCTGTGAGTGGTTGGTTTTCTGGTGACGCAAGAGTGGCGATGCTTTGAAGTTATTTAGAGTTCTTGCTGTTTCATGTTCGAATAGCTTCTTTAGTAAGAAGTTTTGACTAAGTGTTTGAATCTGGGTGATCAGCCTGATGTTAAGCCTGTGAGCGCAGCGCGATCAATGAGACGAAGCCTAAGTTTTGCAAGCAGCGAGCAACGAAGCCTTTGTTTTAACAGGCTGAATTATGTCCACCCACTAGATGCTAGGCCCCGCACGGCTTCTTTTCCATGCATACCTCATCTGCTAATCAGTTTATCACATGAAGGAAATATCCTAGCAGATTTATATATGTGTCATAATCATGCCTTATGATGCTATAAGTCAACTTTCATCCACACCAAAGTATTGCTGATGAAACCAGCTTTCAATCAACCTCAAACATTAAATATTTGGCACACACAAAGTACATATACTAATTGTATCTATTACACAGGTTAAGGCATATATTAAAAAAATATCCTAAATAACCACACCAAGCCTATAAAATACATAAAATACAACATCAGTATATATTTTCTATTAAGTATATTGCTTTAATAGCCACAGTATTTATTGATTGTCTTTTGGAAGAAAGTCAATAAAAGTTTGTGTGCTCTTTGTCTGCACCAGAAGAGAAAAGAGCGAATTTCTTTTGGATTTTAGGAAAGAAAAAGGAAGGAATTCACTTTGGCAGTATATCTGTGGAATTTCAGCGCTCCAACGTCTCCTCGTAAAACAGTCTTCCCTTCTTGATGAAATAATTTAATTATACATTAAAAATACGAATCAGTAGTGCAACTGATTTGGTCATATTATAAATGGGTAAGCATGTGATAACACTTTACATAAGTTTTAATCTATTATTATCCTTCACATGGAAGATCACAGAATAGATTTGGTATGTCCCAAAAGACCTGGGCGGGGCTCCGCCCCACAAGAACAATCTGATTGGGACAGCCGCCCATGGGCGGACCCAGATCGAGCCACTTAAAATGGACAACAAAAGCTTTTAGCTTTAGACTTCGTCTCTCTCACTCGCTGCTTGCAAACTTGCTAAAAACCTCGGCGTCTTCAGTGATCACCCGGGAAGCGGTCCACGCCTTTACCATCAGTTTATCACCGAAGAACTTCAACATCTGAAGCTGTAGAACTTTAAACATCTTAATAGCATCATCGTCTCACAAAAAAAACAGGCAGACCGCCAATCATTAGAGGGTTTCCCCAGTGACATCACGCTACGACGTCAGCCGCCGGAGTTTTCCAAGAAAAACACACGGAAACAGAAAGATCTGCGATGAGCTCAACTCAAAGAAAGTAATCAAACAATTATCCATAACCTTACTGAACTGATGAATTGATCTGTATGCAGTAAAGATAGCAAAAGTCTTTGCTTGTGATCTTCCTCTAGTTAAAGTTACGAGATAGCAAAAGAGTGCTAGCCTTTAAATTTATTCTAACGTTAACCGCAAAACTCTGAATGTGTGTGTGTGTATGTTTATGTGTATGTGTGTATATTTGTTTCATTAAGTTTAGTCCATGTATTGTAGAATAGCAGTTAGTAAATAAACCTTGTTTCATTTATAAAGAATGATATCTTGGGCTGTGTGATTTTCAAGTTTAAACTATTTTGCCATAGATCACGTTACCTAGCTCAAATTGGATAAAGTACTAATTTTGTTTATTTTATCGTTGGCCTCGAAGCAAGATAAACTAAATTGTTAAAGATATACTGATGTTAATGGTCACTGGACGAATTGTTAATACAGTATAAATCATGAGTTAAAGATTAAATATCACTTTAATCAAAGCAATATTTAATCTTTAATAAATGATTCCCAAAAGCTGAAATAATAGCTTCAAGATTTATTACAAAGGCATTGACAGGAACTGGTCCAGATAATCAAGTTAGGTTTGATCATAAACTCGTTTTACGACTTGCAGATGTGGAGAGGAAACTTCTCAATTTCCTGTAAGGACTGCTTTGATCCTGCATCGTATTTGTGTAATTTCTCTCTCGATAAGGCCCTACAAATATAAAGGGCCTGTTTTACTAAACAGGGCAAATTAGCGAGAGCGCATTTTTTAATGTTTGAGGTTGAGGGTGATTTACTAACAATGCACAAATTTTAAAAACACAGATTGGCTGCACTATCTCATTTACATATGGACCGACGCAATATAGCAAGCACAACACAAATTAGCATAGTCGCAAATAAAGAATGAAAAAATAAAGAAGCCACAGTATGTTGAAAAGATTGGAGGCCAAAAAAAGAAGGGTTGCAAGATGTATTGATAGAACTGGTATTATGTGACTCATACTTGAGTGTTCCAAGTCATATTTTATTTATTGAATCAAATAAAAAAGATCATGCCTTAGCAAAAATATGTTCAGATAACGTGTTTTTCTGGCATTCCAAATAGATTAATATGTGTGGAAAAAATCCTCTCCCTCTTACCACACACTCTATTCTCTGTGGTGCCTCCTCCTAGCAACAACAAATACAGTCTTTTGAAGCGAAAAATGGTTTAAGACATGCTTTTTTGGGGCTTTAAATAATGGCTCAAATATCAGTAAATGTATGAGCGTAAATGTTAGTAAATCGCATAGCGTGATCCATTTAAATACTCTCCTTATATTCATTTTGCATCTGAAAGTGAAACTCCTACAAATGTCAAGGTCAAACTGTGTCCACGCCTTTTCAGTGCTAATTTGTCACTGCGCATCTTTAGTAAAACCTGACATTAGGCCTACAATTTTAATGCCAAAGACGGTTTACGCTGACGCACACTGTTAGTAAATCTGGCCCTGAATTGCAAATGCCTATTCATTGCATAAACAATCTTGTGTAATCACTAAGAGCAGTGGTTAAAATATTAATGTAGAACTAGTCATCTGTCCTACATTACACTGTAAAAAAAAAAAAAAGACTGGAGAAGAAGAAAAAACATACACTTTTCTTTTAGGACATTATCTGTTAAATTGACAGACATGTATCTTAACACTATACTAAATGCTTGTACCAGTTTCTTGTTAGTTAATAGTAGTTACTAGAAAATTTATATTGTGTCAATTGTTAGTATATGTGTAATTATTTATTAGGCTCCAGAAGCCTGAGGTCGGTAAGTGAGTGATGCCTCAACATTTTTGTTCACTGTTCCTTGCTGGTGGAATGATCTTCCCAATCTCATCCAGAATGATGAATCCCTGACAATATTCAAGCAACAGCTAAAAAATGATCTCCTCAGTGAAGTACTTAACTGCGTCCAAAAAAAATCCCTCCCTTAATCCTTCCTTGTTGTATTTAGTACTTCAACAATGTTTGAAACTTTTAATTACAAGCACTTTTGGTGCTATGTGCCTCTTTATGATGAATAGCTTGTTTTACTCAATTGAAAGTTGTATTGAATACAAATGTTTGTTAAATGCATAAATGGAAATATAATTGTATTAATAAACAGTTTCTATTCTTTCTGAGAATGTGATTGGATAGGTCTTAGACTATTTCAGTTGTGACATAAATTTTGGAGCCATAAAGTGCTCAGCAAAGACAGTCTAATCAAGAACCAACAGGAGCACAGCAATTGAAAATGTGTATGTGTGTGTGTAAAAAAAAAAAGAGAGTGACAGTGCAATATCTTAGTGTCCACTTCTTGCTACAAATCAAAATTACCTCAGTTTGCTCTAAAGAATTGCTCAGCAACAACAGCCTAAACATTTTTTTTTCAGGAAAAGCATTGCCAGCAAATATTTATTCAAATGGTCCCTTGCATAATAGGCTACTATGTTATGTTATTAAAACACTTTATCATAGTGTATGATTTGTAAATCAATACATTTTGATATTTGCATCACATAACCAGCTCCATATGCGTTGCTTTTCTAATGTAGTAAACTTGCTCAGTAGCGTTTTGCAATTGCAACACGGAGCACAATTCACAATAAAGGAGCTCAAAAACGTTGTGAATGTTGCCAGCTTCACATTCATCAGTTTTGGTGAAAATTAAACATGCTTTTAGCACCATTCACTGGATATTTAACTTTTAAAGTGATGCAAAATGTCATTTTAAAAAAGGAATCCTTATTACGTTTGCTGTGTAATATAAGTGAAGAATGAACGTTTGACCTTTTTCATATTTGTGTAAAATAAAGTGCCTTATATTAGACTTTGAAAGGCAGCTCACACTTAGCATACATCAAAGTTGCTTGTTAGTGTCTTTGGCTTCAGCCTAAACCTTGATTTCATCCTGCAAACCAATTTGCTAAGGTTAACTGGTAAGGTATCTATCTATCTATCTATCTATCTATCTATCTATCTATCTATCTATCTATCTATCTATCTATCTATCTATCTATCTATCTATCTATCTATCTATCTATCTATCTATCTGGTAGGGTTAGGGTTGCACTTACGTTAACTTTTTATATAATACATTAATTAACTACAGTATTTTAACCAAATTTTAATATTTGTATGTGTTTTTGGTGTATGAAACCAACATCAAGGTAATCCAACTCACAATAATACAATAAGAAAACATTAAATCAATAGGCCACCCCAAAATAAAATGTATCACCCTCATGCCATCCCAGATGTCTATGACTTTCTTCTGCAGAGACTATTGGGAAACGTGTGAACTGTGACCAAAACTTTGATGTTCCAAAAGCACAGAAAAACAAAATAACAATAATAATTAAAGCTGCAAGCAGCGATGGAAGGGACCTCGCACCCGGCTCACCGCCAACTGGTGGCTTCAGAAAGACAGGGAACAGTGAACAATATGGCGAGACATTGAAATTTGTGATGCCGCCAAGGACACGCCCTTTAACGAAAACTCTAGATCTTCACAATTTAACATCACAGAGGCCTTTTAGGTTAAACTGACCAAATAATGATGTGTGTTGATGTCATTAAATCTCTAGGAGTTAGTTACAGAGTAAAACATGTCACTTCCTGTTGCCAGCAGGTGGCGCTATGACTATAACTGAATATGGTCATGTAGATCTCTTCAGGTCAGGAGTCTTATCAAACATGGGAAGTTTGGTGTAAATCGGACATTGCATGTCTGAGTTATAACAACTTCCTGCTTCATGGCGAAACATCTAAATTTGACAGGACGCCACGGACACACCCTCCTATGAAAACTCTAGATCTTCGCAATTTAACGTCACAAAGGGCTGTAGATTATAATGACAAATTTTGGTGTTCATCTGAATAAATCTCTGGGAAGAGTTCGTTAAAGTATGACACCTGAAAATGGCAAAAATGACACAAAATATGACGAGAAAATTCAAAATAACCGACTTCCTGTTGGATTTCTGATTTCGTGCCAGGAGACTTTTTTGTAGGTATACCGAATCGGTGTACCGATTTTCGTACATGTACGTGAAACGTAGCCCGAGGGCTCTCCAGTGAATGAGTATAGGTGGCGCTGTCGAGCCATTTTGCCACACCTATTTCTGAAACACATATCAGACGTACATTTTTACCAGTTCTGATGCGTGTGCAAAGTTTCGTGACTTTTCGAGCATGTTTAGGCCCTCAAAAATGCGATTCATTTGGGAGAAGAAGAATAAATATAGCTGCAAGCAGCGATGGCGGGCCCAAGCCGATGCAAATGCCACCCCAGTGGCATCAGGAAAGTGGTGCCCAGCAGGCACATGCATTTAGAGTAACCCTCTAGCAGTCTGGTTTTAAGGGACACTGCAATTAAAGGGTTAATCAAACCATCAAGTCTGCGCAATACATACACACAAAGAACAACATATAAAACTTTAGTAACACTTCCGAAAAGGTTTCATTTATTAACATTGACTATAGTAATTAACATGAACAATACTTATAAAGCAACTAATAATGCATGACTATTTTTACTAACATTAAAAAATATACATAAATGCTGTAAAAAATATATTGTTCATTGTTAGTTAATGCATTAACTAATCTCAACCTAAGATAATTTATTGTAAATTTTTACCAACTCATTTTCTGATCTTTAATCATTTAAAAAATATTTTAATCTATAAGCACTTGTGAAATAGTTATATAAAATATAATACCAGTAAAATACATAATAGCCTATTTCATGTATTTATTTCGTATTCTAATTAATTGAACTGAGCAGTAAAGGGTCAGGTTTAAAATATGCCTTATCCTATCAGTGAGAGGGAAGGATTATATCAAACTTAATGATTTTTATTTTAAAGATAAAAAAGAATGCTCTATAAACGTTTCTACAATAAACATTTAAACCTATACTGGCAGTACAATACATATGAACTTTTTAAAAGATATGTAATCCTCTGACTCCATCAAGTGGTCATCCTTGGTATTACAGTCTTCACCTGAGTCCTGTAAAGTGTGATACATTTCATTTTTTGGTTGCACTGGAGCATGTTAGCATTTATTATATAGCATTTATTAATGTCAGTTCATATTAAGTTCTAAACTAAAACATTATTAAAATGTAAAATTGTATCTGTTAACATTAGTTAACATTAGTTAATGCACTGTGAATTAACAAGAACATTATGATTAAATAACAGTGGTTAATAATTAAGTAAATTATTAATAAACTATTTAAATGTACATTTATAAATGTAAAAAAATAACTGTACAACTCTACACTTGATACAAAAATGACAAATAAACGTGGACAATTTCATTGAAAATAAATAAATAAAATTCAAATGTACAGTTTTACAGTTTCATTTGGCATCTTGAAATACATATTTGAGTTCTGTATCCTCTGTGTTGTGTTTGCTTATTTTTACAAACTATTTAAATGTACATTTATAAATGCAAAAATTAAACTGTACAACTCTACACTTGATACAAAAATGACAAATAAACGTGGACAATTTCATTGACAATAAATAAATAAATAAAATTCAAATGTACAGTTTTACAGTTTCATTTTTTTGGCATCTTGAAATACATATTTCTGAGTTCTGTATCCCTCTGTGTTGTGTTTGCTTATTTTTTACTCTTAGGAAGATAACTGAGCCTTTCAATCTGCTTTGTAATAGATATGCTTATAAATAAAGAACCAGGCATTTATAGCTGTATTTATAAACTGCTTACTGATAACTATTTATGTTGGGATAATGCTTTATAAAGGATGAACTGACTATTTAATAAAGCTTACCTAATGACTCATAACGTGCAGTTATCATTTAGTGTTACCAAATTATGTTGTCAGTGCCCTGTAAATTACAACAGTTGCCAAAAATGTTATGATCTATAACCATTTAAAATGATCTATAAGCATTTGTGAAACAATAATATACAACTATATTACCAGTAAAATGCATAACTTATTTTATGTCTATGTTTCTTATTCTGTTTAACTAAACTGAGCAGTAAAGGGACATACTTAAAATATTCCTTATCCTATAAGTGAAACAAGTTACAACATATAGATGTTGTAATTATTTTTCCTTAAAGATAAAATTAAAAAACGTTTTTAATGCTCTATTGGCTCTACAATAAGTCTCTACAATAATTATGTAAAAGTATATTGACAGTGCAGAACATTTCAACTGATTAAATCATTGTTTTTAATTCTAATACACAGAGAAAGAGATCATGGAGTTCTTCAGGATTAAGGTTATGCTTCCATCTTGTGTTCATCCTTAGTATTACATTATTCACCTTTTACATATTAACAGTGATAGTTTTAATTTTGTGTTGTTGTCCCTGAGCATGATACATTTATTTTTTTAACCATACTTCCTCAGAATGACTTTTCCCCTGCATGTAAAATGTTTTTGAGGTGTTTGGAAACTGCACTTTAAAGATACAAGAAAAGGACTGCTATCTTTTTTAATGTTACTTTAATAAATCACCATAGTCACACCGTTCAAGCTATCCAAAAGCCGTTCGCAATTTAAGTTCCTCTATGTGTTGGCATCATGCAAACAAAGATTGGGGTGCATAGTATAATTCTCCTCAGAGAATTATATGTATGCAGTAATTCACATCATTATTTCCACACAAAAATAAAAATATCCGGCTTCCTGTTGGTCGTAGCTAATGAGTGTAAATTAGAAAGTTGTCCAGCTTGATTAGAACAATATATTCTGAGTTTGGTGACTGTAGCTAAAACTAACCCCCCATGTTTTGACAAAAGGTGGTGCTATAGAGTGCCTCCTCCACGCCCGTTTATGAGCTTTTGCCAGTGTCTATCTATAATTAATACTGATGTGTGTTGAGAATATTGTAAAAACACGGCCGATGTGAAAATCACCAGAAAAGAATATTGAGGTTTGACACGTTGCCATGGCAACAGTATTTTAGATATCAATATTCCCTTGACAGTTTCACATCGGCCGTGTTTTTACATTATTCTGATGAAGTTTGAAGCAAATTGGGTAAAAGTAAGATGGTGAATTCAAAGCATTTTGAAAATTACACACTTCCTGCTGCCAGTTGGTGGCGCTATAACTTTGACTCATAATTGTCACATCGATGCGATCGGCTTCATACACCGAACAAACCACTGAAATGTGATCAAAATCAGACAATGCATGGGGACTTTATTAGACACTTCCTGTATCTCAATTCTCGCCATAACTTCATCGCCTTGCCACGGGCAAACCGTTCGAGATATCAAAAATCCCTCCGCAATTTAGCATCCCCAATGTCTTGAGATCACGTTCACTGAGTTTGGTGCTCGTCTGTTGAAAATCCTAGGAGGAGTATTTCAAATTCTAGAGCATGTGCTTTTTAAACAGCCCTAAATAGCCAACTTCCTGTTGGGCGGAGCCCATATGTGGAGCAAAAGTTGTTCGGCTCGATGAGATCTATATGTGTACCGATTTTCATATGAATACGTGCAAGTATGTGTGAGCTATTCATCAAGTTTTCTGATGGTGTTCCAGGGGCGCCGTAGAGCCTCTGTGCCACGCCGGGTCAGCCTCAGCGGCATCATAACTGCCGCAGGTTCCAATGTGTGTGCATATTTTCAAGAGTTTTTGACCATGTTAAGCCCCCAAAATGCCCGGATAGCCTCAAAATCACCAGAAAATAATATTGAGGTTTGACACGTTGCCATGGCAACAGTATTTTAGATATCAATATTCCCTTGACAGTTTCACATCGGCGCGTTGTTGACATTATTCTGATGAAGTTTGAAGCAAATTGGGTAAGATGGTGAATTCAAAAGAATTTTGAAAATGACACACTTCCTGCTGCCAGTTGGTGGCACTATAACTTTGACCATGTTAAGCCCCCAAAATGCCCGTGCATAGTCAACAAAAAAAAAAAAGAATCCTAAGGAGAACAATGAATAGCCGACTTCCTTTTGGTGGAGCCTCATGACATCACCAGGCAAAAGTTGAGATCTATATGTGTACCGATTTTCATATGAATATCAATATGTGTGAGCTACATCAAGTTTTCTGATGGTGTTCCAGGGGGTGCCATAGAGCCTCGATGTGAAGCCTGTCCCAGCCTCTGTGGCATCCTAAAGTGCCACGGGTTCCAATGTGTGTGCAAAGTTTTAAGAGTTTTTGACCATGTTAAGCCCCAAAAATGCCCGGATAGTCGATTAAAAAAAAAAAAAAATCCTTAAGGAGAACAATAGGGCCCTGCGCCTTTCTGGCATGGCCCTAATTTTAAACTGGAGCAGATTCAGAGGTCCTCGCACCATTGGTGCTCGGTCCTAATAATAATAAATAGGATAACAATTTAATTTGGAGTGAGAAAAGAGCAATGCAACAGCTTTTTCACTGAACACTTTACTATTGCAGTCTCTATAGGTATGTTATGATTTTGAGCATGATTATGCACACTTTATATGACTTTATGAATACAAAGCTATGTCCTTTATAGGATTTATAGTGGCAACTGAGTTATATTTTAGTCTGTCCAAAATATTAATAAAAAATCATCCACAATTAATTGTAAGGGCATGGCAAATTTTAAACTGTCAGTTAAAAGAGCAAGGAAATGGGTCTTTCATAATCATCCATGAGGCAGAACTGTATTTTGTATAAATTAAATCAACATAAGATGATACAACTTTAACAATCGCTCATATTTCATACAATGTCTAATCAGTTTAATCAGTTCATTGTGTGTATATTTGTGCAGTTCATAAATAAATAACAATCACCTGCTGTATATTGCAATATGATAACTACACATTTTAGCCAAAGCTAAGTAAACAAAAATGTATTAATTATTCCTTTTACATAGTGTCTGAAAAAAGAAGAAAAAAAATGAGAAAAAGAAAAGAGAGAGGATTTCTAATGATTGCAAATAGCTGACCTTGACATCAAATAAAATTAAGTTATTAATTTAATTAATAATTTAATAATATTTATTTGCAAGCTTTATGGCTGTTTTTTATTAACAGTATGTAAGCTGTGTAGAACAGTTAATTATTGTGCGAATGGAAGTGTTTTAAAAATTAATCCATTTTTCTTCATCACAAAACTAAAAATGTATCATCTCAAAGTCCAATTTCTAGTAGGACTTTACTGAATATTTATGGACCAGTAAATACCTGTTCACATCATAGATGATAACTCGTGATAGAGTTATCAGACAGCCAATCAGAATCCATTAGAGTTTAAAGCACTCAATAATTTAAAGCGGCATTGGTATGAATGATAATATATTTATCATTCTTGTGTGAACAGCTGAGTTTAATGTATTTCTAATAACACATACCCAAAATTAACATCCATAAAAAAGCATAATTTTCATATTTTGAAAGCTGCAAGCACAGATCAGATTTGGTTATTTCCCACAGTAATTGCAGTTATATGTGTTGTGTTAATTTATCATAATGTAGGTCAAATGTTTAAGCACTGCAAGTGGAGGGAATCTCTAATTAAAACCCATAATGATCTGTCAAAAATAGTACAAAAAACATGTGACGTTTAATGAACAGTTATGCTCATACTAATTTGACTATTAGAATTTTACAAATTCTGAGAAGAGTTAACATCATAAGTGAAGTGAAGTAGTATGGCACTTGTTCTTGAATCTGGGATTAAGTCATGTGTTATAATTGTGGAAGATATTCCCGGCGATCAGGGTTAATTAAGTTCTCCACTCAAGAGACTCACTGAAGAACCTTAAGTATGAAAACACGTACACTCTTCTGTCTGGAACTAGTTCACTGACCCCATCACTCAAAGCACATCTGATTTCGCATTGTGCAATGCCTGACCTCAGAAACGATCAGTGTGACAGATAAGGACGATGCTGGAACATCACACCAATCCACCAGCACCGGTGAACACAAGAAGTCTGCTTGTGTCGGTGGGTTAAAAACGCTGGAGGAGAGACAGTAACTGTGGTGTATTTAGAGACGAGGTTGTAATGAGAGAAAAAAAAGACATGTGGGTTGGAGAGCCTGTGGTTCCCCTGGCAGAGACGGATGGAGTGAGAGACACTGCTTTACCGAAGCAAACACTGGCAGAGGGAATAGCGAGATGGCCTGAGATCGAGGACTTCAGTCAGAGCCATCAATCACAGACTCCATCACACAACAGCAGCAGATAGTTAACACTGAGAGTATCAACTGACTTCAGTAAAGTACTAATGGCTTGTATCTGTATGCAGTGTTTTCAAGAAAAAGCAGACAAAGACAATGCTTATATAAAGACAGTGACATTTCAGCTAATTCAATTATGATGGATTAATCATGTTAATAACAAAAATATCAGATTATTCGTGATATGATTTTACTCCACTGACAGCCACAGACAATCATAAATAATGCATAAACTGAATGTCTGCAGTTTCACCCTCAAGTTTTAATTTGTACTGGAAGACCTTTGAGACTATTAAGTCGTAATTAACAGTATTTTCCCCCCATATGATCCTTATATTCTTCATCTTTATAAGAAAAAAAAAAGAAGAAAGAATCACCTAATCTCTTTATCTGCAGGATGTCATTATGTTTTTACATTATGCGGTAAAGGCCAAAATATGCCATAATAAAGTGAAAAATCTAATTATAAGCGAGCAATATACATATATAGGTTATGAGATAATATGTGTTTAAAATTATTTGTATATATACAGTAGCTATATATTATATAGCCAAACACCCTAATTTAAAGGAAATTTTATTGTGTGGGATGTGTTAAATGTTAGCCACCTGGGTTCTCCTTGATACCAGAGCATATAAACATTGCATATGCACCAAATAGACATTAAAATGTGCACGTAGTATGGCAAACTTTAGCTCTCATGTGTAAATACTTGCATAATAGCTGAGGATGAATAATTGTTAATTATTTCTCTCAGATAATATCTTGTGAAATGTCAAGTTTATTTCATTTTACATTTAATTTTTATGGATAATTTTTTATTTTAATTTGTATCTTATCTTTTTAATTTTAAAATGTGAGTGACGTAGTTTTCACTATTTTGCTACTGTGTTTGAATGTTTATTAAAGTAAAACAATGTAAAGGTAAACAAGTCAGTGTTAATGTGCAAACTACTGAAAATATGAAACTGAGAGGTGAATGTTTAGACAGACAGACAGATGGACGGGTGGACGGATGGATGGATGGACGGATAGATGGATGGATGAATTGTACTTTATAAAGGAGTAATAACAATACGTGAATATTATAATGTATTATAATTGTAGTTACAATTATTCATTACATCATCAGTGCAGTAGGCGCATTAAGGCAGAATCAGTGCATGGAAATCACTTTGAGAATGCATTATATAAAGGTCTTAAGTAAAGTGTTACCAGAAATGGTCATTTATAACTACAACCTGAATTCCGGAACTGTTGGGACGTTTTTTTTTTTTTTTTTTTTTTAAATGAAAACTAAAAGGGACAGCAGATTGTAAGTGCTCGTAATACTTGTTCATAGAGCTGTTGTTTAAATTATATACTTGCTGCTAGGAAGGAATACTTTGTTTCCTACCTATTTTTAGTCTGAATTTTCGTTGAAGTTTATATTTTTGATTGCACTTACTGATAATTATAATCATTTGCGCCTCCATTTGCTCCTTGGTCAAGGTGTTAGTTTCGTCTCAAGCTATTAGCACTCTGTTAGTTTATTGGCTGGGCAAATCAGAAGCTGGTCACAGCTGTTTTCACTCTAGCCTATTAGACTGTGTATTTATTTGATGTCCGAGCGCTGACGCGGAAGCGTTCAGCCTGCTCGTGTGAAGACAGACGAGGGGGTAAAGACCGACAACTTTTTCCTGCGCGACTTCACCCGAGCAACGACACCGAGCAACACACTTAAGTATAATTTATATCTTCCCTCACACACTCTCCTTTGATATCCTCTATCATGTGTTTCAAACCATTCCGGTTGTCTCTCGACGCTCTAACATCACACACAGAAGGCAACGTAATCCTGCTAACCTACACCCTATCTCTTCATCTTCTACTACACCTCTTTCTTTCTCCATGGCTCTCTGGAATTGTCAGTCAGCTGTCAACAAAGCAGACTTCATTTACGCTTTTTTAAAAAATCCACACTCAGCATCTTGGGCTTGACTGAGACCTGGATTCATCCAGAAGACTCAGCAACCCCAGCTGCTGTCTCTAACAATTTATCTTTCTCTCACACCCCACGTCAGGTTGGCCGGGGTGGGGGCACTGGTCTGCTCATTTCAAATAATTGGAATTACTCAACCTACTCTCCCCTGTGCAATTACAACTCATTTGAATCTCATGCGATTACTGTAATAGCTCCTGTAAAACTCCAGATTGTGGTAATTTACCGTCCCCCTGGACAAATTATAGCCCCCTTCCTAGAGGAGCTGGACGGGTTGCTGTCCTCTTTCATGGAGGATGGCACTCCAATCTTAGTTTTTGGCAATTTCAACATTCATCTAGAAAAGCCTTATGCTACAGACTTTCATTCAATCCTAGCTTCATTTGATCTCAAACGCCTTACAACTACTAGCACTCACAAATCAGGCAACCAACTTGATTTAATTTACACACGCGATTGTACTGCTGATAACATTCTGGTACAACCACTACATATCTCTGACCATTTCGTCATTAAATTACATTACACTTTGCTACCCAGGTGCCACCAACCCCCTGACCAGTTACCTTTAGACAAAACCTATGCTCCCTTTCTCCCTCCCATCTTTCCTCTATAGAATCCTCCTCTCTTCCCTCACCTACACATTTCTCATATCTGGATGTGAATGCAGCTACTGACACTTTATGCTCTACCTTAACCTCTTGTCTAGATGACATTTGTCCTCTCTCCTCCAGGCCAGCACGAACTGCCCCTTCTAACCCCTGGTTATCTGATGTTCTTCGTGAACATCGGACAAGACTCCGAGCAGCAGAGAGAAAATGGCAAAAATCTAACGATCCGTCGGACCTGAGTATGTATCAATCGTTGCTTTCATCCCAATCATCAGTCCTCATTCTGCTGGATCTGTCTGCCGCTTTTGACACTGTCAATCATCAGATCCTCCTGTCCACCCTCTCATCACTGGACATCACTGGGATTCCACTTCGCTGGTTTGAATCATATCTCACTGGTCGGTCTTTCAAGGTGGCCTGGGGAGGGGAGGTATCCAAAGCTCATCAGTTGGTCACTGGGGTTCCCCAGGGCTCGGTTCTTTGACCCCTCCTCTTCTCCACATACACTACATCACTGGGTCCCATTATACAGGCACATGGCTTCTCCTACCATTTCTCCGCTGATGACACACAGCTCTATCTCTCATTTCGACCAGATGATCCAACGGTAGCTGCACGGATCTCAGGCTGCTTGGTAGACATCTCGGCATGGATGAAAGAACATCACCTAAAGCTCATCTTAGCAAAGACTGAGCTTCTTGTCTTCCCTGTCACTCCAACTCTACAGCATGACTTCACGATTCAGTTGGGTTCATCAACAATTACCCATCAGCTTCGGTCAGAAATCTTGGTGTAATCTTTGATGATCAGCTGACCTTCAAATAGCACATTGCGAAGACTGCTCGATCTTGCAGGTTTGCACTTCACAACATCAGAAAGATCAGGCCATTTCTGACAGAGCATGCTGCACAACTTCTTGTCCAGGCCCTTGTCATTTCTAGGCTGGACTACTGCAATGCTCTTCTGGCTGGACTTCCATCAAACACAATCAAACCTCTACAAATGATTCAGAATGCAGCGGCACAACTGGTCTTCAACGAGCCCAAAAGAGCACATGTTACACCTCTCTTTGTCTCCTTGCACTGGCTACCAGTTGCAGCTCGCATCCAGTTCAAGACACTGATGCTTGCATATGAAACAACCACAGGGTCAGCACCCACCTACTTCCACTCACTATTACGAATCTACATCCCTTCCAGAAGTCTAAGATCTGCTAGTGACGCCTCATTTACCATCACAGAGAGGCTCAAAATCACTCTCCAGAAAATTCTCGTTCACCATTCCTGGCTGGTGGAATGATCTTCCCACCCCCATCCGGAATGCTGGATCCCTGTCAATCTTCAAGCAACAACTAAAACTCATCTCTTTCAACACTACTTGACTTCATCATAAAAAAAAAAAAAATCTTTCTCTTTACCTTTCTCTCCTTCCCTTGCTAGCTTGTATTTATTTGAACAATGCCTAAGACTTGGTGTTAGGGGCACTTCCTCTGCCTGTTTGCCTCTTCAAGATTAATCGCTTCATGTATTCCCCAATTGTAAGTCGCTTTGGATAAAAGCATCTGCTAAATGACTAAATGTAAATGTAAAATAATTTAAAATCACGAGTCAATATTTTATTCACAATAGAACATAACAAATGTTTAAACTGAGAAATGCAACAATTTTATGCATGTTTACCATGGTGTAGCATCGTCTCATCTTTTCAAAACAGTTTGAAGACGTCTAGGCATCGAGGTTATGAGTTTCTGGAGTTTTGATGTTGGAATTTGGTCCCATTCTTGCCTGATATAGGTTTCCAGCTGCTGAAGAGTTCGTGGTCATCTTTGATGTATTTTTCATTTAATGATGTGCCAAATTTTCTCTATAGGTGATAGATATGGACAGCATTCTGGCCAATTCAGCATCCGGACTCTTCCACTATGAAGCCATGCTGTTGTAATAGCTGCAGTATGTGGTTTTGCAATATTCTGCTGAAATACACAAGGCCTTCCCTGAAATAGACGTCGTCTGAAGGGGAGCATATGTTGCTCTAAAACCTTTATATACCTTTCAGCATCCATAGTGCCTTCCAAACATGCAAGCTGCTCATAACATATGCACCCCCATACCATCAGATATGCTGGCTTTTGAACTGAACGCTGATAGCATTCTGGAGTGTCTCCCTCCTCTTTAGCCCGGAGGACACCGCGTCTGTGATTTCCAACAATAATTTCAAATTTAGACTTGTTTTTGTCAAAAGTGTATAGGGTCACTAGAGACCCAAGGTATGTAAATGTGTAAGTATTTTTTTCTTCTGTGCAACTATATTTACATATCTGATGACTCAATATGTGCAATGCATTTTTATTCCTCAAGGTGGCACTGTTTTATTCATAATTTCTGCAGGCATAAAACGTCTCGGTTACATATGTAACCCTCGTTCCCTGAAGGAGGGAACGGAGACGTCACGTCAAAGGACCGACGAATTGGGATCTCGCTTAGAGAGACCTATCCACTTCGAGTGTAAACTAAACGAGCCAATGCACTTTGGCAAGCGATAATTGCATCCAGCTGTGATCACAGCGTGAGTATAAGTAGGCAGCAGGTGCAGCGATATTCAGTTTTCACTGAGGAGCCGAGCCGGGGCCCGGCCGCTACAGCGGTGGTACAGGAGCCGTGGCGGCGGGACGTGACGCTCCATTCCCTCCTTCTGGGAACGAGGGTTACATACGTAACTGAGACGTTCCCTATCAGTGGGTCACTCTCGACGTCATGTCGGAGGACCGACAAATTGGGATCCCTACCAAAAGTCCACGGATACTGCCCCTTCCAGTGTCCCATGGAAGCCTCATGTCCCCCTATTTTTTGGCGCAGGTTAGGGCTCCCACAAGAAGACCAGTTACTGTTGCTATGGCACTACCCACTCAGTAGGACTGGATAACACTGGGAAAACCTACCCGTTCATCTTAGAACAGAAACGCTGCGGAAGCTCCGACCTTCCCGAAGAAGGTTCAGAAGCAGATACACATATGGACAATATTCAGGGGCATATGGAAGATTGGAGGTGATTGTAACCTTCTTGGAAGTAGCAGGAAGTCTGCCGGCAAAACACAGGCTCTGAGGCTATACCGTCGAATTTACACATATGGGATCCATATGGTCTCTACATATGGAACCCAGCCCTCTACCGGTTCTCACGGATTCATCGAGTGAGGGCCTGTTGCCGGATGCTCCGCTACATCCGGCTGCCGAGGGGACGGAGGAGCTCGACAGGGTCTACAGTACGGACTCTCTGGAGCAGTTTTTAGCAAGCCGACCTGAAACTGGAGCTCCTCAGTGCTTCTACCCGTTTAAGGTGAGAACACAGGAGGAAACCGGTTCCACACGAAGTCTATAGAATCTAGCGAGCATGTTAGGGTTCGCCCAGCCCGCAACCCTACAAATATCTGTCAGCGAGGTGCCACGAGCCAGCGCCCAGGAGGACCAAGGAGGGGTCTGAGTGTGCGGTGCACGCTTACCACGCTTACCAAGTGTGGACATCGCATGACCCAGAGGCTGTGCCATAACCTTCGTCGCTCGTGGTGCGAGGTCAGGTACAGAGCTCTTTCAGAACTTCCGGATCGTGACCACCCCCATGACCACCCCCATGCATGTCCCTCAGTGCTTTTAGCCTGAAGAACCTGCAGTAACACCATAGCGTAAGGTGGAGGCAGCATCTCCACAGGCCACATAAGCCTCACCGGATGAGACCAGACGAGTACCTACAGGCCCGGAAGAGGAGGCACAGTTTGCCCTGCCGGGTGGAGACAGTATAAGGACATATTTTCAATCGCAACTGACCGCTCCACCGGGGGGACCCCCGCATACCCCCTAGCTGCACCACCGAGGGTGGTGAGGGAGGAGGAGTTAGCAGGTCAGTTTCTGGCCATAAAAGGTGCCGTCCGCGACCTGTAAGCTCGTCATGCACTTCCGGGTGAGAGGTACCCGGGGCAGGGAACCAGCACAAGCTACCCCGAGAAACCAGTCGTCCAACCTCGAGGGTTCGGGACACGGTGGCTTTCTCCACTCGAGCCCTACCCTTTCGGCGGACCGGGAAAGCATAGCCGTCATTTCCAGATCCGACTCAGGCATTGCTACCGCCGGAGCAGCAGCGCAGCCGAATCTTCATCTCCAGAAGCTGCGGCTCACCCTCCGATGCAGTGATCGACATTTGGTCGTCGGGAGGAGTGCCAAGGATACTGCTGGTACGCTCTTTTTAGAGGGCCCAGCATGTTCCATTGGCAGCTCAACTGGTTAAGGAGCGCAAGAGGAGCAATGGTCCCTTGACTTGAGGGTTTGCCACCACTGTAATCCTCAGACCACCCGTGCTACCGCCTGAAGTAGACCTCTCCTATCTGCAGCCAGGACAAAAACTAGATCGAGATGGAGGCAACAGCTCCACCCCTTTGTCGAGGCAACGGAGCAACAGCCGGAGAGCATCCACAATGAGCATCCACACAGAGCCTGACCCCACACGCCAGCGCGTGCCAGACCACAGCGATCCCAGCCAGCACAGGAGATGGTAATCTGCAACAAAAGCAGGGGTAGTGCAGCCTGATGTGTGCAGTCCACTCGACACAGGAAGAACCACCACCGCTGTAGTGCCGTACCACCAGCACGAGATTCTTCCGAAGAGCGTGCTCAACTTGTTGAATTCAGTCGTTCAGCAGAAGTCAGGAGCAGAACGATGTATCCGCTCGGCTCCGAAGCGAAAAGCTGAATAAGCGCTGCACCTGCTGCCTACTTATACTCATGCTGTGATCAGCGGCAGCTGGATGCAATAATCGCATGCCAGTGTGCATTGGCTCGCTTAGTTTACACTCAAAGTGGATAGGTCTCTCTAAGCGAGATCCCAATTCGTCGGTCCTCCGACGTGACATCGAGAGTGACCGACTGATATAGAACAAACGCATATCATCAGCAAAAATTGTACTGGTTTGAATTGCTTTACTGCAGAGTAATTACTGTACGCAATGAAATATAAATGTCACTGCCATTTGATGCTGGATGTGTTGAATAAGCTGCCAGTGATCAAAATATTGAATATGAAGTCATTGAAAATCATTTTGAGAATATGGTTGAGATCGTGAATATGAGGCAAATGCTGAATGTACTGTGGAAGTGTACTCTAACGATGACAGTGATGGTAAAATAATCTGCTCAAATTTAACCCTTTTAAGATTCAAAAGGTAACAAAATATGTTGTTTTTCATTCTTCTGTAATTGTTACAACTTCTGTAAGAGTTGTTTGCCATTGCAACAGTTAGAGACCCATCCGTGCTGGATATATAGGTCTAGGTCGCTAAAGACCTGAATATGTAACAATGTTTGCCGAAACATTCATGCATTTAAGGGTTAAATTAGACTTGGCCCACAGGACACAATGGCGCTTCTGGACCATGTTCACATATGGCTTCCTTTTTGCATGATAGAGCTTTAGTTGGCATCTGCAGATGGCACAGCAGATTGTGTTAACCGACAGTGGTTTTTGGAAGTATTCCTGGGCCCATTTAGTAATATCAATGACAGAATCATGCCGATGAGTGATGCAGTGTCGTCTGAAGGCCCGAAGACAACGGGCATCCAACAAAGGTCTTTGGCTTTGTCCCTTACGCACAGAGATTTATCCAGTTTCTCTGAATATTTTGATATTGTTATGCACTGTAGATGATGAGATTGGCAAAGGTTTTACAATTCGACATTGAGGAATGATGTTTTTAAAGTATTCCAGAATCTTTTTTATGCACTCTTTCACAGATTGAAGAGCCTCTGCCCATATTTACTTCTGAGAGACTCTGACTCTCTAAGATTTCGCTTGTATAGCCAATCATGTTACAGACCTGATGTTAATTAACTTAATTAGTTGCTAGATGTTCTCCCAGCTAAATATTTAAAAAAGGTTTTGCTTTTTAAGCCCTTTGTTGCCTCCGTGCCAAAATTATGAGACCTGTAGCAGGCATCACGTTTGAAATGAGCTCATTCAGTGGATAAAAGTGTAAAATGTCTCCGTTTAAACATTGGTTATGTTCTCTATGTTCTATTGTGAATCAAATATTGGCTCATGTAATTTGAAAGTATTTTGTTTTCATTTTATTTAAATTAAAAAAGCGTGCCAACATTTCCGGAATTCGGGTTGTAATCTAAAAAGTAACATTACATTCAGTTCAGTCTTAATATTCCCTTTGTTAAAAACGCATATATTTTTTTCACTTGACATCATTAGTCATTTGTATCTATTTACAACACTCTTACAAAGTGAACTTTAATATGAAACTATAACATTATTGCCTTTGAAAGAAGGCTGTTGCAATTAAAGACTAAAGGTTTCTTGTTTTCAGTGAAGTTGTTGCAACATTTAGATGACATATCACAGAACATCTGCAACAATTATCAAATTATTTTCCTCCACCACTAGGGTTATTATACAAAAATCTGTTCTCTCACATTCTGGCTCCTGCTCCGTTTCATCCCTGTCTTCCACACTCTTTTGCAATTTCATTGGCTGTTGTTCATGTTGATTCTCTTGCTCACAGCACTCCTGACAACGTGTTCAACAGACATATAGATACGTATGAAATTTGTTTTGGTACCTGCAACTTCTTGCAGCACATCACAAGACCGTTGTGACTGTCAGCTATGATGTGGGGTGTTTTAGTCTCAGACATACACATGAAAAAGTGATGTGCTTCAGTCTAGTAGGTTTTGCTTAGCTTCTGGGAAAAATAAAATTAAAAAAAATGATCTTTTGATATTTTGTTTATTTAAAAACGAATCTCAGCTGACTATTTTTTTAAAGGGCCCAATTTACTAATTTCACTGCAAAAAAAGAAAAACCTGAGTAGCCAAGCAGAAGCCTCTGCCCTCCGATTGGTTGGCAGAGGGTGGAACTGATGCCCATTGATTAATGCTGATCTATCTCCGCCTATAATTCGATTTTAGCAAATCAGTTTAGTCCAGAGGTTCTCAACCTTTTGGAACTAAAGCTGCCCCAAGCCTCCCCTACTATGTGGCAGTTTAATGGAGTTTAATAAAACTATATAAAAGGACAGATAACTAGATAGTTGTGGAACATGGCCAAAATTATCAATAATGTTTCAGAAAATGTTAACTATTTTGAACAAGATAACTTAAAGTAGTGTTATGGGAAGTAGACTCACACAAGATATCTTAATCTCAGTTGCATTTATTGGACAACTGAGCAAAGCAGATGATAAGTATGAACTTCATTGGACAGGTTAAAGGAGCGATGAGATGGTAATGGTGATTTACTTGTCGTGACAGGGACTCGTGGATGGAATGTCGGAGCACACACCTCACACTTGGGATCGCTGGAGGAGACAGACTTGGGAATACAGGAGATCAGACGCTGAAGAGGATACAGTAGGTACATTTACAATGGAGGTGAGTAGCAGGTAGGTCGCTGTGATAGCAGAGGGAGACCACTTAATGTAAACAAGGTCTGGAGTGCTGTGAGGTGTGTGACTTTATAGTGGATGGTGTTGAGGATCCAATGATGTGCAGGTGTGCTCAATCAAGGCTCGGGTGAAACCAGGTTAGGGTGTGCGTTGTGATTGGAGAGGGAGAAGGACAGACTGATGTCGGACAAGTGGCCTATATGTGTAAACCCTAAATAACGTGTAAGTATTATTTTTTGTGTAAAACATTGGTTCGTTGAATTCTAAAAGCATTTGCATACTATCCACCCTAAATAATATTCAGTACTATTTAGGGTGGATGTTATGCGAATTAAGACGCAGGACGCATATGCGTCTCAGCCATGGCATCATTAAATCAATCAGTGGGACACCTGAATTTGCTTCCTTTTACAAAGAAGTGCAATTTGCGGTTCAATGTTGGACAGCGCAAGCTTCAGATCATCTTCCACCTGGAGCCGATTTCGGTACTTTGTTTTCCAAGCTGTCAATTTTGAAAACCCAGCCTCGCACAGATAAGGCGAATGGAAGAAGTAATTTTATGGCGGCGTCAGATAACGGAGGATATTCAGGCATCACGCTCAACCAAAATGACGGCAGAGAGGAAGAGCTATGGATGTGTCGCGGTGTCGCTCTTTAATTCGACTAACTGCTCCCCATGTCAACTGGAAGGTATTTTTCCAGCTAAAGGGATCTCTGACCCAAGCAAATTAACTGAAATCCTCAGTGAAATAATGGCTGAATTGTTGTTTTGGTACCTCAACATGACTGTATTAATCAAAGGAGATATATGTATCCCTGTCTCTTGCACACAGTCAGAGAAGTTGGGAAATATGTCAACATTTTATTAATCAGCCGAAGATGTTGGCATCTCTCCCTTGCATTGATGTGTTCTGTGAATTCAACCTGTCTAAAGTGTCTACAAGGTATGACAACTGCGCTAATCACAGGGGGTCATCCAGGCACCGCGCAAGGTCGGACTTCACATTAACAAGAAATGTCATCACCTCTGAATGCAATTCGTAGAGGCAAAGTAAAACCGACCTCTGGAGAGCCAACAAACAAGCGACAAAGCAAGGAAAACATGCGTGCATTTAATGGCCGTGTTTTAATGAAATTTATAATTTGCACTGCCTGCTTTAAAACTGTCTATATTCGCGATTAATCATACAGTGGGTCCATTTGGCTAAAGGGGCTAAATTCTGGACACGAGTGACAAGAAAGCTAAGCCTCCCAGTCATTGAACGGACCCCATCCGTGCAAATCCCAACAAAACATTTATCCCATAACATGCCTGCATCCCGTATATTCATCCAGAACTTCAAACAATGCCTCGCCGGTTGTTTGCTCTGGAAAAGACAGACAGAAAAGAATGTCCTCCTCAATATATATTTTTTAAATATCTGACATAGGTAAGTAACTGTGCTAGCCCTGCAACATTAGTTGTTTCATCAAGCTGTAGGGCATAGTACTGGCTTTGCATGATGATAGCTAGCAATTGCTCTTTAACAAGATTAACGAGAGTGAATAATTAAGTGATAAATAATAATAACGATAAGTGATAATTAACTTGATTGTTACTTTGTTCATATTTGTGTCTCATATTTCATCTCAAGCATATTCTTCTCAGTTGTCACTTACTTTTGAGAAAAATAAATAAATGTGGCACAATTTTCATATGTTTATATTACACGTCCGGATCTGGGACAAGGCTAAAACAATAAAATAAAAATAAAACATCAGTATAGCAAACATAAAAATAGACACAGTAGAAATGTTCAAGACAGTTTTGATATGACCTTCCAAAATAAATAAATAAATACAATAAAATAACAAATCAACCCTGTGGCTATAAAAATGTCTGTAGTTAGAGATGTAAAGTCTTTTTGCAGTATGTATTAAAAATATGGATTTATGACAAGTGGGTTATGGGAACATGTTGAGTATTAACATGACACACAGCTCTCTCTCTCACTCTGTTTCATCCCCGTCTCAAGCTGCTATCGGTGGCCTATTTGAGTTTGGCAGGGGTACATTGTTAGTGTGCCCAGGTCCATGTTTTTGCAAGCAGGAATGGTTGTACGCTGGTCATCGCTATGTAAATATGTTCTATTCTGTCAATCACACAGCATAAATTGGGGCTGCAAATATGTCAGTGTCTTAGCCTGGTGCTGAAAATATATGGCTAGATTTTTAATGCAATATTGGCTTCAAATGACCAAAAAATTTAAAGGACTTTTTTTAGATCATAAATTGGGTCATTTAAAATGTTTTCAGGATTTAGGCTTGGCATTGTTCTAGTTTTAATGCAAAGGCAATGGATCTTTGAGAGTAACTCTAGTTGCTTCCAGTTTTCAAACTTTTATTTGTACACAAATTTATTCTGTCCCAGTTCGTGATAGTGTGGAAAGACAGAGAGATGGGTTGATTTTTCCAGCTGCTGCCTTTCCTGGCAGCCAGTGATATATAGTATCATGCCCTAGTACATGGCGAACTTGTAGGATGCTGCTTCTGTCCCATGAAGAACTACTGAATAAAATAGAGTTTATTCAGAAGCTGTACATGGCATCCAGTGTCAGTCTCCAGCACATGATTGACGATACTGTTTCTGTGGTGAAATGACATTTTAGGCATGACTGTTTGCTTGTAAATGCATAGATGCTAATGAATGTGTTTGGCAATACCAGAGCCATAGACTTTCCCAGCAGGACAGGTTAAGAGTGCATTTGGGAACATTTCTATAGCAGATGCAACAATTCCTGTTTGTTTTGTTTTGTCTTGTCCTCCAATTGAGCATTTTTTTTACTATTACTTATACTACAACAACAATAACAACCTTAAGGTGCCTTTGTTAAAGAGGAGTGTATGTTTTATGTTGTCACTAATTCTGATAAATACATAAATAGGTAAGCATAAGTTAGGAAATTTCATTTCTATAATGTTTTCATCGGGAACTGTTTTAATTTAGGGCTAGTGATACAGGAATAATTGCTTTACTGCATCAGATATGTCACTTTGCACATAGCTCATAGCAAAGAGTGAGAAAAAATAAATAAATGCTTATCCGCATTGTCCACTGCATGCTCATTCTATGTTATTATCACCCAGTCAATGATTCAATCTTGTAATGCAAATGAGAATGCTAAACCAAGGTTAAAAACGTCCCTTTGCAAAAAAAAGAAAGAAATTAAATATGTATTGGGAAGAATTATTACACAAATATTCTAGAAATGGACATCCTTCATCCTGAACTTGTAGGAATTCAGGATAACGTGATTTTTGCTAGTAAATAGTGTATGTTTGGATTTGTATGCGTTCATATGTTTGTTTCACATCAGCAACTGGTTTGTTGTTTTTCTGAAGCATTCATCTGAGAAGTGATTCTTTATGAGTACACTTGTCTCCCTCTTTATATCGCAGTATTTTCTCAGAAGACTTGTATCAAGGTCAGATCTTCAGCTATTCAGTAAGTGCCCAATTTGATGCTGTCTAAACGGAAACAGGAAGAGGACAATGAGGAGAACAGGATTACTGGGGGTTGTAGTTCCTCTGTGAAATGCTTTCCCAGTAATCCTATTATACCGGCTCAGTTCGTTGTGCTCCAATTATGCTGGGCCGCAGGGGCCGCTGCCAGCCTTTCTGATTTCATCAGCTGATTAAGGACAGACAAAGAGTGTTACAGGAGATGTGGAAAATATATATATATTTTTTTGTTATTAAACTGCCCAATCCTCTAAGCTCAGTGACCCATACACTTCACTTTGACCACACAAGCGGAACTTCATGCACTTTTAGCCCTCTGAGTAACAAATAATGCCTTACTATGTCAGAAGGTTTGGCGAGAGATTTTATTTTGGAATTATAGGAAACTAGGATAATATTGGGGGCAACCAGTAGATAAACTAAAATGTAAACTATAAAAGTTATGTGTATGTATATTGTTTAGACATGTCACTACTAGGTGACACTGTAACCAACCATATTTCAGGTATTTCTGCATTTTTATTTAAAATATCAAACCAACGATTAGATACAACGGCTTGCACTAAAATAACTTTTTTTTTGACCAGCAATTTTTATCCTTTTTATCCTTTTTTTTTTATCCATTTATTTTTCTTTTTCTTAAACTTATTCCCAAGAATATTTTATTTTATAAATATTTTAAAATGCAATTTAAAAAAGAAAGAAAATAGCCGCCTCTTAAAATAAATATAAAATAATAATAATAGTTCTAAATATTGATTGTTTTCTTTGCACCTGTATCTGTATATATATATATATATATATATATATATATATATGAAGAGTTCAGAGGCAAAAACCTCTAAGTGCTATCTGAAATGTTTTCCTAAAATGAGTATTTTTATCAGGTTTATGTTCAATTATTTCACTGTAATTGTATAGAAAAGTACATATACATTGCCGTTAGATTAAAATTACTGAACCTAAACAAAAGAGCATGATGAAAATGCTAATTTTAGATGAAATTTTCAGATGGCACTTAGAGGTTTTTGCCTCTGAGCTCTTCATATATATACAGGTGCATCTCAATAAATTTGAATGTCATGGAAGAGTTCATTTATTTCAGTAATTCAACTCAAATTGTGAAACTCGTGTTATAAATAAGTTCAATGCACACAGACTGAAGTAGTTTAAGTCTTTGGTTATTTCAATTGTGATGATTTTGGCTCACATTTAACAAAAACCCACCAATTCACTATCTCAACAAATTAGAATATGGTGACATGCCAATCAGCAAATCAACTCAAAACACCTGCAAATGTTTCCTGAGCCTTCAAAATGGTCTCTCAGTTTGGTTCACTAGGCTACACAATCATGGGGAAGATTGCTGATCTGACAGTTGCATTTATGCATTTAGCAGACACTTTTATCCAAAGCGACTTGTGCATTCAGGCTATACATTTTTTGTATGTGTGTTCCTTGGGAATCAAACCCACGACCTTTGCGCTGCTAACGCAATGCTCTACCACTGAGTCACAGGCACACTGTTGTCCTGAAGACAATCATTGACATCCTTTACAAGGAGGGTAAGCCACAAACATTAATTGTCAAAGAAGCTGGCTGTTCACAGAGTGCTGTATCCAAGCATGTTAACAGAGAGTTGAGTGGAAGGAAAAAGTGTTGAAAAAAAAGATGCACAACCAACAGAGAGAACCGCAGCCTTATGAGTATTGTCAAGCAAAGTCGATTCAAGAATTTGGGTGAACTTCACAAGGAATGGACTGAGGCTGGAGTCATGGCATCAAGAGCCACCACACACAGACGTGTCAAGGAATTTGACTAGAATTGTCATCAGAGACATTATACCTGGGCTAAGGAGAAGAACTGGACTGTTGCCCAGTGGTCCAAAGTCCTCTTTTCAGATGAGAGCAAGTTTTGTATTTCATTTGGAAACCAAGGTCCTAGAGTCTGGAGTAAGGGTGGAGAAGCTCATAGTCCAAGTTGCTTGAAGTCCAGTGTTAAGTTCACTCTCTGTGATGATTTGGGGTGCAATGTCATCTGCTGGTGTTGGTCCATTGTGTTTTTTTGAAAACCAACGTCACTGCTCCCATTTACCAAGACATTTTGGAGCACTTAATTCTTCCTTCTGCTGAACAGCTTTTTAAAAATGCTGATTTCATTTTCTAGCAGGATTTGGCACTTGCCCACACTGCCAAAAGCACCAAAAGTTGGTTAAATTACAAACTTTTGGTGTGCTTGACTGGCCATAAAACTCACCAGACCTGAACCCCATAGAGAATCTATGGGATATTTTCAAGAGGAAAATGAGAAACAAGAGACCAAAAAATGCAGTTGACCTGAAGGCCACTGTCAAAGAAACCTGGGCATCCATACCACCTCAGCAGTGCCACAAACTGATCACCTCCATGCCACGCCAAACTGAGGCAGTAATTAAAGCAAAAGGAGCCCCTACCAAGTATTGAGTACATATACAGTAAATTAACATATTTTCCAGATGGCCAACAATTCACTAAAAATGTTTTTGTTTTATTGGTCTTATGAATTATTCTAATTTGTTGATTTATTCTGAATTTATGGGTTTTTGTTAAATGTGAGCCAAAATCATCACAATTAAAAGAACCAAAGACTTGAACTACTTCAGTCTGTGTGCATTGAATATATTTAATACACAATTTCAGTTGAATTACTGAAATAAATTAACTTTGCATCAACATTCTAATTTATTAAGATGCATCTGTATATATATTAGGAATATGGGTTCCTTTTTTAGCATTTGAATATTAAGTTTCCTAAGAAATTTAATTTTGAATAAAAAGCTGAAACATCATATTTTTGTCAAAGACTATGTGATTGGGATTTAGAGTAATCTATGAAGATAAAGTAATGATAAAAACAGATGGAATTTCCATCAACACCCTCAATGCAGTCCTAAACCACTTCCTGGCTCAAGAGTATTTTCTGCACTGTTAGGCATTTATATGCTGTTAATGTTTGATAATTGCATTATATTGCATATGCATCTGCTTACATATGTGTTCGCAGTTTTTGAATCCTCTTGGCTGATGTGATCCAGAGATTCAGTACTCTTTCTAAAGATGTGTAATAGCACCTCTTACAGTATAACAATGAAAACATAGAAAGCCCCAAAATTATGTAAATGGCGGAAAAGGATGTGGATAATGGATTTGCAATGTGGCTGGCAAAGAACTCGAGACAAATTAGAGGAATGTTATGAATATATTTATCTTTTTTTCTGACTGGTAGGTTCAGGCAATGACATCATCATCTTCAATTTAGCAGTACAAAGCACTGGCAAGAAACAGCTTGACTTCCAGTTCCTCATCAGCTATAAAGTCTCAGGTTACGTATGTAACCATGGTTCCCCGAGTGGGGAACAAGACACTGGGGTCGCTATGGGGAAAGCTGTCAGTGTGACTCGTGTCTGAAGCATACATACAAAAACACAACTTGTTGGCCGGCAACAGCCTATGACGTCACTACCAGCACGACCAAAGTACAAAGGGCGCCGGGAGAATACATCATCCACTTCTTCGTCTGAAGCTTGCATCCGAAGCATGGAACACAGCCTAGGGGATGCAGTGTCTCGTTTCCCACTCGGGGAACCATGGTTACATACGTAACCTGAGACGTTCCCCTTCATGGGAACTTCGAACTGCGTCCCCTAGGGGTCGCTATGGGGAATGATATACTCACGCCACCATGCTAAGGAGAGCGCAAGCCAATTTCATTCAAAAGGCGAGCACTAAGCCAACTCTACCAGGCTAAGGGAGTTGTCCCTGGGACGGTTGATGGCTGTCAGTGACCTTATCCCCTTTGGCCAAAGACCTGAGCTGCATACCCTAAAACTTTACCTGTCAGGTGCCGGGACAACTGGACCCAGGGTAGAGCTCAAAGGCTTGGAATCAGAAAAAGATTCCTTTAAGGGGATATGGCCAAGCGCCTAGTGGTAGTAACTAGGTCCTGGCCAGTCACCCAGGGGCTACAGCTTGCTATACACAAGCTCGCTGAGGGAACTGTCTCAACAGACCCTTTGGTAGCGACACACCGTTCAAACACAAAACATTAGGACAAAAATGTAAAGTGTGGCCCAAAGCACAAACCGGGGCCTGACCAACTCAAAGAAAGGGCACTACAGCTAACCCTACCGTACAGGTTTTTAGAAAGAACTCAGAACACTTGATGTGCGATCTTACCACCGGGTGGATTTTAGAAAGTGCACAGAGCCTTTAGCGTGTTCACAGTCAGGTCCGGACCGACAGTAAGGTAGTTTATAGGAAACATAGAACTTAACCTAAAACATAATAAGTCCAGTATAGAGACTTCAATGTTAAGCACAGGAAATGTCCACCTAAACTCGGTCAGGTGGAGTTAACGGTGGTTGCAGGGGAATTAGAGAGGAATATGAGGGCAGATGCCCCCTAAGGGAAAGGAGTAGATGTTCTTACTCTAGTCTGGATGAGAGTGTTGTTTAGGACACCTCGTCTGGAACACCTCCCTCAGGTTTTGCCTCTCTCTGACCCGTGCCTCCCTCTAGCCCTGCCCGCAGGCGGGGGAGGGGCACGAGTCACGAGTCTAGCCTTCTGAGCCCATCTCTGATCCCCAGACCGAGATGGGCTAGGACCCCTGCATTGTTCGGGCTCAGACCTGGACTTTATTGGAAACCCATATCCAGGTCTTTCAGCAGATCAGCCTGGTACGCCTGAAGCACCGCCGTAGTGTGCAACGAAGCAACGGTCTGACTTGCTGCTGCATATGCCCTGCCATTTAAGCGAGATTGAGGGGATTAGATGGCAAGGAAGGAGCTTTGAGAGAGGATGTCTCGCCCACAGAGAGATAGCTGGCTATCATCTCTTCCACAGGGGGCATTCCCTCGTAGCCATTTTCACGCATCCCTTCAATGTCAGCATAACTAGTATGCTGAAACCTATGAATGTGAGAAAAAATTGCTTTTTTCACTCCTTCTCAACCTATGCATGGAGATCAGGAAGAAAATGAAGGCTCAATCGAGCTGGAGGTTTATGGGCCGATTATTATTATTTTTTTTTATGCTCCAAAACATCCAATAACTCGTCATACGCAGGGCAGGAGGATTGAGAGGGTTCAGTCTCAACTTCCTCGCCCTCTAACATCGCCTGCTCTTCCTGGGCATAACCCAGCAGAGCACTTGCCGCTGAATCGGATGATGTCAGAAAGATCGCATCATCACAATCCAGCGGCTCGCCCTCATTCTCGGCCGATGCACGTCAGAGGAAAGCTCCGTCTCTAACTCATCGACCAGATCCAACTGCGAATGCCACGATTTCATTCTCCTCTCCTCCATTCATCGCGGGAAGCAGATAGCTGCCACTCTTTCCTCAGAAAGAGGGACAGACGAGTGCGGAGCTTTTTTATAGAAAAAACTCACAGTGCACGCAGATTTCCCCCTGAGGACATCACGTGCGTGCTCCTCACCCAAACAAAAAACGCAAAGATTGAGGGGGTCATCGAGTGACAAATAACGAGGACATGGATCCACACACTTCTTAAACGTCTTGCTAGTGCTCGCCATGATAATAGATAGAAAACTGTACTCTTACCAGAATGCACACTTTAAACAAAGCAGTCAGTGAAGACGAAAGTGGATGATGTATTCTCCCGGTGCCCTTTATACTGTGGTCGCGCTGGTAGTGACGTCATAGGCTGCCGCTGGCCAACAAGTTGTGTTTTTGTATGTATGCTTCAGACACGAGTCACGCTGATGGCGTTCCCCATAGCGACCCCTAGGGGATGCAGTTTGAACTTCCCATTAAGGGGAATTGAAAATCTATCCAAAATATTTGCAATGCTTGGCCTGAAGATTCAGAAGATGACTCTTCATACGGAAAAAATTGTAGAAGAAGACAAAAACAATCTAAATCCAAGATGGTGTCAGTTAAATCTAGTATATGAAGACTGGAGAGTCAAATCAATGAATTTGCTCAACTCAGCATGAGCTTAGAAATAAGAATAAAACACAGACTTTTCCCAGAAAAAAAGGTTTATAAGCAGAAGACAAAGTCAAAACTGGGGACTCAGTTGAAGGACCCATCCCAATCAATGCGCAGAATTTCATCATTTTGTTCACAGTATTGTTTTAGGGCTGCTGCAGGCTGGCAGACCAAAGAAACAGCATAGCAATGTAACGTATATCGGCAGGAATTCAACTGTCTACACGCCACCGAAAGAATCTTAGCTTGTGTCCTCTAAAACCCTACAGGGTTGGAGGTTTAGAGAGAGCGAGATGGTTATCTGACCTAGGTTAGTCTCCTACAGACACTAATGGATTTGGGCTACATTCCTAGAGGATATCTAAAGCCCCTCCTGATGTTTAGTGTTTCCTATTATGGAACAAAGGAATGTAGCGACAACGTTTCCTAAAGACATTCGTTCGTTTCATGACTTTCAAAGCATCCACAAAGAAATATATGGATATTAATTGTTGTACTTTTCTCTCATATGCTTGTGGAATGTGAATTATTAGGAAAAGCTGAGAATGATTTCTAATCATACTTTAAGCTGGAATGTTTAGGTTGTGTTTAGACTTTTATGAATGGTTGCAAAATTGTATGAATCAATAAGATAACGAATGTGGTGATAGTATAAATGTGTAAACACGATGAGTTTGAATAACAGGGGTACAAACAAGTTATCTTTCCTCACATAAAAATGCTTTGCAAAAACCAGTTGCAGATCGCCTCATTCAACGCTCTGATTGGACCAGCCGCCTTTGGGATGTCCAAAAACGGACTGTTTAAAACATGCGCATGCTCTCTCTTCTTCTGGCGCCTGACTCTCTTGAACATGGCTTGAACATCTCTGAAGCTCGCCCCGTGCTGTTTAGCAATAACACTTTCCGCTGGACTCTCGCCTTAAAACCAACCATTTATGGGTCTAAGACTGTGCCAAAGGGAACGAGCCACGAATCTTGACGATTGCAGAGGAGAGCTTTCCCGTGACGCCACGCGACAGCAGCAAACCAGCAGAGTTTCCAGAGCAACGCTGGAGCTGAACACGTGACAAAACAAAGAACTCATGCTGGAAACGAAACCAGCATCGAGCCTGCTTAAACCAATCCAAGCAAGTACAAACTGAATTCCTAATCCTGACTAAACCGTTAAAATTCGATCTGAATGCAGTAACAAAACAGAGATTTGTTCGTGATCATTTTCTGGTTTTAAGCTATGAAGTAGAAAGAATGGTATTCTTTCACACACAGTCACCCTCAAAATCTATGCCTATGTGTGTATGTCTATGGCTTTATCAGTTAATCCATTTATGTTAGAATAGCAATATCACGAATAAACCTTTTCCATTTTATAAACAAGTGTCTCTGAAATATGATTTTAAGTATTTTCATCCTTATTTTGCCCAACGATAACGCAACCTAGCTCAAACTCGAGTAATTATTAATCTCGTTTATTGTTACCGGGGGCCACGGAATGGAAGCGAGATTGTAATTGAGAGTAACAGAATGTACCTTTTAGTGATTGCTGGACAAGCACTTAATAAGGTGTAATCAGTTAAATATTAATATGACTTTAATCAAGCCATATTAAATATTTAATAACTAATTGTTTGAGCTGAAACAATAGCTCTATATTAAACTGTATTTTATTACAGCAAGAACACCAACAGATGCACATTAGCTCTTGGTTAGAATAACGTTCTTATCTTGTGTCCAAATCTGACATAAAACCCTACAGGGTTGGAGGTTTAAACGATCGATCTATCCCAGGTTAGTCCTGCCGTCTGATGCTGGAGCACAGGGGATATTCATGACATATTGTTGATGTTTAGTGTTATTTTCTCTCAAAGAGCAAAGCCTAAATCTCGCCTGTTCCTCTGTGATTGAAGATGCTGATAGAGATGATAAATCTTTGTCCTTATTGCTTTCTTCTGCCTCATGGCATATTTTCTCAGACCCAAAGCTGAGAATGAAGATTTATGGCATTTCATGACTGTTGTGTTTTTCTGCAAATTATGAGCCTGATTTTATATAGTTGCCACAGCATATTTATAAATGCATGCATCTTAAAAAGCATGCCTTTTGCCTCAGTTAGGTGACAAAATTATGATTTTTTTCTAAATCACCGGACTGTCTTTGCCAGAAACAATTAGTTGAGATGTCTCATTCAGAACCTGATGCAGAACCACTATGTCTGCATAAAACATCACTGCTTTGTTGTTTTTCAAAGCAAACAAAATGTATTTGAAGTAAAATGATGGCATAGTAATTATTCTGGGACTGTTTCAAAAGCATCAGCATGCTTCATATTTAACATGCTTGAAAACTTCCCAATGCAAAACTTATTTGATTGGCAGTTAATACTGTCTCCAGGACTTGGGGGTACTTTTAGATGGAAAATATAACACACTTTCCTCATTTAAATCACACACAGTCATCTTTGCTGCAACAAAAGAAACCTTGACTTGATACAGCCCTATACATGGCCATTCCCTTTGAATGTTCTCAGAAACCCAAGGCTAGATGAACATTAACCTGAAGGCAGGCCATTATAGTGGCTTCACATTCATGCAGTTATTTTTGTATGGAATCATAGTGTTTCAGCTTTTTGCTCTACCAATTTATCTGTTTTCATTACCTTGGCCTGTGTAAATTAAATTCCACGAAAATCTCTCTGAGCGTCCATGCATTTTGGTCTGGACAAAGTTTTTGGCTTGTATGGACATGAAAAAAGCCATGTGCATTTTTGCAATACTTAAATAGTGAAAAGATTATTGCTTTGTGAAACTGTTTTTAAAAAATAATCCATTGGCCTACATATATAACCAAAATATGTCTGAAATTGGTTGCCCAGAGACATTTTAAATGTATATAAAGCTGAATTTAAAGCTGTAGTCTGGCATTTTGTTTTGGTTAAAAATGATCCGAAATCAATTATTTGAGAAAGTACATAACCAGCCAGCGTTCAAATCTATCACCTTACTTTAGCCCGATTCACAACGGTTATCTTATAATAATGTTTTCTAATTTGAGTGGTACGGGTAGGTTTTCACTGGAAATTCAAGTATTTTGCTGTGTCATTACGCCAAGTCTGTAAACATAAAGAAGTTGTCCCAGCTTGTAGGCTATCGCATGTGAGGATTATGTAGTTGGTGCATCGTGTATAGCCTTTTCTCACAGTAGCTGGACTAATTAAATGTTTCATTTTGATGGCGGATTGTAATCCAGAAAGAATTATGTGCTTATGAAACACATGTGAATTAAATTAAATTATATTCCAGTTTTAAATGTGCTTCTGATTAGAGATAGCCTGGGATTACACAAGATTTGTATTTCAAAGAAAACCAATTTGAAGGGAGCATAATTAGCTTTTTGGGTTAGAATAATTTATTTATATTAAATGTTGATGATGTTGTTAACATTAATGATTTGAGAATAAAGTATAACAATAATAATAATTTGCACAGTTTGATGTGATATATGAGCTAACCGATCTTTAGATTTAATCACCATTGGTAGCGCGATTTATTTTAATGTTTTTTTCCTCAGTTGGTCAGAACAAACATGGCAGACTTGTTACTTACTTGTTCAGATGGCAATATACGGTGAAAATTCTTATTTGGGTCATATATTCCAAGACATAGGCTAGAATCTGTGATTGCGGAGTACAGTAAACATCCACACCGGTGCAGTGACTGACTGCCACACATTCACCTCAAAACATTAGATTAATGGTGCTGGAGCTGTGACGACTCACAACCCCACGCAAGGAAGATAATTCCACAAGTAACTGCAATTCCAGGTTTTCAAACAGAGATGGCGACAAAGAGGTAAAACTTACGGACTGCAGCTTTAAATATAAAAATAACAATTACATACAATTCACACTATCTGTGAATTAAGTTATTTCATTATAGTCAGATGGGGAAATAAAAGAGCCTGAGTAGCTGTGCAGTGCATCAAAAACAGAAACAGGCCATCTGTCATATGGAGTGGGTGCTTGCAGCATAGACAGCTCTATTTTTTAATAGAAGGGATCTAGTTTTGTCATGTGATGTCACGGCACTCACTTCCAATGCAGACACTGTCTCTGTTGTCATGATAATCAGCACTCTGAGGAATTATTCCCAGCCCGTGTGAAGCCAGTCAAGGGGTCAGGATCTGGACCACGCTAATTGGTGACCTTTGGTCTAGACCCCCATTAAACCACAAACACAAGATAACTGTCCCAGACTCATATGTTAGAATTTGGACAATGTCATTTGGTCAGTACACCCTCAGAAAAAGAAAAAATAGGTGCACTGCTGCGGTACCTTTTCACATGTACACTTTCATACCTTTTAGGTACTAATATGGACCCTTTAGGTACAAAGTGTACCTTTTGAAAAGGTACTGCCCCAATGAATGCTATACCGTTATTTATGAGAGTGCACCATCCTGAATAAAATAACCAGCCAGCTTCATGTAAACTTGAACATTTCTTGAAATGCTACATAATCTGTGTCTAAATCTACAGGATCTAGTTTAGCATAACCGAAATTGCATCTTCATGGGTCTTAAATGGAGGCATCCGGGACAATTTACACAACAACACTCTTGCATGCACAAATTTACATTGGATTATGTGCATGAATAATCAACAAAATGGATGAATATTGTTTTTTTTTGTTTTTATTATAAAATATTTAATACTAAAATGTTTCAGCATTTTAATATCCTCACCTTCTCACCAAATAAATAAAGTGTATCAGAGTATGAAATGGTCAAGATGGATATAAAATCTGTTTCCATGGTCAGCCTATATGCTGTCTCAATTTTAAGTTTTTAGAGGGTGTGATTTCATAAATTCTTGAGAAGTATAAAAATGCACCAAAATGCATTGTAGTTAATTTGCTATGTACACACATATGTGCTTTTAAATAGGACAGTTTCCATAGCTTGAAGTTCCTGTACCCTTTGAACAAGTCAATTGGCGTTGACGGTCGGGTGGATCTCCATATCAATTGCTCACACAATCTTAGCAATGAGCTTACGATACATTAAGCCACAACATGGTGATTTATTAGGACATTGTAATTATATCCTGGCAGAGCATTCGTGGTTTGGGTGGGTGGCAGTGGGTTAGCTCACACACAAAGACTCATTCGCCTCATTAGCTGCTGCATGCTCAGCATTAATCAGCATTTCACGTGGGAAGCCACCGGAAGGACAATAATGCAAAGTCTGCAGTTTACCGACCACACATCGATACTCGACTTGGCAGGGAAAGAGGGTGGTTTACTTGACCTTGGTGGGTTGAGAGGCTTATTTATTTTATGTGGGGGAAATGTAATTGACGGTGATGTTCTGAGTGCTCATGTGCATCCATTTATTTTTGTCCTATGAGTTCACTGTGCAATACTTAAAGGATTCTTGACAAGATGAGGAGCACCTTCTAATTAGTGGCAGTTGCTAAGGTAACCACCATTACTATTGCTCTTAGTGATTCAGTTCAATTATTGTCTATTGTCTAAAGTCCTAACTCAAATCATTAAACTGTGCTTTTCCAAAACGCAGCAAACGCCAAATTAAAAAAAATGAGTTTGTCATGCCATTTTGCTGTGTACTGAACCTATTTACTGCTCCATCAATGTTTCATGCCAAATCGCTAGATTTCCTTGTTTAAAATGTACTGCAAGATGCAGTTCTTTTAGAACCACTATAAGCGCCGAACCTGTTTTTAGCCTAAATGCGATATGTCCTCTCGACCAATCAGAATTGTTCGATGCAATCCAACATGACGACGCTTTGAAGCATTTGTTTGTGCTCAGTCTTCAAAATGAGTGCTTTAAACTCTAATAACACTTTTGATGGCCTGGATGAGCCAGTGAGACCTACACCTGGGGTAGAAAACACAGACTGGACAAAGAAAATCACAAAAAACAAAAGGTGGTGTTTAACCGATTGACGCTAGTGGCTGTAGCCTTTTGTTAGAGCGCCCATCCGCAGAAACTTAGATTCGAGACCCGTTCGGTGTGATGGTGCGGACCAAACATCAACACAAGGCTGAAAGCGACTGGGTTTATAGTATGAGTCCCTGATGTCATATGTTGCTCTTCTTTTAAGACATAAACCAACATATAAAAAAAAAAGGATGGATTTGTAGCGTTTTGAAAAAAAACTAAAAAACTTTGCATTTATAATCGACAATATTGTTGTTTCATTTAACAATCATTGTTTAACATGTTCAGACTGAGCCAACAGACCATTTTAACAGGATAGATTGAATATTAACAAAATGTATGGGTCTAGGTAAAAAAATGTCATTTTCATGAAAACTATTAAAATGGATTTATAGCGTTTTGGAAAAGAGCTCTTCACTTGTCTCTATTGTGAATGAATCAGGTGTCTTGCTGAGGAGAGGTGTGCTATAGTAAATAAAACAGGCGGTACAATATAAGACCAGATATTTAAGGGTGGGCCTTCCCAATATTACAGGAAAACACAACTATTTTATAAAGTGGAGATTTTGCAGAAACTGGTAATATTTTTTTTTCTACCAAAAACATACGATTTGTGAAAAAAAATTAAGCAAGAAGGTCCAATGCTAATCATAACCATGACTGGGGTATTAGTAAATGCATGAAAATGTACAAATGTGGTTGTATGGATTCATACAAATTAGCCACCAATTTGCCATAACACAAAATGGTTATGATTGCATCTATATTACACAAGGAAGCAGTGGTGATAGCTGCATCATAGATGCAAGATGTTGTCAGGTTATATGAGTGTGATAGAGTTCTGACCCCAGAAATGTTACTTTTATCCTGGAAGTCTTGAATGCCTCTAAACCAGATTTTCCTTGAGCAAGACACTTAACCCAAGTTCCCTCAGGTGCAACCGCAGCATGTTCAACTGCATCCTTACCTGTTAGTCTCGAAAATGAGCAGAGTCTGCTCAGCAGCCACTCTTACACCAAACAGGCAGATATGAAAATACTGGGATTGGCATGAAACTATAAACCCTTGGTTGCTGTGTGATTGCTGCTGACTTTGTGTGGTACAAACAAGCATTGGTCTTCTTATTAAATATAGCATTTTAATGAGAAATAGATTATTATTTGAAACATTCATTTTGAAGAAAGCCGATATAGTTATTTCAACAGAACAGCAGAAATTACATAAAGTACTTCAAAGCAGTTTCTCAACCCACTGAACGCTCTATCGGATAGTGTATCTTACATGGTTTCAACAGAAGTGTATGGAAAGCTGTAAGCATGTGCTCGTGTAGATCATTAACAGATTTAGCTTGGACAAGATCCATTTCAGCTGGTACTGTTTCTCCAGATGAGGGCAAATGTTTTGTGGGGACCTGCAATATTTACAGAACTTGTGCTCGAGGGGTGTTTGCGTTGTGTTTAATGGGCTGTGGTTAGTTTACTGTAATCTATGAAAAGCTTTTGATTCCATGGCTATATCAAGGAAAAATAGGTATGTACAATTATAATACACATTTAACTCTAATTAATTAACCAAGTTAAGTCTCCTTTCAAAAGGTTATTTTCAATTCATGCAGAGTACAGAAAGAAAGCGTTTGGCCTTGTTCCCATGAGTCAAGTAGCATGTGTTTAGATTTAGATGGTATCTTCCTGTTAAACAAACCAAAAAAATAAAAAAGCATTAAAGGGATAGCTAACAGGCACTTAATACGATTGAATAACAATAATGAAAATAAAATAATTAATGCTAATACTAATTGCATTCTCCCTATGCTAGAAATTACTCTAGTTCTCTAAGGTTCTTTTGCACAAAAAAAATGTAATACAAAATAAAATCCCCATCCCAAGATTTTAGAGTAGAGAGATTAATCAGTCGACATGTCAAAAAGTTAAACCTGAATTGCATCAAGGAATATAAAACCCAAATTAAATCTTATAAAAGTAAAGTGTACATTTGGTATACAAGCAGATTTTGAGATTAAAACCATCATAGACATTTGAAGCTTTAATATAATGTTCTTGTGGATTCACTCTTGTTAATGAAAATGCAATGGCTTTACAATGTCATGCCATAATCCCGCAGTACATATATATATAATTTTATTTTTTTTCAGACCACTGTGCTATATTTCATTAGAAAAAGACTGAAAAACAAAAATACAAAAGCAATTTATAGGACATTTCTCACAAAATGTGCCCAGCTTCTTTTTTTTCTTCTTTTTTTCGTCCCTGTGAGAAATGTATGGCTTTATGCTGACCCTTAAAGCAAAGATAAATTATAAAATTTTGTTCACGGTGCTGCAAAAAGCTTGACACATCAGCAATCACAACGTGTACATTATCGAAGCAATGCGAAATAGCATGAATTGATTATGTTCAACCATAGATACTGCACTCAGGCACCAGCGACTCGACCTCGCTGAAGAACAAGAGCGCGAATCTGAATACAACAGAGGAGCCCACGCAGGATTCAGTTCACCTGGCGAGCAGCAATAAACGGCAATCATGAAAACTGGATGCCCAGCAAGAAACGGTGGACGTCTGTACTGAACTCACTGCCAAGCTTTCTTAGAGGGTGTCGTATGAAAGGACAAGACACAGTATAGTCAATGAATCCTTACTGTATAAACCTCATCTAAAGATGCATGGTAACATGGTAGTGCCTTAATTTAATTACTGTATTTTGGTTCCGCCCACGTAGTTGTCTTTACATCTCTAAAATGTGTTAACCAGTAAAGAATGGCAGTTTAAGATGTACCTTTGTTCCCTCAAAGTAAAATCAAGGCCTCTGTGTCACTGGATGTTGAATTTAATAGTAATAGTGATCTGTTCTAGTATTCTTCTTTTTAGGAAATGACAGACATGCTTGACAAATATGATACAGTATTTTTTTCTTTAGTGAACTAAAATTATTCCTCTGTATTTTTAGTTTTCGTTTAACAATTACACATACAAAGTTGTTAATAATACATCAAAAAGCAAACCAAAAGGTTCCAAATCAAACGGAGAATAAAATAAAAAGCATTATCTCTTTTTTTGTCCTGAATACAATGTTTTCTTCTTTCTAATTGTGTTTTCAGCAAAGTTTGGTAGTCAGGTTGTCTGATTGTTTCAAGATTTCTGTGTTGTACATGTCCAAGGCATGATTGACACGAATCATCTCACTGTTGTTGAGCTTGAGCCGATGTTTCAGCATACAGGAGAACAGGTCCAGCTGGGGCTTCCCAGGGGCCACCGGAGGGGCCAGACGGTTAATTCTCTCCCGTATGTCCAGCAGCAGGAGCATGATGGACGAGGACGAGTAGAACTGGGTCCCCTGTGTGTATGACTGATTGACCTGCTGCACGGCGCTCCTCAACAGGTCGACGTTGAATCGCAGGCTGTAGCCGAACACTTGTATGTCGGAGATCTTGATGTAGATTTGCCGCTTGTTGGGATCAGATAAGTCCACCGGGCCCTGACCCGTGTCGTTCCGCAGGACGGTGGGCACCTTAGCGCGGCTTCGCAGGTAGATGTGCACCGTCTCGAAGAAGGTCTTCCAGCGGTTTCCCAACAGCAGGGTCCAGTTAAAGCACTGCGAGTTCTGCAGTCGCACCTTCTCCCAGCGCGGGTATCCATGCTCACCGAACGGCATGCTCCAACCCTCCGAGTGGCTTCCGCTGAATGGGTTGACGTAAATGAAGAACATGGGGTCCACGCTGCTGTTGCGCATCTGGCAGATCTTCATGGACAGGCCTACGATCATGTGTAGGTAGTCCATGCGATTCTTGTTGCTCTTGAGCGTCAGCGACATGCGCTTGCGCCACCGCGGGTCGAAGAAGGTCTCCAGGCGCACCTCGTTGCTGATGAAGGTCGTGTGGATGTGCGCAGCGAGTCCATCTTCTGCAGCAGGTACTTGAGCTCCAGGTCCTGGAAGTCCAGATCCGTCTCGAAGCTGATGAACTGCTCGCTGCGCTCAGAGTCCACGTTCTGCGGCTCGCAGCGTCCACGGTACAGCTTGTAGCCCTTGTTGCAGGAGCCGCATTGTGAGATGTTGGCCAGGCTGCACATGGCGCAGCTGTTGTTTCCACCAATCACGCAAGGGATGGGCCGCTGGCAAAGGGTGGCCCCCGTGTGGCACACACACGTGCGCTGGCTCTCCAGGAAGGTTCCCCAGAAGCCATTCTCGTTGCAGTAGAGGAACGACTGCACGCGGTTCAGCCACTGTAGTACCGATCTGAAAGCAGACAGATAATAATGCAGTCAAGGCAGGTGGGTAGAAGGATACATTAATAATGCAGTGTTAAGTCCAAAGGCACAAAGCTAGCACCTCAGCCTCCTGACGTTTGTTACAATGTAATCACTAAAATGAATGAATGAATGAATGAATGAATGAATGATGTATTCGGTTAAATTTTCCCAATGCACACCTCATCTTTTCTCTCCCCGCAGGCATTTTGCAAGAGGGGATAACTAAATGCCTGAACTTTGATTTCCAGGAGACAAAGTGCTAAAATGTACCATGGCATGCAAATGAACCGAGAGAGAAACAGAGTCGGATGTGGGATATTCCTACTTGATATCCCTGTCTTCCATCTGATGTTAGAGACACAAAAAGGCAATGCTGCAGTTAGCTGCAATTATCCTTGCAACCAGAGGTGGAAAGTAATGATTTACATTTACTCGTTACTGTAATTGAGTAGCTTTTTGTGTACTTGTACTTTTTAAGTAATTTTTTAATCTGTAATTTTACTTTTTATTGTACTCCGCTACATTTTAAAACACATTAATTAATGAGTAAAAAAAAATTGCTCCGTGGAAACAACTGCAGTAAATAATGGGCAGAAGAAGAAACTGGCGCTAAAATCACAAGAAAGATGCAGACGGACAAGACAGGCGTTATGCTGCAGACCCAGCTGAAAACCAAACCCCGTCGTACTCTGCTGAAGTTGAACTCGAAGGAAATGAAGTGAACCCCTGGCCATATATTCATGCTCTATTATGCAGTGTAAGCTGTGTTTGCCTCGGGAGACCGAACTAGCAGCTTATAACATCTCGACATCAACCCTTCGCAAGCATCATGTAGAGATAACGTAAGGTTAATACTTGCATCGGTGCATTGGTGGTTAAAATGAAGCTTTAACAGTTTAACAAAAGGTTTTGCACAAATGAGCTAAAAAGACAGTGGTGCAGGGTGTGGAATATCATCTGCGATAATATAGTAATTGTTGTTTTAACGATGTGCGATTTGGCATTATCAGTATTTTGCCAAAAACCAAACAAATCACTCTAAACAGTGTGCCGTGAAATCTAGTAACGTTAGATTAGACTAATCCGCGTGCATATGGAGTGCTTTCTTTCGTGATTCAGTCTGTTAAAATGCATTTAGAATGATCACAAAATTGAAGATATAGAAGCAGAAAATGTATATATTTATATAATTTAATGTAGTAAGTCAACATCACTTGAAGAATGCAGTTTTTCTAAAAAAATCGCCATGATTACATAGGCCTGTAGTTTTTCTTTTTACAACAGTTCAGAAAACAAGAAGTTAATTAAGAGACTTACGTTTTAAACACCATATTGCCTGTTTTTGCTCTATTTCGACAACAAAATTATTCCAAACACAGCCACCATACACAGTTTTGCGTCTCTGACTCTGAGCAATGACGTGTTTTGTTCCTGAATGAATTAACCCGTTTAAATGATTCTGTTCAATCGCAATGACTCACTTATCAGTGACTTGCTGACACCTACTGGTGGTTCTAATTTAACATTTAAAGTATCTTTTGATTTATTTATTTTTTAATTTCTAATGACTATTTAACATTTGTGACCCTGGCATGGACAACAAAACCAGTCTTAAGTCGCTGGGGTATATTTGTAGCAATAGCCAACAATACATTGTATGGGTTAAAATTATACATTATTATTTTATGCCAAAAATCATTAGCATATTAAGTAAAGATCATGTTCCATTAATATATTTTGTAAATGTCCTACTGTAAATATATCAAAACTAAGAGCTTAATTTGAACAACTTTAAAGGAGATTTTCTCAATATTTGGATTTTTTTGCATCCTGATTCCAGATTTTCAAATATTGTCCTATCATAACAAACCATACATCAATAGACATATGCTTTATTCAGCTTTCAGATGATGTATAAATCGCAATTTAGGAAAATGGACCCTTATGGTTTTGTGGTTCAGTGTCACATTTTATGTCTTATTTATCAAAACATTATTTCTGCATTTGTAACTGCAGGCTAAATGCATTCATGTCAGTGTGTAAATACATCTATGCCACTTCAGATGAAGCTTCGGTGTTTCCTCTGCATTGCAAAGATGAATTTTGTTGATACTGATTTAATTTCCCTGGTAACAGCCCAAATGTCTTATTATTCTAATTAACCGATTACTTTAATTAAAAACACCTAGTTTGAGATTTATAGGCCCATATCCCAGGTGTGTCAAACTCAGTTCCTGGAGGGCCACAGCCCTAAAGAGTTTAGTTCCAACCCTGCTCCAACACACACCATGTAGTTTTCAAATAAGCCTAAATTATTAGTTTAGCTGGATCCTAAGTGTTTAACTATGGTAATATCTACACTGTGTAGGGCTGTGGCCCTCCAGGTACTGAGTTTGACACCTTTGGTCTATCCCATTTTTTCCTCCCTCCTATTATTAAAATGTAACTAAGTAATTTTTACTCTGAGTAAATTCTAAATGAGCTACTTTTTACTTTTACTTGAGTATATTTTTAGACTGGTACTTTTACTTTTACTTTCATACTCTTTCCACCTCTGCTTGCAACCAATTTTTGGAGGACAAACGATGACGTTTTGCAATGCTATCATTTGTTTGGCTGGTGTGCGATTGTAAACAGAGGACTATTTGCCTTGTTATATCATGTAATATATTAAATTTGATTTATGGATGTTTATTGTTTGCATAGAAGTGAATGTTTATTAGGGATGCACAGGTACTGATATTGGCATCGGTATCGGGCTAGGTACTCTCAAGTCACATAAATTACTGATATTGGCATCGGTATTACTCAAGTCACATAAATAATAATAAAAATAGTAATAATGTTGTTAATGCTTAAAATTCATCAGACATTCATTTTAGCAGCTCTACAGAAGACAATAGTGTCACTATTTGGCTCAAGTCAGTTCAGTGTGGATTCATTTCAATTTGTAACACTAGCGATGTTTCCAGCCACATATTTTATTTATTTTTAATTTTTGAATATCACATTAAAAAATGCTGCATGGACATGCCAAGATATAATAATGATAATCACATACAATCTTAAATGAGAAATTTCTGAGCTCAGTTCAGGCAGATTTGATTATTATTATTATTGTTCTTATTATTTTAATCCAATAAGAAAACACTACTTTTGACTATAGTTGGAACACATTTTATATTAATTATTTATGACACATTTACTGTTTTATTGAATACATGGGATAGAAACTGTGCTTTATTCCAAAATATTTGCGATACTGTATTTTGTTTGTTTAGATGGAAACATAGCTAGCGTTGATAATGCAAAGAGTATTTTTCTACTCAATTCAGTTCTACTTGTCTTCTCATTCGAAATTGTCTAAAATGTGATCAAATAAACAGTCTGTTTATCAAATAAACAGATCAAATAAATACTTTGTTTACCATATTATAACTTTAATTTCAAACCACATTGGCCAGGCAATGTAAATTATGTATCCCTGCACAAACCACAAAACTTGTGCAACCCAGTGTAATTGTGATTCATCAAACCCTAACTAATCATATCAAAGGTTTCCTATTTAAAATACAAACACATTTCTGAAATGATATGTGCAATGGAAACTGAAAGCAACAAATATGAGCAGTCCTTCATTAGTCAGTTATTGAGAACTATATGCAATTTGCACAGACTATCAATAGTGAAATGAAACTGTAAACTTATAAGCATCTCTCAGAATAGAGCAAATGGCATTCGATCTATATAAGTAAAGAAATATCCCTAGCCAAATGTTATTTGATTTTCAGTTCACTCCAGATTACCTGACCAATAAAAAGCTTAAGATTAGTCTTTTTTTATTTGAAGCCATACGTAGTCGACTGGCTTGTGGCATTTAATATAGTATTTTTGAAATGTATTCGCAATAAGCAAGCTTTATGCGGCCTGACTCCCATGTTTTATTTTCTCTAACTGCTTTCCTCGATATGGATTTCAGAGTGGCTTGCTTGTTTTATTTTGCACAATTATTTGTTTTGCTGAAACAAGTGGCTGACTTGAGTTTGCCGTGGGGCATGAGATGGAGAAGACGAGGAATAATGCTGTTTGTTTTCACATCCGCATGTTTATAATGACGCATCAGAGCGCTCTGCTGCACAGACTGCGTGACGTACATCACTGCAATTTATCTAATAATGAATAATGGAGGAGAGAGAGCAGACTCTAGATGTAAGCCATACACTGTGAGGAGAAGGCCTGTAGGTTTAATTTATTTTATTAAATGAAAGATGCTACAAGTGATACAGCAACCTGGCAGATATCACCGAAACACAGTATGTGTTTCAGCTGTCTCAGTATCATAAACATGGACTCCATAATCAGGGGCAAGTGAGTCAGACAGAGAACTTGGAAGCGTCTCTGTACCATGCAGGGTTATTATAATAAACCTAAACTAAAGCCATAACAAGTTATAATAATTAAAGACCAACAATAATACATATGACAAACTTGTAAAATTAAATATTTTACAAAACATTAAACTTATTTTATTTCATCTAATTGCCAAATAAATATTTTTACTTGATTTACTAAAGTAAATAAACCTAAAACTAAAATGTAAATTAATACAAAATTATAAAGGTACACAAAAATAAGAATACAAATAAAATATGGCTATAAGACAATAAAAAAATAATTAAGTATATCAATACCTGTAAGACAATAAAAATGCATACAGAAATATGCACATTTATTATACCCAAAAATATATTTAAATATGATAAACATTTACAATAGCAATATATACATAAAAAACGTAATTATTTTATTTCAGTTAATTGCCACATTTGATCCTATTTATTAATTACTAATTTAAATGAACTAATTAAACAATATAGACATATTAACAAAAAAAATAACACAGCAAACATCTTATAAAATGTAAAAGTAGTTTCTGCAAGTGCAATATTGTATGTTTCTGCAGAAAACAGCAGCTAAGATGAAAAAAAAACATAAAAATATATGCACATACTACCAATTAGGTGAAATTCAGCTGCAGAAGCCTTCATTTACAGCCTGACATGTACAATATTTGAGTTTATACAAAGCATGCATGTACATACACACACACAAATGTTAAAAGCACATAAGTAACTGTTGTGTGGGTGTAAATAAGGGTCTTTCTCTATCCTCAGAATGCACATAATCACAGCCACGGTTTATCAGGTAGAGCTCAGAGTAAACATTCATTAATTACAAGCAGACAGTACACTAATGTTGGGGTTTTGCATAAACTCAAATGACCAGCACAGTGTGCTTACTCGTTTAATTGCATCATTTGATTTGATTAAATATCACACTGACTTTTGCAATGCATCAGTACTCAAATGGCAGAGAAACCCCTGAGGCGTGGATCTATCTGTAACCACAGTGGCGGCTGTGCTTTAGCTCTGGTCAGAGCAATTTATCAGACTCTGCATCAAAGGGTGTTTACATCTACATAAATACAGTGTGGGATTCATACTTATGTTTCACACAAGAGCCTTTTGATGTCTTTGGACTGGTTGGCATCAGAGTTTAGTTCATTTGATTTGTATAAATGCAGTTTGTCTGCAGTTTGGGGTTAACAAGGCTTGACAGTGTGAGGTATCATGTATTTTCTGACTAAAAATAGATGTGCAAACTGTAAAATGTATTTAGGAGTACGAGTGTGTAAAATATTAAAAAGTAGGTATCTGCGGCCCATAACATAATTCAGTTTATTTGTTTATTTAGTAGTAGTATTGATTTATTTATTTATTTTCCCCATATGTCATAACATTTTTAAATATCTATCCTAAAAATGTTAAATATCTTAATTGAGGTCTTGCATTTGGGGCATAAAAAAAACAAAACAGGAATTGCAATATGGCTTGTGATTATTAAACCTCAGAGGGCTGTGATTTAATGCAATTCATATTTGAGTGCGGCAGGTTTCAAAGTAAAAACATGGAGCTGTTGTGCATTTCCCAGAGTCATGGATTCAGAGCAGTTGGCAATCCAAAATGAATACCATACATTAATGCCAAGCGGTTGATGAAATATGACAATGTTTACTTTATGGAGTTTATATTGTAGTATGTTTTAAAGGGTTATAACAGTGCATATTTTAATTCATTGATATTTTTGAATGAGCAACTGGAAGTAGTAATACAGCACATACATTTCAAAATAAACATCTTATGCATATAGTATTCTGGGCTTGTTTATAATTAAAAATCATCCCACATTATGGAGAACATTTTCTCTCTCTATCTCTTGATGTTATTTGTAGATTGGTTAACAATAAACTGTATCTGCCATTTGATTTGATCAGGAAGCAGAAATATAATGTTCCTGTGTCTCAGTGGTAGAGCATTGCATTAGCAGCGCAAAGGGTCGTGGGTTCAATTCCCAGGGAACACACATACTGGAAAAAATGTATAGCCTGAATGCACTGGAAGTCGCTTTGGATAAAAGTGTCTCCTAAATGCATAAATGTAAATGTATAAATCTAGTGTGCTTTTTGTATTCAAGTTTTACTTGGGGACACATTTACATGTAATTTCATTTATTAAGGAAATAAAAGTAATGGTAACACTTTAGTAAAGGGAACAGTTTTCATTATTAACTAGTTCCTTACTAGCATGCTTATTATTATCATATTGGTTGTTTATTAGTACTTATAAAGCACATATTATGCATGAACATATTATACATCACTAATCCTATACCCAATATCTAAACTTAACAACTTACTATTACTATTAACCGTACTATTAATAAGCAGCAAATTAGGAATTTACTGAGGCAAAAGTTATAGTTAATGGTGAGAACTGGACCTTAAAATAAAGTGTGACCAAAATTATTATTTAATCAATTGTCATTGTCCCCCTATAGTTCTATATGTGCTCCTAAACTTTTAAAATTAAGAGCACATGTGCTGCTTAAAAAAAAAAAGACAACAAGTACACGTCAAGCCCTGGTTCACGTGACCTCCGGTAAGACTGCAACTGAAAGCAAGCTGCCATGAATAACAACATATCATGTGCACATTTGCATGCTCCCGATAACACTTTTTATAGTGTATTTCTCTTAGCTGCATGTCTCAAAATAAATTGCCTTCGAAGTACAGCTCACTTTTTTGCCTCATGTGACTTATCCTAAAGACGTGCTGTTCTATGAGTCTGGAGATTTTGTAGTAAATTGAAAAGGACAAACAGTTTAATAACAGAGAGAAACCAACATCATCCCTTCAGAGTTGTTACAGTAGTAAACAGCTGATGCTAGTACTGACATCAATTATACATAAAATTAGAAATAATTGAGCAAAGACGAGGTTAAAAGCTGAGCTATGGTTCCTATGCCCAGGTCTACATACAGACCTTGTGCGGCACTATTGCATCAAGAATGGACGAGAGAGAATATCTCGTTATATCACGCTATATATACAGAGGATCTGCCCTTAATATAGAAACAGAAGCGTAATCTACTTATCACAGAGGAGAAACATGCTGCTCTTAAACAATGTCAGCGTGACCACCAGTGGGAAAATTAGCATTTTATTTGAACACTTTTTTCAGTTTTGTCAATGCACGAGTCACTAAAATGTATGCAATTTACTGTCAGTAATTATGTATTGTTGATAAACAATTAAAAGCTTTGCAAACTATAAGTGATATTGCTAACCAGAGAATACTCTAGTTAATACGGTGACATGCTTGCATGACAAAACTACTTTAGTACTTAAACCTATCTCCTATATTTCCTCATGGTTGCATGGAAATGAATAACCAGATCAGTTTTAAACATAGCACACATCATCTGCTTATCAGTTTTATGCAGCAGCGTAAAAATAAATAAATAAATGACTGTGTTTGACAAAAAGGAGAAGCAAAAACGAGAGAAACCGTTCACTTGAATGCACATTAAGTCTCAAAATTATGACTTCCAAACTCCTTAAGTAAGAACTTCCCAAGAAAACTTGGCAATAATCACAAGTAACCAAAGTATGGAGCCAAATTGTGTTTTCTTCCTCTAGATAATTGGTGTGTCATCAAACTGGAAGCAGCGTGTCTGCAGAATGGAGTTAGTTAGCTTCTATCTCTGGAGTCTATGGGGTGGATGGAGGCAGTTTGCTGCTAATAATGATCAACGGGAAGCCGCTCAGTGTCAGCAGGAAACTCTTCCTCAAGCGAGCAGCCATCTTTCTTCATCAGGGCCTTCAGGGCAAAGAGCAGGTCAGCGGAGACAGAACGGACATCCTGAGTGACAGCACAGCTAGCACAACAACATCGCTAATAAATGCCGTTATTTCGGGCTGATCTGAGCTCAGATGCTCAAATACTTTCAGCTCTAACATCTGATTGGATTAACAGCATTCGTCAGATAAATTATATATCAATACAACAAGCTATGCTAATTAACTATATTCCTTGATGGAAGAACAGTACAATATGGTTATTGGTTCTTGGGTGTATATGTGCATTCAAATGGCTCTAATCATTGATATCTGTAGTGCATCAGTATTGACTGTCTTCAGAATTCGTCAAAGGTTTCACATGTCGAATGCTTATGTTTCTTGGGTTGTCATATAGTTGTGTTGGATATAATGGCTTGTCTTTCAGCAAACCGACGGTTGCCAGTAATAACAGTAACAAACTTACCAACAAGTTTTCAGCCTATAAGGTTACAGATGCAAACTTTGTACACGCTTAACAAGTTACAGAATACTTGAGCTGAAAGTTTGTAATGATCACTGCAAGAGAAGTTTGCATTATTTGGACAGAATAGGGACTTCAACATGAAACAATGTTCAAAAACTAATTTCACTTCTTCAATTTGCCAATTTTTTTAGTTAAACAAGATGTTCACAGAAACACACACACACACACACAAACAAACATATCTATCTATCCATCCATCTATCCATCCATCCATCCATCCATCCATCCATCCATCCATCCATCCATCCATCCATCCATGTATATGTAGTGTACAACAGAGTTAAAGGCACCTTTGATTTTATTTTCCTGTAAACCACTAGATGCACAAAAACTTGACTTAGCACTTTCTGAAACATCCGCTTTTCAAGATGCAAGATCCTTTATGCAATAGTGGTCAGCAGCGCAAAGTTGATTCTGTGCTATTTTGATCTAATACTTGTTTTTTTATGTTGTTGAAGTAGTAAATGAGAATCTCTAAAATTATTGCATATATTTCTGAGACAATGGTCTTCTTAATGATTTTCATTTTGTTTAAGATAAGTAAAGCAACAGTTTTTCAATAACTGAATAATATATAAAAGTATGGTATTTGGGGTAAAAAGTGCCCCTGCTTTTGGGGCAAAAGTCACAATAATTAACATGATCATAAATAGCTGGCTGACGATTCCATTTGTTGACATGACATGGCTATATTCAGATGGTAAATGTCATATATTAAGTTGGTTGTCCACCGTATATATAAATATAATATAATGAAATATTGAATGATGTTACTACTGTACATATATATATTAAATTATAATAGGATCTCATTTAATGATTTCAAATCTTGCAGAAGTTTTTTTTTTAAATCATTGTGTTGTTATTTTTATTGTAAAATATGTATTTTCAAACATATTTTAATGATAGTATATTTATTGAACAAAATAAGCAAAACATAGGACAAACTTTTTTGAAGTGATTGTTTTAAACAAGTATTAACTTTTATTGTATCAATACTGTGTGCACTTTGCCCCATGCTGGTGAGCCTTTTACCCTGTGTGTGGGGTAAGAGGAAATATATTTATAATATTTTCAAACAAAATAAGCCACTTGTATGATTTATTTTCACACAATATATAACACAAACATGAATACAAATATTAAATTATGTGGTATCATAGGGCTGTAAAAAGTATTTTTTTGTTAAATTGTTAATAAACTGTTGATACATTTTATTGATTTCATGATTTCAAATATACAATTGTGATTATTAAAATTAAATGTAATTATTAATATTGAATAATAATAATAACAAAATCCATAAAACAAACAAACAAACAAACAAATGACATATGGTTTAATGTAGCAGATATTTTCAAGTATACTTGAGTACTGATATTTGATACTATCACAGTAATGGATCAATTAAGTATGTTCAGTTGAATTGCACAAGCATGTTTCTATCCAAAGCATTAATTGAAGATGAGGTGTATAAGCATGGGAACTGTGTTCAAACTCTATGCCTTCCCCCAGAGATTGTTAACCATGACAAATCGTTACCCCTGCTGCTTAGTTCAAATGGGATGCTAATTTGGTGCACTCTTCTCAGTTTGCTAAACTAACCACTCTGACTTTGAAGTATGAATCTAGGATGTTGCACATAAACAGAAATAGACTCTCTCACCCTCAGCAAAACAACACTCTACTTTGAAGTCCAGTGTTTAACGAATTAGCCCTGACAATCACACACAACTTTTCTATTTGCCACACAAATGCTGAACTGATAACATTCCCGTGTTTACCTGGAATTAAAATAGTCCATTGCGTTTTGTGTTCCTCTCTCTCTCTGTGCTATTGCCATCAAACGACTTGATGTGAGCCCCACAGAGTTCTGACTCTGCTCTGCTCGGCTTTGATAACGCTTCAGCACAGACCTTGTCAAAGCCGCCATTGGAGCGTGGGTGAGCCACTTCCACATTAGTGACAGTTGATGCTCTCCAACTCCTTAACCGTATAAACAGTTTTTTTGTCATTTATTTTAGAGTTTGATTTATTTGCAATTCCTAAGTGAGCATATTATTCTCTGTTTGATAAGTCAAGTTTCCTAGTGGACAGATAACTATATTTGTCTATGTTTCAGACGGTGATTTTGATGCTTTTTAATAGATCACTGCACTCTTTAATTTCACTACAGTCAGAAATATTGCTCTTTCATTTATCAATATCAACAATACGCTTCACATATAAACCTTGAAAGGCTCATCTTATGACTTTTGACTATCAAGCCGTCACATTTTTATATATATATATATTTACACAATATATATTGTTTCAAGGCAGCTTCTCATGAATTAACAGGGAAATGGCAGTGTTGATTTAAAAATCATCAATTATAGACAAAATGTATCTGTAAAGAACATGGTGCATTGGGCTGTATTTATTTATCTTTTTATTTTTTGTATTATCTTAGAGTGAGATACAGAAGATTATAGTGTCATTATTTAGCTAAATTATGATTCAGTTCAGTTCAATAACAATGGCAAAGTAAAAAAAAAAAAAACCTTTTTAAACAAATTCAATTTCAGCTGTAAAGCAGCTCTATAGAAGACAGCAGTGTCATTATCCAATTCAATTTAGTTCAGATGTTGTTCCCGTCCTATAGTGTCAGTAAAGTTAAATATTGTAAACCCCAATTTATCAGCATGAAGTCTGGTTTACTTTTTATCTTATTCATGCAAAAATCCCCTAACTTAAAATGTGAAGAGACTGACTGACAGTCACTTTTGTTATGAGGTGTTGTTTAGGGATGGATAATTCTAAAATCGATGCAATTGATGATTCCCCACCCACCCCCACCAGGGATCTCCAAAATGGTAAAACAATGACATTTTAGTCTTACAAAATGATCTATAACTTAATTTTAATAAAAGTATGTAATAGTCAAATTCCCAGTGAAGTATCACACTATGTGCAGTAATGAAAAAACGTCAACCATTTAGAAAAATCACTGACATCATGGACACGTCAGCTGGTTTTCACATACTAGCAGAGCCTTCTGTTTGTGTATTGCAATTTTAAATAGACTGAAGCAAACAACATTTTGTCACGACCTAGTAAATTACATGTTATTTCAGTTATTAATCTAAAGTTGAGGTTTTGTAAATCACAGAAATAAATATTTTGACAACCTTCGTTAGATAATGTTAGCTCATTAGTTAGATACCTTCATAATGTTTGGGTGTTGCAGTGTACAGTCAAATAAAAATCCAATAGTTAAAAATAAAAATCCAGATGGATTAAATTATATATTTTGCAATCATCCACCCTAAATAGATAGATAGATAGATAGATAGATAGATAGATAGATAGATAGATAGATAGATAGATAGATAGATAGATAGATATAGAAAGAAAGCTTGATAGAAAGATCGGTAGATAGATGTTCTTTATTGACATTGGGAGTTCCATGAAGAACCTTTATCATTCATTGAACCTTTCCATTGAACAAAAGTTTCTTTATAACATTGTATTGTATTTTTTAAGAACAAATGGTTAGTTTTAGAATAGATCAATGAAAGGTTCCTTAGGGAACCAAAAATGTTTATTCTATGACATCACTGTAAAAACCCTCTTTGTTTTTGTTTTTATAAGTAGCCTATTCATGGGATGAGTAGTTTATATCATACATAAAATCATTAGCCTTTGTCCTTCCTTGTTTTATCGAATACTTTTTATCTAGGAATCAAATGCTAAAATGTCGTGTATCATCTGGAATCTGGCTGGTTTAGTTCATGAATCTCCTTACATCCCAAATGAGAAAATGAATGGGAAAATACTTCCAGAACCAGAAAAATGCTGAAAGTGGGCAGCTAACTATACAAATAAAGCTTATGGTGGTGCCATAAAGAACCTTTAGCATCAATTGAACCTTTCAAGTCCACAAAAGGTTTATTATAATTTAAAATGGCTTGTTGGATAATTAAAATGTTCTTCACACTTAGAAAATAATGGCTCTTTTAAGAACTCATTTAAAAGTTATTTTAGGAACCAAAATGTTTTCATTTCACCTTTGGGAACATTCATTTTAAGAGTGTCCCATTGAGCTCTATTATGAGCAGTTCTTGAAATACAATCCAAGTTTCCTGTTGTATTATTCTGTAAAGAACATCAGCTCTCACCTCTCTCTGGGCATCTGGTGGTTGGGGTTGTGGTGGCAGAATGCTCAGACCGAAGAGTTTCCGGCCGTGCGCTGTATCTTCAGTCTTTGGGCCTCCAGTGAACTCTGCAATAGTCGGTAGCGATTCTGAAGGTCCCAGTCGCTGCCCCACAGCAGATGCACGCTGCTCACCGGCAGGAAGTGAGTCGCGGGCAGGCGTTTCAGAAACGACTTAAACTCATCTAAGATGAGAGAGAGAGAGAGAGAGAGAGAGAGAGAGACATGTGCTCATATGGCGAAGGGCAAAAGCATATCCACATAAAAAAGAAACCTGTTAAGACTGATGGAGAAAAGTATTGACTTTAACAGACAAGGATTGATTCTAACCACAAAAACTGTGTCAATACCATTACATAGAGAGCATTCAGAGTTCAGTGTGCAGTGGAAGTTGAAGTGAGTTAAAATGATTTACATCTCATATATTTCACTATTCAATCCTTCAATGTCTCTTAAAAGTCAACATGCAAAGCCATATGCAATACATTTTACTTACATAATGTCAAATTTACAATAGCTATATACAATGAGTTATCAGTAGAGATTGACCGATATATCGGTTTACCGAGATTTGTCCCGATATTTAAGCATTTTACCATTATCGGATATCGGTTAAAAAATAAAAATACAAATTATTAGTCACATACACAATTATACAGAGTATAACCAGCAGTGAAATGTGTTCTCTGTATTCGACTTATCCAAGTGCACACACACTTGGAGCAGTGGGCACTGTTCACTCAGGAAATGCTCCAGCACGGCCACCGCATGTAACTTTTTACAAGATTCACTTGTTTGAAACACGCTAAATTATATTACCATTTACTATAGAATCTTTATTTTGCCAATAAACATCTCTATCAAAATTAATTATTTATTATCTCCGCAAGCGATCACAGTTTGAGTATAGTTCTGTGTAAATGCATAGATAAACCGCGCTGTCGGCAGTTTTCATAATTTAGAATGACAAAAAACATTTTAATAATTCTGATAAAACATGCCAGTTAAGAAATGCAATGAAATACGATGTTTTGTTTGTTATAGCTTATTTCAATATTCCAGAGATTATTATTCATTGAATTAACATTATCCAGTGAATTATTATACACTCTTTAGTCTATTAAACAGCTTATAAACCTAAAACTGTAGTTTAAAATGAAGTTGATATGACTTCTGTCCTTTATGTTCTCCATTTGAAAACATTAGACATTATTTTGCTTATTGTTAATATAAGTGTTGCTGATGATGATTTTTATAAATAAAATGTTTTTATTGTTGTAATTTGAAGATTAAATTTGACATGAAATTTTTAATTTTCAACAATTTGTTGTTGTTGTTAAGATGACTGAAAGGAGGAAAACCAAAGTGAAGAATGGACTTACTTCACTCTGTTATTTATTTACTTTATAACATTAAATAAATATTGGTTCTGCATATCGGTTATTGGGTACATAAACGCACAAATAATCGGTATCGGTTATAAAAAAAATCAATATCGGTCAATCACTAGTTATCAGTAGCCTAAAACAGTGATTAAATAAAGGTTTGACTGCTAGATAATATTAATAACATTAATAACAGTAGCCCGTGTACCAAACCAAAAATTGTTTAATTTCCCTTTTACTTTTTTTTTTTTGCTGTAGTTTAAAAAAGTGCAAAAAGTAACTTTAGAAAGAACTAAAGAAAATGTCAATAAATGTAATGCACATTTAATTATATTTATTTATTATTGAATTAATAATATATCTTTTTTTTCATAATGAATTGCACAGTTCAAATTGCTTGGCATTATATCACAAAAATGATTGAGTTTACTTTAAAGTCCAGGTAAAAGTTAATGCAAGGCTTTTTCAATTTGGACAGAAAAAAAAACAGGTTGGAGCTCTTTATTTTGAAAGAGTAACAGACTGATGCAGTAAAATCTAAAATGTATTTAACTTTAAAAAGTAAAAAAATTCCCCTAGACCCCCATAGAGGGACCAAGGCTCAACTTATATAATCTCACAAAATACTTTGGAAAACACTGAATCATAATTAAACAGAATATACTCTTTTTCATGTTGACTTTAGCCCATGTTGTGGTAGATTTTAGCTTCAACCCTTCAGGATCGAACACCGCTGCTTTAAACAAAAGATGTCACATTTCATATGGGACTCCAATAACACAGTCATGTCAGACAGCAGTCAGAAGAGCTCTAACTATGAACATGCCTATAGCCCATGGCACATAAGAGAAAAGTGGTCCATTTAAATATTTGCAGCATGGTCATATAGGCAATGTCAATATAATGGTCTAAACAAGCACTCACGGTGTTTAACAACTCCACCTGCTTGTTTCCTTTGATGTGTTTGATATGCTATTAAAACGACACAGTGTGGCATCTGAATCCAGAAAGCGCTGCAGGCTCTGACGCAATGACACATGACTGTCTACAGAGCACCTGCATTTACTGATGTGTTACTTGATGAAAATTATGTGCCAAGAGCAAGAAGGAACCGAAAACGTGTGCACACATACACATGCACAGTACACCTGTAATTATACAAACAGTCATATTTTCCCAAGAATACCGAGAGTGCATTTATCATTGCCTCTACACATGAAAATATCAAGCTATCTTTCCTTTTTGGTTTTTACACCTTGAAAAAAAAATGCATGTGTATTATTATTATTTATTTTTTTTAAATGCTTTGTAAATGTCCTTTAAAACATAACAGAAAACAATATGCTCTGCTCTGTACTTCAGACATTTGGAGACTTCACTTTTGGCAAAAAGCCTGACACATATTGTACTAATTGTAAAAAGTGTCTAATTAGCAGGATTCTGACTATTTTATCCTGTATATAACTAGCGTAAACTTTAGGTAGACTCTGGACAGTTTATTTTTTTTTATAATAACAGCATATTTCAAAGCAGAATAAAACAGTTGTGCTCAATTAATTTGTTGCATTCCCTGTTTTTAAAATACTTTTTTATTAAAACTGAGCTTTCAAACTTTGTTAAATGCATGTATGTATGTGTGTATATATATGTACTGTCTGTATGGATAATATTAGAGGTCCTTACATTTTTCCATCAAACCATAGGACACATTGATATGTCAACTACCCATATATATGTGACCTCTGTGAAAGCCCAGCTAAAGTAATTTTTGGAGATTTACTATTTTCTGCATAAAGTCATCCTACATATTGTAAAGACAATTCTGTGAAATTATATTCATGGCAAAGGCCATGCCAAAGATTAAATCATAGTGAAATTTATGCTTGTAATCAAACTTTGATGCTCGTTATCTCAAATTAGATTTTTAGACTTTAGACTGTTTTTACAGAGAGGGTCACATATATATATAACATTAATGCATACTTTTGATTGGTACTGTAGCCTATATATTTTACAGAAAAGTGTCATCATAATTTATAAAATGTAACAATCATTGGTAACACTTCATAATAAGTATTCACCAATAAAGTACTCAGAAATCATTAACAAACTATTAATTAATAGTTAATTCATAGTTTATAAACTGTAGTTAATATATTAATAGACTGTACAAATAGTGAGTTCTTCATTCATTATCACTCTAATTGACACAATTATTATATTTCTTTATTAAAATTATATGAATTAAACCAACAACTATTGAACACTTATTGCCTTCATATTCAGTGTTATTTAAAATGTTTACAAATATATTAAGGACACAGGCATGTGCGCATGCACACACACACACACACACACACACACACACACACACAAACACTGGCATATGTTGTATACAGGGACTTTTCATAGGCACAATGGTTTTATACAATACAAACATATATTATATCGCCAAACAATATATTAAACCTAAATAGTTTGCAAAAAAAAATATTTGTAAGAACTCTATTAGTGTATACTTATTAAGGAATGTCACCCAATAATTTATAAATCTTCTATGACTACTAGTATTTCAAAATAATGTTCAGTTTTCACATGTGATGACAGAGCCTCTAGGTCTTCAACAGTTGGGACACTAATTGTTTGCACTAAAAATCCCAGAGGGGTCCAAATTTGCCACCCTATTATGACTAGAATTATCTAGACCATTTATTTCTGAAAAAAAACGGTGACAATCATATTAAGTCATGCCTCTAAATGATGGGTTAGGTGATGATTTAAGAACTTACTGGCATTAAATTAAGACTTTATTAACACATTCAAACATTTATTACTTCCCTATAATTGATCAACTTGACATTTCAGAAGATTCATCTGTTCATGCTGGAGAGTTTTTCTCCTTGGGCGGTCCAGAGGAATATTGCAGTGACCTTGAGGTTCACAGACTCAATTTAGTGTCCTCTGCTCTATATAAATATATCGCAGTGTCTGGTTTTATTTGGACCTTTTATTACCTGTTAATAATATATAAGCTAGCGTGCTCATAAGGTGGATATTGAGCAATCACCTTGAGGAGTAACATATTTCTGCTTTATGATTTTTGTTCAGAAATATTTGATCAGCGGTGAAAAATGTCTCTAATAGTGTGAGCTGCATTACATCACGATCTTAGTGGACATCCCTTTGGGTCGACAACATTCAGAGAACCTTTCCCACAACCATTTGAAATGTTATATAATAGTGTTTATCAGATGAATTATATTAACAGAATTATCATGATTGAACATGTTAAAAAGGGTTAAGTGTATGAAAGCTACATGAACCCATCGCTTTCCTTTATTTTACAGTCTTCTGGCTCAGGGAACCAGAAAATACACATATAGTCTACTTCAGGGTTATTAGCCCGCAGTTAAATAAAACTAAAAGCATGTGAAAGAAAGAAAACATGTATCTTGGAAATAAGAAATGTTAACTGAAAATTTGCTTAAAATAAATACACATATTCCAGCTCGGCTAATTATCATTTGAATTAAGTTTGAATATGTCATACTAAAATAATAAAAACTGAAACAAAATTATTAACTACATAGACTTATTAACAAAATTAAAAACTAATACACAAAATTAACACTTTAAAAATAAAAATAAAATAAAAAAAATGAAAACTAATTCTAAATGTTTAAAAATATAATAACATCATTAAAAAAAAAAAACATATATATATATATATATATACAGCTATCTGCCAACGCAGCATTTCTTATTTTAATTTAGCTTAACTTGATGTACTTAAATAACTAAAACTTAAACTGATAAGAACATGATGTACTAAAATAACTAAAATTTAAACTGATAATAACTTGATGTACTAAAATAACTAAACTTCAAACTGATACTTTATATATATGTATATATATATATGTGTATGTGTGTGTGTGTGTGTGTGTGTGTGTGTGTGTTGCTTTGCCAGCTAGGTGAGATAAAAACAAGTTATATGTTATAATATTTTCAAACATTTTGTAGTATCTCCTTACTATAGTATAAATCTGTATCAGTATATCATTCAAACTAATATAAGACTGATTGTATTCCACTAATGGCTCTGTAAATAAAACAAATATTATTAATTAAATTAAATTAAATTATAAATTACGATATATATATATATATATATATATATATATATTAAGCATGAATAATTCAACGCCCCACAATGCTTTCTCTGGGAGAAGAGGTACTTCTTGCAGTTTATTGTAACAGTCAATTTCACCCCTCTGCCTGAACTCAAATCGCACGCCACGGGCAAAATAGATACTGTATATATATATACATATGTATATATATTCTAGTTAGTTGTTAGTTGCCATTTCTTTGTTAAACATTGGGAAATATATTAACAATTTCTGAGATCTTTTATCAACTGTATGTCTCAGAATACCTGAAGTTCACTATCTCGGTGATGTTCTACATCAATGACCAATTATTTTACAACCATTCTTTTTGGTTTTAACTGTATGCAGTTACACAGTTATTAATGCATGAACAGACCTTTTGAGTTGCTCATATACAGCATACTTTTCATTACTCCATTTTGTGGACTAATGATGCCTGAGACTGTCTTCCTTCAGAAATGTGATTTACTCCATGCAGATCAAGAAGGTGCTGTAGAAGGGCCATTAACAGGCCAGAAACATGACAATTTGCTTTTAATGTAATGGTCAGACGTTATTTAAATATATGAGAACTATAGCAATCTCTGTGTATGTATGTATGTATGTATGTATATATATATATATATATATATATATATATATATGTATATATGTTTTTTTTTTCACAAGCTGGACAATAGCGTAGTTACATTTTGTGACAATATAAACAATCAAGCAGCTGAAATTTTCTATACAGAACACATTTTTTTTGGCTAGTGTTACATATATATGAGTATGTGAGCATGTATGTCTATGTGTGAGTATGCTGTAAATGTACTGTATGTATACATACTTGAAGATAAAAAATATCATAATAATTAAAATAAATAAATAACCAAATGGGAACCATACACTGATGTTAGAAGAACATTTTTGTTTACTGCATGTTTAGTTTGAATGTTTAGTTTGTTCTCTTAAACTGACAGACAAAATATAAACGGGATACACATATTGTCATGTTTGCAATGCAATGCAGCTCTGATCAGAGAAATAGTTGGTAGGAATAGAAGATTCATTCATAAACCTGCACAGCCTTCCTGTGAATCTATATTTTGGGAGCAGGAATGGAGCAGAGATTTTGCCCGTGGCGTGCGATTTGAGTTCAGGCAGAGGGGTGAAATTGACTGTTACAATAAACCGCAAGAAGTGCCTCTTCTCCCAGAGAAAGCATTGTGGGGCGTTGAATTATTCATGCTTGCTTTATTGTAGATTGGCTCAAAGAGATAAGTTAGCATGCAAGTCTTATGCGGAGTTTTCAAATCAAGGCGGCTCACATAAATCAACAGCAGACTCAGCATATAAGCAGCTAATTGATAACATTTAAAGCTTATGATCGAGCGGTCAAGGACACCCTAGATTCAGTAAGTTTCCTTGCTTAAATATGCAGTCATTTGTTACCCATTTGCATTACCTTGGTTTTTGATTATTATGTTCATTTGATTGCTGTTCAAGCGTTTGGAGTCAGTATGAATTTATTCATCAAGGATGCTTTAAATTGATCAAGTGACAGAAAAGTCATTTAAAATATTACAAAATATTTATATTTCAAATAAATGGTGTTCTTTTGAACTTACTATTCATCAAATCATGTTAAATGAATTCATTGATAATAATCAAAAATATTTATTGAACAGACAATCAGCATATTAGAATGATTTCTGACGGATTATGTGACACTGGAGCCTGGAGTAATGATGTTGAAAATTCAGCTTTGATCACAGCAATAAATAGTTTTACTATATATTCACATAGTAAACAGTTATTCAAAATTGTAATAGTATTTCACAATATTACTGTTTTATAATGCATTTTTGATCAAATAAATGCCTTGGCATGCAGCTTTTAGTAGACCACGTTATACATCGCATTATAAGTCTGTGCTACTGTATAATAACATGCACTATATACATATAGTACTATATTAATCTATTTAAATATTTTATGATACACACAAAGCCATTACAATAATCAATGTATTTGTTAACATGGAGTCAACTTCCTTATATTTTCTGATTCGTTGACTTAATGCAATTAATAAAATTATGTTTTCTCAGCAAAAACGAGTGAAAAGGCAAGTATAATGCCTGTAAAGATGGCTGTTTGTAAAATGAGCACTGAATATACGTCTAGAGAAGAGCAGAGAACATCTCCTCTATTGAATGAGCAAACAGTCGTCTTCTGTTTAATTCAAGCAAAATCAATGAAGATGACTTCAAACGTCACTTAGCCCAATTAGCGCAGCCGTGGAAGTGTGCAGTGGTGAGAGGGTTGTTGAAATCGATCCGCGAATGGGATTACACCTGACTTGATGCTCGTTGTCGCCACATCTACATATTAGTCATGATGTGTGGCTTGGTGAAACTGTCAAATTTGACAATGGATCGTAAAATTGGCTCTAGACCAGACTTGCTGACAGACTTGACAAGCGAACATTTCGGCTAATGCTGTCAGATCATTGTGTTTCCATTCTGCGAGCACTAGGGTTTTGAAAGGAAGTTTCTATTGAAAAAAAATATAGATAGCACTGAATTACTGTCTTTTTTGGTGGTAACTAGAGTGGCCATCTGTCCAGTTTTAGGTTAAAAATATAATGTCCGTGTATCAGCACAGGCTTGAGTCGAACACTCCATTAAATATCACTTTTGTATACTTCATGCAGTTGTATATCAAAAACGGAGTGTCTATTTACACTAAGTGCAAATATCCCACCTTTTTGCCTGAGACTATTTACATTTAGTTTTCACTTAGTGTAAATAGCATCTAATTGTTATTTACACTTAGTATATTAGCATATATTTCTATGTACACTTAGTGTAAATAGCCTCTATAGCTATTTACATTTAATAGCCACTGCAAATAAGCTGACTATTACATTTTTTTGTTAAAGTGCTAGTTCACCCTAAAATAAAAATTATGTAATTAATTATTCACCCTCATGTCGTTACAAACCTGTAAGACCTTCATTCATCTTCGGAACACAAATTTAAGATAGTTTTGATGAAATCAGAGAGCTGTCTGATCCACCATTATTAAATATTCGGGTCTTTAGCGACCCGGACCTATATATTCAGCACGGATTGATCTCTAACTCTTGTAATAGCAAAAAAACTCTCTTGATATTTTAAGAATAATTACAGAAGATTAAACAAAGCATATTTCATTACCTTTTAAAACCTAAAAGGATTAAATTTGAGCAGATGATTTACCATCGCTGTCATCATCAGAGCCCACTTCCACAGTACATTTAGCATCTGCCTCATATTCATGATCTCAACCATATTCTCAAAACGATAATTTTCAATTACTTCATATTCTATATTTTGATCACTGGCAGCTTATTTACCACATTACATTTACCACGCGCTGCTAACACTCGCACAACCTCTACTCCGTGTGTTTCTCTGCACAGGCCCCGTGCACCCGGGACGTGATCTTCTCAGATGTCTTTCACTCCGGCACCGGGAAACCCAGGACGTCAATAACCTGCCGGATTTATCTCAACTGCTCTATGTACCCATAACTACAGATGAACTAGACAAAATTACTAGCAACATGGGAACTATCTTCTCTAATACGTTATAAATTGTTGCCCCCATCAAATTTAAAAAGGTTAGAGAAAAACCTGCTACGCCATGGTACAACATTTATACCCATTCTCTCAAGAAAGAAACTCGTATTCTTGAGCGCAAATGGAGAAAAACTTGGAAGTCTTTAGAATTGCGTGGAAAAACAGTATGTCCAGCTATAGACAGGCTCTAAAAGTTGCCAGGACCGAGTATATCCACAAACTCATAGATAATAACCAAAACAATCCAAGGTTTTTATTTAGCACAGTGGCTAGATGAACAAATAAACAGATGTCACCCGATCTAAATATTCCCTCACAGTTTAATAGTAATGACTTTATGAATCTCTTCACTGATAAAATAGATAACATCAGAAATACAATAACAAACGTAGATTCTACAGCGTCTAGTGCTTCGGCTTCATTCATCGCACCCAAAGAAGAACTGCATTGCTTTACAACTATATAAAGTTTTTACTGCATCTAAACCAACAACATGTTTATTAGATCCTCTACACACTAAATTATTGAAAGAGTTGTTACCTGTAGCAGAAGAACCGCTTCTCAATATTTTTAACTCCTCGTTATCTTTTGGTCACATCCCAAAACCATTAAAGCTGGCAGTTATTAAGCCTCTTATTAAGAAACCAAAACTAGATCCTTGTGAACTGGCAAATTAGAGGCCCATTTCAAATCTTCCGTTTTGGTCAAAACATAACATTGTGATCCTTCTTGCTAAAAAATTATATCTATGAAGAATTTCAGTCAGGTAACATAATGTAAACATTGTGTATCAAACAGTGCCACCTTGAAAAAAAAAGATGAATTGCATGCATTGAGTCATCGGATATGTAAATATAGTTGCACAGAAACAAATACTTACACATTTACATACCTCAGGTCTCTAGCGACCCAACACACTTTTTACAAAAAAAAATCAGAAAACAGGCATTATTGTATATTTTACTATTTTTTTCAATGTTTATTGTTTATAATGAATATATTGAGGAATACTAAGAAAGTTGGTGTCTAACTTAAAAAATTGTAAGAGGGAGAGGGTAGAGAATAATGTACCCGGTCGCTAAAGACCTGAGGTATGCATATAAGGGCAAAGAGAGTGACTTGTCACCACCTACTGGTGGTTTTAGTTTCATATTTAAAATATAATTTCATATCTCTACATATAACACATTCATCTCCTAACACTATTTATGCAATTGTAACTGCAGTGTAAATCCATTCGTGGCATCTCTGAGCTGCATTAAACAGTTTGTGAAAATGCATCTGTGGCGAGTAGGCGGGCCGAGAGCCGTGGGAACGGAGCGAGGCCGGTGGAGTAAATGGTAATGAACGACACCTGCGCCACTCACCGGTCTCGAGTCCCACGGAGGAGCTTCGGAAGGGTTAAATGAGGAGTGACGACAGTGGAAGACAAGAGAGGACCAGGCCTGGATTTTTAGTTTGTGTTTTGTGTGCGGCAGTCATCCGTGAGGGGCTGCCGCTTTTCATTTGTGTTTGTTTATTTTATTATTAAAATGTGTTAAATGTTCGCCGGTTCCCGCCTCCTTCTTCCCGTACTTACGAACTTCATTACATTGGTGCCGAAAACCCGGGAGGAAGGAGGGACACGCTGTCAGAGAGCCCTCGCTGCTGAGGGGGATCGTGGTGCTGAGGAGATTGGGCAGCAGGAAGTAGCGGAGAACGGTGAGTGGCGCAGGTGTCGTTCATTACCATTTACTCCACCGGCCTCGCTCCATTCCCACGGTTCTCGGCCCCACCCCACTCGCCACAGCATCTAAATTATTTCAGATACAGCTTGTGTGTCACTTCTGGAGGGCAAAGGATTTTGGAATTCGTTTATATTGATTTAATTTGATTGATAACAAACCTATAGTGTCTTCTTATTCATATTACATTTATTGAATAAATATATGAATTTACATGAAAGATGACACATCCTGTACCTTTAAAAAAGTTGACCAGTTTGCCAATAAATTCCAATGTTTATAAGGAAGATATCATCCCTTAATAAAATCTTTATTTTTAGTCACTGGTTTAGGATTATTTTTCTGTTTGTATCCTGTAAATTTGAATCCTGAAAAGTTTCCAGCTTTTTGGTGTTATAGAAATGTCTGCTCTAGTGTTACCTGAGTTCTCAAAGTCGTTGTAAGATGCTTCCCAAGTCTCTGCCATGCCGATGATCGTATTCTCCATGATCTGGAGGTCAGTGGTGGGACAGTTGCATTGTGGGAACTCGTCGGCACACTGACAGATGCACTGACTGTTCTGGCAGACGTATTCTCCCTCCCCGTTACACATGATGTAGCTGAGAGCTGACTGGACGAACTTCTCTTGCAGGTACTCGGGAAAAATGACCTGCAAACCTGAAAACGGGAAAGAGAATCAATGTTAAAATCATTACAGAGATCCAAAGACATTATTGATTTCACATCAGCGCACAACAAGTAGAAAGTGCTGCAGATAGCAGATGACAGAACTTTCTTTATTTCACATTAAGCAGCGCATTGGCCCACTCTGTATACGAGCACCTGATATGGACCCCCATACAGTATGGACCCTACATAGAGCGTTTACAGTTCAGCTGCAGTAAATGAGCTCAGAATATTCTGCCGAGAGTGACAGTGAATCATACTGTCAGAGACCAGCGAATTTGTTGTGAAAGTTTTGCCAGAGGTCCACTTGACTTTGAACTGTCCCCTCGGAGTGGGAGGACTTTACATAATGGAATAAAACGGAGTAGTGATTGATGTATTCTGTCGTGATCGGCTTCGGCTTATTTACCAGGGCTGTCATAATATCCTCCGCTCTGTGTGTGTGTGTGTGTTTGAGTGGGGGTCTGAATGCATACTTGTGTTAAATGCAATAGCAACATTACACCACGTAATACACTTATGCAAATGATTCCACAAATATTCAGTATGTAAGAGACCAACTAAAACCCCTAGGGCTCTAAGCAATCTGTTTTTTTGTCCCCCAAAATTGTATTTTTTGGGGGTGTTTTCCACTTTTCTTTTTCTCTTTTTTTTCCTGGATTCCATTGTACATGTATTTAATGCAAATTTGTAAACAAACATTATAAACAAGCAGCAGTAACAGATAATACATTAATATTTACATTAAGAGGTGATATTTTCCACCTTAAATTTATTTACAGAGGTTTTTCACCTTTATAGTGGATATTGTTTATAACCTTATTAATTGCATGCATAATTTTACATTAAATGATTACATGTAATCAATCAATTAAATTAGAATAATATACTATAGATTTGCTAACAATCAGATGAAATCAGTATCAACAAGTGGCACACAAGCTGCATCTGAAATAGCGTTATGTGTTGCTTAGAGATGTAAATCAGTTCTGCTGTGGTTTCATTTGGAAAATTTTGTTGACAAAAACACAATATTGCCAATATTGTGTCAAATATTTAACTTAAAATAACAGTAGCTTAAAAAAATAACTGCTCATTAAACTTTTTTTTTGATAAATTCAATATGACATTTGTAGTTATGTGATTTTGCTAAACTATCATATGATTACAAATACAAAGGTGTATTAGCCAAGTTTAGGCTGCTCTGTACTTGATCAAAATTCAGCATAAATATGCAATGCAGTATCAAAGCCAGACTATTCCTGCTCCGACCGTCCTCAGCCCCTTGGATCAACAATTGCTGTGTAACAAAAACTCATACAGTGTTTTTTATGATTTATTCAACATAACTGCAGCACATCAGGAGATGCAATATATTTATTTATTTAGTTATTTATTTAGTCATTTAGCAGACGCTTTTATCCAAAGCGACTTACAAATGAGGATATATACAAATATATACCACATGATAAAAAATAGCATAAAACATTGTAATGGAAGCTAGCCCTGATATAATACAGCATATCCATTTCTAATGGAAGGAAAGAGCAGCGTGCATACGGATAATTGCTTCATAGTGATTACAAATTATCTCTGTGAAGAATTATAGGATTGGGTAAGAGGTGATTTTGCCTTATTTACCTTTACACACAAAAACACAGAACACTTTACACACTATATATATATATATATACACATAACTAAATAATTAAACAAACATAACCATCACTGTGCATACATTATTTGTTATAACACAAATAACAGGCCTCACATTTACCAATCCTGAACGAGTACATTTAAAAGGCCATGTCAAAATGACACAATTCATCTGCTACAGCAGGCAGCAACCTTCTCTTACTGATATTTATTGATGTTCATACTAATGAATTTAAACAAACCTCTAACCCTATATGCATTAAACATTGCAGTGTTCTGTTTATGCTACAGACACAAATGATGTGTCAAATTGTCTATTTGAAGAGAGGTGGGCTATAACCTGTGATCATCCTTGTGAAAAATTTGTGTACTTGTTTCTAATAAATGTGCACTCATACTGTACTTTAAATGTTACTAGTATATTTTTGAAAAGGTGTATAATAGTTATGAAATAAAAATCCAATTAAAAAGGTAGCCTTTTTAACTATATTTTAAAGACAACAGAAGTAATAAAGAAATTTCATATCACATAAAGGTGTACTTAAGTCCTGCTTCACACACTAATTGCATTTATAATAAAATTGAACTGAAATAATTTTAATTTAATTGCAATTACCCTGAAATTAAGTTCAATTCAATTCATAGTTAAAGGTTCATAGTTCACCCAAAAATGTAAATTCTCATAATAATAACTCATCTCGTTCCAAACCTGTAAGACCTTCGTTCATCTGCGGAACACAAATGTATATATTTTGGTGAAATTCGAGAGCTTTCTGACCCTCCATAGACAGCAAGGGTCCAAACACATCCGAGGAACAGAAAGTTAAAATAAAACAATAATATTTGTATTATATTGCTAAAAAGTTATCTTTTATTAGTGTACTTCTTTTTCATAAGGGGAATTCTTATGTTGTTTTAGATTGACTGGGTAAAAGATAAGCCCACAGACATCATCACAGACATCAAGACTTTTGACTGTAAGTGACCATCAGCAATGACCAAT